>JAOTIX010000095.1:12973748-12993936 GCA_027123715.1 Gaidropsarus macrophthalmus | reverse complement strand
CCCCCCCCCCCCACCCCCCCCCCCCCCCCCCCCCCCCCCCGGGGGCGCGCGCGGGGGGGGGGGGGCGGGGGGCCCCCCCCCCCCCCCGGCCGGACAAACCCAGGAGGGCCGTAGTGGGTGGCTGGGTGGGTGGAGTATCACAGGAGGGCCGTGGTGGGTGGGTGGGTGGTTGGAGATGAGGGCAGCGGTGGAGGTCTTCGTCGCTTGGTTCACACGTCAGTCTTTCCTTACCCTCCTCTTCCTCACTGCCTGCTTGTAGGTGTTTGCGTCGCCGCCGCCTTCTTTAGGCTGTGCAGAGATGGATAAAACAAAACGCACGGTTCATAAGGGATGTTTGGGCGTCACACTACTACTACGCCCTTTTTATGGATTAGGTAACCTATTCATATTGTTAACACAATTGCAACGACTTGATATTCTGGGAGTGTGTGTCTATGACCTTGAATGAGCAGTTATTCAAGTGTGCCCAGTTCTTATGTATTTAAGGTTAGAAAATAACATCCTCAGCATTGGCAACGCATCTCTGGTTGAGAGAGACACAACGTGGCTCGCTAAAGGAAATGACAAACCTCTTCTGATGCTCCTCCCTGAGCCGTGCCCTCCTCCTCCTCCTGCTCCTCCTGCTCCTCCTGCTCCTCCTCGTCGTCTTCTCCCTCCTGGCTGTCTCCTCCTGCCTCTGCACTATCCTCTTCCTCCTCCTCTTCTTCTTCTTCTTCTTCCTCCTCCTCCACCTCCTCCGTCACATCTGACGGGGAGAGAGAGAGAGAGTTTGTAGAAAGGTGTGGTCAAGGCCATGAATAATGGATGTGAGTGCAGAATGAGAAGGACACAGGCAGATGGACTGAGATGGAACGGACAAGACGGAGAGACAGAGGGGGAGTTGGAGAAACACAGGAACAGTGACATGAAGTGGGAGAGACAGAGAGAGACAGAGAGAGAGAGAGCAGCACCGACCTGCAGGTTGAGCATCATTAGCCGAGGCCTCAGCTGCCTTCTCCTCTTCCTCGGCGGCGGCTGCGCCCTCCTCTTCCTCCTCCTCCTCCTCTTCCTCTTCCTCCTCTATGTCGGCACGGGGCAGATCCGTCTTCTTGTATTCGTACTCGTCTTCGGATTTCTGTTTCGTGACGAGGTCAAAGAGTTCATGACGGTGCTGGCGGGAAACCTCACACCAATTTTAAAGATTGACAGAGGGAGAGCGAGATACAGCGAGAGAGAGAGAGATACAGCAAGAGAGAGAGGGAGAGAGTGTTGATGGATGCAGGTGTGGTGCACACCTTTGGCCAGCAGAAGAGCACAGCCAGCCCTACGGGCAGGCCTACGGTCAGGATGTAGATCACCCAGAGCCAGGGCCTCTCCTCTGCAGCCAGCATCAGCTGGGCAAACACCCCAGGCTGCAGACACACACACACACACACACACAAACATGAGGCAAATGGTGGCATTCATCCGTGTATGAACACGCTTTCTTTGTGCTTCTTTTCGACATTCACCCCCTCAGAGCGGCTGCCCACTGCTTCATGTACTTGCAAAATCTTCATCACTTAAATAAATCAAAATGATATTGTGCAATATAAATGTACACCAACCGATCCTTCTGTCGTCTTTTGGGCCAACATTAGACCTGATGCGGCGTGTCTGAGTGTGGGCGTGCTCACCTCGTTGGCGCTGGCCACCAGCTTCTTCAGACCCCAGCTGTCGGAGGCCCAGCGGTCCGCCACCTCCTTGTGCGATGTGATGATGAAGTTGTCAAAGTAGATGTCCGACGTCATGGACCACAGCTCCAGGCCCACGGCTCTGACCGCCATCATCCTGAAGGGATGCAGGTCCTCAAAGTACTCCGGGTTCAGGATCTTTTTGGGGCTCCACACTCCCTGTGGGGGGGAGAGATCAGAGAGAGATCAGTCAATACTGCACAGATCAACAGAAAATGCTTATTTTTGTTAGCACCCAAGTTATAACAAAGATGTAGATTTTTTTTTCTTTGCGTATATTTTGTTATAAAAAGTTTTCACCGCGGTCACAATTGTGTCTCTCACACCGAAGGGAATGGAGATGATATGACGTTGCCACAGAGTTGGTGGAGTAATATTTTGAGTAATGAGTCTGTGTGCTGTAATGCTGATTTGAGCATGGTCTAAATGTCTTGTTGACCAATCACATTTCTTTGTATAATAACAGATCTTTAGAGGGTGACAGAATAACAGAGCTGCAGAAACAGGGAGATCACCGGATGGTTCTTTAATACGGTTGGCGCTAGCAAAGCCCAAACACAATCTGGTTCTGGTTCACAAGGCTCTAAGTAGAAGCTTCCAGCTGCTCCGACTGCTCCTACCTGGAAGTTGGGGTTGTCCACCAGAGGGGCCTTCCACTTGCCCTTGTACTTGGGGTTGTTGATGGTGGGGGACTTCCACCGGCCGCAGCCCGGCGCCGTCTCACACGCTGGGTTTGGAATCTGGGGCGCCTCCCATTCGCCGTCCATTTCCTCATCCCTTGGGACCAGAGGAGGAGGAGGGGGGGGGGGTGTTAGGAGAGCTCCAGCATGAGGACGGGATAGAATGGGAAGGGGGACATGCTATGGTGGCTCCAATCATGTCAACCATGACCATGTTGCGTGAAAGTGAAAGTTAGTCTAATAAGAGCACATGTGCTCACCAGTCCTCGGGCTTCTCAGCGCTGGGATCGGACACAAACTCTGGCTCCTCGTCCAGCCAGCCCTCTGGCTTCAGAGCGTCGGGGTCCTCGATCTTAGCCGGAGCCTCCTCGTCCCTGGAGGACGGGCAGAGAGAGTGAGCGAGGTGGGAGGCATTGGAGACCAAACAAGTCGTAAACACGCTGACAAATCCTCTTGAGGCGGATCCGGCGGCCCTCACCAGTCCTCGGGCTTGACGGCCTCCGGGTCGGGGATCTTGGCCCGCTCGTCCCAGTCCTCGGGCTTGGAGTCCTTGGGGTCGTCGACCTCCTTGGCCGGGTTGACGGGCGGGACCACGTCGTGGAGCAGGCTGCCCCGGCTCACGCTGGACTGGTCAATGAACAGCTCATAGCTGTTGTCGGGGTTCAGCACTGGAGAGTGAAAGCGAGAGCGAGAGAGAAATATATATATATATACACACACAGTATATCGAAACTGACTGAGTTTAGGTCTGTGGTGGAGACATTGGGTGTTCCCACCCCCTGGCCTTTTTGGTGGTACCATGAGTGCTTTTGAGGTTGTATGGATTTCCATTAGGATCTTCGTTGAGGGCCTCTCTGGGGCCCAGCCCCACGTAGAGGGCTACAGATAGCCAAAGAGTCTAATTGCACCACGCCTGGCTTGTTAAAAAGGAAATGAGGAAAGGTTCTGCCTCTCCTGTCTGGCCAGGTGTAGCGGTGGGGGCTAGGGTGTGTCACTCATTCTTTACTACAGCATGTATTCCTTGAAGATGTCATACCCAGGGTGTAAAGGTGAGTCTTCTTGTCCATGTAGATCTTCTTGAGATCCACGTCGGCCCGCTTGGCGTGCTTCTCCTCCAGGTCTTTGTTCAGGGGGTTCTGATGGCGGAAGATGAAGTGCAGTTTGTAGTCCTCGCCGCACTTGTCTGGCCCGAACATGATGGTGTAGGGTGTGCGGTCTTGGAACTGCTCCTATGATGCACAAAACAACGCACAATGCACATCCTTCATCACAGGTAGTTCAGATCAAGCATTGATTACTCATGAAGTGAATACAATAATATGAACTGATATTATACATGTACTGACCAGGTTAAGGCTGGGGGTGTCAGTGAGAAGCTTGATATACGCTCCCCCACAGTCGATTCCATCTTGGAAATTCACCTCGTACCTAGTGTGGACAAAGGAAACGTGTTACCTCCATGGTGCGTGTGTCCGCTTCCATACAATAGAAGTCAGGCGAACGGAAGCTTACTGCAAGACCAAAGGTTCGTCATCGAAGACAAAGGGCTTGTCGAGGAGAGCAGCGATGGCGTGGTGTTTGGCCCGAGACTTGAGCACCAGTCCCTGGTCCCCAGGTACAATGTTCTCCTTCAGCTGCTCTACTGCCCACTTCCCTGAGAGAGGCAGACACACAGGGGGAGTTAGCCAAGCAAGAGGAGACGCAATGAACCTAAAACCACTGTGAAAAGGAAATGCAGTAAACAAACCATCGTATTTTGCTATGTCTTCATCAGCATCCTCCTTCATAGTCTTTGAAACCTGCCATCTGCAATGACAATTGGTAGTGTGTAAATAAATTATACAATGTTAATTACAATCAATTTATCATTAAAATAATGAAAGAATAACCACTAAGGGTTGACCAATGCTTGCCACACCGACCCATGATATCCTGTTCATTACCGTAATTGGATCCTAATCAAATCATGCAATATATATAGTGGTGTACCTGTCCAATGATCCATCATCAAAGGTCTCTGCAAAGAAGACCTCTCCAGTAGGAATTGGAGTCTTGTAAGTAACCTAAAGCAATCAAAATTAATTGTTAACACAATATAACAATACCAGTAATTGTTATATTATGTGTTCCAATAATTGCATATAGATATTAATTATGTTATACAACAAAAAAGCAGTAAGGCAGTAAGGCAAGAACACAACGTGACATATTGTTTGATATCCAAACTATCTTTTGACGTTTAAATTATTAAGTGAAATGAAGAAAACTATTGAAAACAGGCTGGGGAGGGGCTTTCGGAGAAATAATGGCAACCCATTAATCATATTGAATCCTAGTTACGAGTTGACCTATAAACCATCCTTGACCTGGAAGGAGACTTTGGCATTGGCAGCATCCATTTCCTCTGCGTCCTCTGTAACCTCACTCTCTGTCAGAACGGTGTCCTCTTCCTCCTCAACCATTGCCTCATCTTCCTCTTCCTCTTCCATCATAGCCATTAGCTCATCCTCATCCAGGACAGGGTCCTCCGAGTCCGACAATGGAAAATCAGCCTCGGGCTCCTCATTCTGGGCTTTTAATGCCGTTACAGCCAGGGAGTACAGGAGCAGACAGCACCACAGCCAGCTCCTTCGCAACTTCATCTGGAGGGGGTGGGGTGACAGAGGGGATAAGATGGGCAGGGGGGAGGGTGTGTAATGGGAAGTGGGGGGAAGGGCAGATAAATCCAGAAGGGTGTGAGAGGCATGTCAGCAATATGTGCTGGTGTGGGTGAGAAAGGACAGAGAAGGCAGGTGTTTGAAGAGGGCAGGACATAAATTGAGTTTGAGATTGCATGAGACACGAAGCGATGGAAATAGAAACATTAAAAAAATGAAAAGATAAAAGTCTTGTAGAGGACTGAAATAGAAATGGCTGGAGGCTTGCTGGACCCATCAGAGCTTATGTGCTATTGTTTGCTTTAAAACGTGTACATCACATTCAGTGCCTCTTGTAAGGCCTTCATGCCGCATTGGGACGCCAAAACATAATAATATAAACTATACAAACCACGGATTTCACTGATGAGTATATTTAATGTGAATATAACATTTCACGAAGACCTTAACAATATCTTCCAGTACAAATAAAAGAACTACAACTGACGTAAGGCAATATGAAAATTGCCCAGGATAGATGGACATTATATAACATTACATTTGTTTTACACTGGGACATACCTCTCTCAGAGGCGCTTGACGTTCGGTCATTAACTTACTCTAAACTCTAATAGCCTTACAATCTTGTTTCGTACGTGTTTGCAGCCTAATGTTACCAACCGCTCATACAAACACCAACAGTAACACCCCATCACCATGCAGGCTGCAAGGCTGCACTGACCGATGGCGAGCCTCAGCGACACACTGCGCCTGCGCGGAGCAACCTGGAACACTAACGGTAACACTGTACACTGGCTAAATAGCCCACGTCCAGCAACACTAAGGTGGTCCTTCAAAACACCAAGCATTACATCAATCAGTTAATTCTAACAGGCACAAAACGATTGAACTCAAACGCCTACTCATGTAAGTAAGCAAATCTGCTAACAAACCGAGAAAATAACCAAGCTACCGCGATATGCGGTTGACAGTGAATGATGCGGGATGATTGACCGGACTAAAACGCACCTTTCTTCTTGGTTGGTCTCAGAAAATATTAAAAATCGTTTATTCTATGCCGGTGTGAGCGGGAAAAGCGTCTACCCGTTTGAAAAAAAATGAATTCAGAGGCCTAGCGAAATGGCGAAGAAGACTGCTAGGTATCTGCTGAAGACCATGGATGACAGTCGCGCACAGTAACAGTGGCGCGTTATTCACGATTCACCCGCAACGACGCATGCGCAGACGCCATTCTGTACCTTCCTTCAAAATAAGAGGCAATTTTCCCGAGTCGAGCCATTGTTGTCCCATAGCATTTTCCAGGGGCTTACAAATAAGGCACGGACACAAAGTGCTTTTTCTAATCTAAAAGTATTCAAAATAACAATTGACAGATTATACTCTGATCTTAATGAGTTTCAAATTATTTCGTTGACTTTTAGTTTGTCAATATCATCATGAACATCAGCCTGTGTAATGTTCTTCCGGGGTGGAGTTGACAAAATATTAACTGGGAAACCGACACATGTTGATAGAGCGATTAAGTATACGCATGTTTTAAAATCTGACCACAGTTTGTGAATGTTCAAACTCCTAAAGATTTACCCACCTATTTTACACAATGAGAGACACACCATTATCTAACTGTGAGCGGGATTTCGTGCTCAAAGCTATTCAAGAGAAAAAGGTAGGCAACGTTACCAAATGCAGTTTTGAGTTATATTATATCGTATGTTAATATCCTGTTGACCTCTGGTTTCTGTGTGGGAGGCTCAATCTCTTTGTGTTTATGCTCACAGCGTTTGGATGGAAGGCAGACGTACGACTACAGAAACCTAAAGATAACCTTCGGGACTGACTATGGATGTTGCTTTGTCGATTTGGGGAAGACGAGGTAATCATCTGACACGACTTCATTGTGTGTATGTATGTATATGTGTGTGTGTGTGTGTGTGTGTGTGTGTGTGTGTGTGTGTGTGTGTGTGACTATCATGTTATTACACTTTACCTGTTTACACAATATACATGGCGTTGATTTTTGTTCTCTATATTTTGTAAACAGAGTCATGGCCCAGATATCCTGTGAGCTGGTTACCCCAAAGGAAAGCCGACCAAATGAGGGCATTATGTTCTTCAATTTAGAATTGTCCCCAATGGCATCACCAGCATTTGAACTGGGCAGGTGCGGAAACTAATACGAGATTACCATTAACAGTAATTAAAGCTGTGCATTTATATGACACCGCAGTAGTAACATTGTAATGTATGTGCATGTGCAGGTCATCTGAGCTATTAGTGAAGCTAAACAGACAATTGGAGAGATGCCTGAGGAACTCCAAGTGCATTGACACAGAGTCCCTTTGTGTTGTTTCTGGAGAAAAGGTATGTTACAAAAAAACACACACCAGAGACTCAACAGATCTCCAAAACCCTATCCACTTATCCCAAGGGGGCAGCACGGGAGGCAGGGGAGTGGAGGGTGTTCCAATTGAGGAATTAAATATAAAGTAGAAAATATAAATAATGTTCAAGCTGTGATGTGCTGTTATGATGTGCCGTCTGTTACTAGGTATGGCAAATCAGAGTGGATGTTCATATGCTGAACCATGACGGAAACCTGATGGATGCCACCAGCATAGCCGCCATTGCTGCTCTGTCCCACTTCAAACGGCCTGATGTTGGCATCCAGGGGGAGGAAGTGACCGTGGTGGGTGCATTAAGTAACTGTGTCTAATGGGGATAGGTGGGCTGTAATTGGAGCTAAAGCGAAATGGCATTAAACTTCTCGTTCCGATGGTCTTCACAACACAACGGTACACCCTGGGACACTTTGTAACGACTTTGTACCTTCACTCCTCAGTATAGTCCGGAAGAGAGGGATCCGATCGCCCTCAGCATCTACCACATGCCAATCTGCGTCAGCTTCTCTTTCTTCCAACAGGGGTGAGTCGCATAGAACCGGTCTTAACTGGGTCATTTGGATTTGGGGAAACAATTACCTCCTACCTCCTCCTCCTAAATAGTTGTACCCGGACAACGTCTCTCATATATTCAACCTCCCCCCGGTGTTCAGGACCTACCTGTTGGTAGACCCCTGTGAGCGGGAGGAGCGGGTCATGGACGGCCTGCTGATGATCGCCATGAACAAACACAGAGAAATCTGCTCCATCCAATCAAGCGGGGGCATCATGTTGCTGAAAGAACAGGCGAGTCAAGGAATCTTGATTCACTGACTCACAGTAGAAACCACACAGTTCGTACATCTCTATAGTGCTGTACTCCAAAACATACTAACAGTATGTATTATACAATACGCAGGTTCTACGATGCAGTAAGATCGCCAGTGTTAAAGTGTCAGAGATCACAGACTTGATCACGAAAGCCTTGGAGAATGACAAGAAAGCCAGGTGGGTGGTTGGACATTGTTATAGTACTCGGAGTACACTGAAAAGGGGAATGGGTTCGTGGTCGTTTTCAATGATAACCAATTTCCTTTCCCATCTATTTATCCAGGAAGGAGGGTCGCAAATGTGGCTTTGCAGAGTCTATGCCTCAGGAGCGAATCACGGCTCTGAAAACCGACGAGACTTCGGTGGAAATGACTGACGTCACTAAACAGGCCAGCGACATTGTCCAGAGTGCCAATACACCGGCTGAAATGTATCCTTTATTTGTGTGCCATAAATGTTATTTACCGGTGGCTGATTTTGGTACGTTCTGCTCGTTCTGTCAACTGCATCGCGTTTTCTGAACCTTAACCATAAATGCCAGGGTGCGATCCCCTGTCCTGCCTGCCCCAGGAATGGGCCAAGTGGGTACAGGCCTTCAGAATACCTGGGGGCTTGAGGATGATGGTGATGAAGATGAGGAGGAGGAGGAGGACGACGAAGTTGGCGATGAACCAGAAGTGACTATATTGGCAGAAAAAAGAGGCAACAAGGATAAAGGAAAAAGTAAGTAAAGTGTAACTAGTAGGATTGATATAGGCGTGTTGTTTTTTTGTACTTAAAAAGTGAAACTAATGGTGATGATTTATTTTGCGTTAAAGGACCTGTGGTCATCTTATCGGACAGCGAGGAGGAGGACGTTGTTATTCTCAATCCAGAAACGTCATAAACCACTGCTGCCAAGTGAGGTCTCGCGTAGGAATCCTGCTCACAGTGTGAGTCACTAGTGGTAATAACATAAACAGTTCCAATATTTGTACGAACTGAATCTTTTCATGAACCTGTTGCTTGCTAATAAAAAAAAAAACCTTTATGTATGAAGTCTCTGAATTGTTGTCTGGGAAATACTGTTGCCAGTTGTTAACGATTTCATTACATTTACTGAAATAAGAAAGAATCGTGCAAGTAAATACATTAGTATTTATATATAGTATCAGTGCTACATTAGAAAAACGATAGAGGATTATTTATTGATTGTACTTTGATTGTACTTTGTTTTACATCGGCTAAGATTACAGTCTGAACGGATGAGGTTTCCCCAAAAAATGTTTGGGGTTTCAACTGGACCGTATCACTGCTCTGACTGCCACCATCGTGGAGCTTTCTCTGCTGTGCTGCACATGTTCTACCTGTAGAGGACAGCATTGTCTAAAGAGTCCTACGAATCTGTTGGGATGGGAATCGTACATCTTAACTAAATAGCCCAAGGTAATTAGAGCTTTTGTTATTAGTGATATGTGGGTATTTTTCTATATTTATTTTGGTAGTGAAAACCTGGTGAATATTCAACTTACGAAACCATCAAAGGTAACTGCTATGTAAAATGATTTGATGTATGATTTTATGTAAAATGTTGAATTAAAGATTTGAAGGCAAGGGTTTGAGTGATAACTCGAGTAGTAAGATATGAAATCAAATTTAAAAACGCTACTTGAAAATCGGAACTTAAATTATGTCCACCGAAAAATGCAGGTTCTACCGAGATTTGAACTCGGATCGCTGGATTCAGAGTCCAGAGTGCTAACCATTACACCATAGAACCGATTGAAGTCGCGGCGTATTTGGTTGACAAAATACAGCGCTTCTTTAGTCTTTCAATTCAAATTACTTTACAAACGTTATTAAATACGAGATATAGACACAGCATATGTCATGAATCAAAATGTACCTTTTCTACAATCTGTCGGGTTACTCCTGTTTTTATTAATTCAAACGCATTATTACATAAATGAAACCCATATCACATAAACTTTCACAAAATGCAATGTAGAGAACTTTCGCGACTGTCAAAAAGTCGAAAAGGAACTTGGCCAGTACGGGTATCGAACCCGCGACCTTGGCGTTATTAGCACCACGCTCTAACCAACTGAGCTAACCGGCCATATACCTGCGCTCTAGGTATATATCATAATCGTAGGAAATCTGTGATTTGCGAATCAGGGTTGAAAAGGATGACCTACTGAAGGTGTTTTGTGTATAAAATATGCTTTTTAACCACCTGAACCGATCTATTTCATCGTAAACAAAATGGAAATAAGTCTTAAAGTGCAACATACCGGACTATGCCTTTAAGGAATCTTTAACTTCAGGGTGAACTACAGCCAGAACAATAATCAAACCAGGCTTGCCATTGACAAATAATTGTCCAATGCCTTAAAATAAGGTACAGAAGATAAGCATGTCTCCTGAATTTAGCTAAGGCAAACAAACACCGACAAGGCTTCGATAACAGACTTGTTGAAACAGAATGGAACAAGTAGCAAAACCACTAGTAGGGAACTCAGCCACCAATAAATAATGAAGCTAAGCCGCCAACAGAGCATGTCAGAGCCAGTTTAATGATCAGGGAGTCATCAGAGAGTGCACAGGTGGACGCAACGAGCAATCAGCCGCCGTCGGACTTCTTATTGGTCAGTCTCGTTCCTAGTAAAGATGACACAAAAAATAAATAAAGGAAACAAATACCCTCCAATTAGAGGAATGTATCAATCAGAGAAGAACGATGAATTATCAATGGTCAATACTCAGCCTTCAATCTGGAAGTGGACTAGTCAGGTGACCCTCTGACACCATTCCATTCCATTCTGCTCAGACGCCAGGCTGTATATACTCTTCTGTGGGCTCCAGTGAATGATATTCTTAGGTTTCATATTGCAGCTAAACCTTAGTCCAACCCCTCTGCAACAAACATGTGTGGATTTGACATATAAGCTCTTTACAATGCCACGTTGCTAACCTAAACACAGAAGATCTCTAGTCATCCGGGCTTCTAGGGTCTTCACTGGGTCAGACATCATGTCTATGTTCGTCCACCATCTAGGTCCCTCAAGCCCCCATACCCCTGATTGGCTGGAGCAGTGTGCCTGGTAGGATACAGGAGATGTATACTTGTATGCTTGTGGCACATCTCTAACCTGCCCAGGTACTGAGATGGTGACCTACATATGGGATTATTCGGGGCCAGCGACACGGCAGAAAACAGGGTACTTGGCGAGTCTCCAAGGTATGCAAACAGCAACGCTGCAAAACAGGATTGCCACTCTGCACCCGCACCCAACAGACGCATATATCTACATAAAACATCAAAGCAACGGAATATTCTTTTGTACACGTCGTTCTGATGAGTCAAGGCTTGCACGGTGATCGTATTTCATTGCTGCATGGCATTCTGGGCAGAATGTGCTAGAAGCCCACATTCCATAAAGTAGGTGTTGGGCTGCTCTGCACACAAGGTCTGTGTTCTGATCTGGGCTTCAGGCGTGGCGGACTCCCTTGTGCGTGGCTGACCCTCTGAACCACGTCCAGTCCGTTCTCATCCTGTTTATCCCAGTACGAGTGGGAGGGTTCTCCCACTGGAGGTCGGAGAAAGTCACTTCCAAGAATGAGTGGTTTAAAAAGAAATGAAGAAGAAGCAGAACAAGAGAAATGCTCACCCGGGATAGGTCTAATCTTCTTGTTGTTAAACAATATATTCATAACAGTTCAAGGTACGACCTGCAGCAGTGACACAGGGCGAGACCCCTGCCGAGACCCAGAGGTCTGTTGCCAGGTTGCTGACAATGAACAGGGGGGGGGGGCATTGATACTATAACAACTCTAAATTACGACACCGCAGCTGCGTCCTCGTGTGATAGTGAGAGTGGAAAAGTACTGTGTTATGTGTCACTGCATCACTCACTCACACAGGTCTGTGTTCTTCACACTTTCCCAGAATTGCTACATGGTAAACAATAGTTTGACACATCTAATTAATAGGTTACATGTCACAACAGGGTTGAATTATTCTCTAGATCAATCACTTTCAACAAATTAGCAACACAGGGATATATAATGGGAACCACATTTGACGAAAGGATATTTTTAATGGCACGATAAGCTAGGCTTGTGAATAATCCCCAGCCCTATCCATTACTAAGTCAATGCACTGCAAGACACACAGATATTGTATGAACACTGGTGTGAAAAGCCAACGTAAAAGGCTTTTACACAATAAAGTCAACAATAAACTATCCCCCCCAAAGTTTAAGGTTTGCCTTAACAACTATGTTGAAACAGGAGACAGTATGGCAGATTCTTTAAGCCTCTGGGGTGGGGGTTAGCAGGGGGGGTATAAACTCAACACTGGCACTGCGGTTTTAAATCTTATTTGTCATCCATACTTGCGGAGCCATACTCGCTGTTTGATTGGCCAAATGTCTGTGTACAGATCTATACATGCCTCTCTTGTTCTGGCACACATCCAGAGGCAAGAGGGCGAGAGAGGCTTTCCACGAAAAGTGCGAAATGAATTCCAGTTGAGTCCTGCTGCGCCTAAAAGGGGTATTTGTGAATTGTAAGACCTTCAACGGCCATGGGTAGCTGGTATTCATCGCTGAGTGAGATGGAGGACTAAGGTTGGGAAGACACGATCATGGACAAGGTTAGCCCCTTGTTCTGATAGGGGCCTTGTACACACTTTAGGCTCCATTCGTTTTTCTTCTTCTTTCTTGAGTGCAAGCAAATACAAGTGAGTAAAGAAGTATTAAAGAACAATACAGGTTGACCCCAGGTATTGCAATACCCTGTGTTTTTTCCTTTGGGAATATCACCAACTATCTCCATCTATATTTTCTGTTTCTCTGTGTGTATCTACTCTCTGTATGTGTATCTATTATACCCCAACAATGTGTTTCTGGTTAGCTTCTCTGCACTCTGCAGCAACAAACGATTAGTTGGCTGTGGAATAGGATATTAGCGACAATTTGGATTGTCATCTTTGCTTGATGGCCTTGTAAAAGTGGCAACAATCTTAGATAATGTCAACATGACATGGCATGTAACAAAGGATTACATAATTATTGATAAAAGCTCAACATTTTAAACGTTTACATAATGTATTAGTGCTAATCTCAATCTACCTGAAGGCTATGCTTGTTGTAACTCATTATGATCAATTATTACGTATGATAAATATATATATAACATCTATTCACAAAAGCTCCTGCACCCTGAGTGACTTGAATAAACGACCAAAACGTGCAACTAAAAACTGGAAAAACGTAACAGCGAATGAATATACTTAATTATATAAGTAATACCATGTAATTACACATTATGTAGTACTAAAATCAATACAGTGTAATTGTTCATCGAAACAACGAAGGGAAGACTTCATGTACCTTCCAAACACTCGTCCTATAAACAACTCTGTTCAAGGTCCAGTGAAAAAAGGCTCATTTTATAATTCTTAAGACAAACAGAGCAGCAGTCTAATGCCAACCCAACCACTGCACGCACTGTGAAAATCAGAGGGGATGTTGATGATGGATACCAGCGGTGAGGGCCTTCCAAAACGAAGGCAGCAGGGCCAACTAAATCACCCTGCCACAATCGTTCACATTTATTGCCAGTCCCCCAGTTTTTGAAAGCAAGGCAATCATTTATGTCTTTTAAAGCCAGTGTATAAAACGGTGCCCACACAGCAGTTGCACATGGGAAAATAGAGGCAAAAAAATGCAGAATGGTTTCAGTGAAAGAGGCCTCAGAAGACTCAACTCTCCTTGCTTAACAATGTGTATGGTGAATCAGTTTACCTCAAAGGGGCTACTTGTTCAGCATGTACTCTGTTCCAAACATGCCTACAAAAACAAATCTCAACCTGAGAGTTCTATGCAAATATTTCCTTAAAGGCTGTATCAGTAATTCTCCCATTTGTTTCCTAGTACCATGTTTTTTGTGTACGATCTTGGAGGATAGGCTGCCTACAGAGACGCAGTTTCGCTTAGAATCACTGATGCAACCTTTCAGCGAAGTGTCCCCAATTGTAGAAATCGTTTATTTTGAATGCCACCCCTTATTGGACAAAGGACGGCCTCAACACATCAGATTAGTTTCATCCTTTATTCTGAGAGAACATCACCCCATTGGGACTTACATTAAAGATTACAAAGTAGGACATAGGAGAAATAGCCTCTATAAAAGCTGTGTATAAACACAAATTCAACATGCATAATAGTACAAAAACCAAATAGACACTCCATATTGAATGTTTTACGGCTATAGCAAACAATAGGCTGACTTATCTTGTATACTTTACCCTGATAGACACTCGATAAGTACAGTGTTCAGAATTGTATTTTGGAGTAAAATGACAATGACTTATATTGCTATTGGAGAAATGAGTTATCAGTCTTAACATGTAGTCATTGAAGCCTCTATCCACCAAAATGGCAAACTTGAAAGCCAGGCCTACTTTTGAGATTTTGTTTACACTGAAGTATATATGTTGTGCCAGAACGGTCAAGCAAAAGACTTCTGACAACAATACACATTCAACATCTACAAATCTACAATATAGAGCATGACATTGTTTGATAAACTTTGCGATTCAGCCTTAAATCCTTTGGTAACATGTTTACAGAATTGTGAACTTTAACAGGACATACAGTACACCGCATAAATAGAGATACAAAGAGGTCACATTATGAAATGATACACAAACTGAGTTTTCTGCACGCACAGCTCAACAGTTACTTGTTCTCTGTAGTCTTTGGAAAGAAAAAACGAATCATACACACTGAATGACCATACCACTGGGAAAGCAACCCTCTCACACCATGAGGTATTTTTTTTTAACTCGTTTTGCATCACTGGATTCGTGTTGCTCAGGTATAACATCTGACGTTTGACATCAGTCCCAGCAAAGTGGAAAAGATAGCCTCTCGTAGACATTCGTAGCTAGAAGTCTTTTATGTACATGTAACTATTGTGTAGGCTTGTGAAAAACATAAATAAACTCAGAAATCACGGTAAAGCCAAGCCCCATGTAAACTAAAGATGTACATATACACAGTGTATATATACACTGAATATATACTACATATATATTTATATTCGACCATAGAAAATATCTATACTGTACAAAGTCATATACAACTTGAGGAAGGCACTGTGATTCTCTCTAAGGCCTCATTGGACTGGTAAATGACTGGGGCATGGGGCGGGATCAGCTGGCATTCCTTTCTCTTTTGTGCACTTCAAGCAATTTGGTGGATGCATTTATCAGTCAATCGAATGAGAGCTCCTTGCTCTGGAACTTGGCCCGCTGTAGGAAATGGGCTGAAACAGGCCCCTGGTATCATCTGTGCTATGGCAAGGGGCCCCGTAGGGTAAACAGCCTGACTAACGCTGTTCACAATATAATGGGGAGCATTTCAACCTAAAAAAAAAATCTCAAGAAAGATTTAACGGTGTCTGCATCCGTTCAGTGGGGAGAGGGTGATTGTAGTATTTGGGCTTGGTTTTTGCTATGTTATGGAGATTTTGCTATGCTATGGGGGCTTTTGTTCATGCAATTTTCAAAGATAGATTTCAGATAAAAAAACAGTTGAAAGGCCACATGGATGCAGTCAAAGCCTGTTGTGCTTACTGACTATCTAATCATTTACAGATTCACATTAAGGTTAATCACCTTTACAAGAATATTACCTGTTGTACGCTCACGGAAAAATCCGTATAACCCGGTAACTGAGCCATACACCAGATCCAGGATTGCTTATTATATACAATATGAGGAAGACATCTTTTGAACCATGCTTTTGAAATGGTATGTCTAAGCAAACCCTCTTTCCCCTCCAACCAACTGTAATAAAAACACAGACCGCTGCGTGCTGCGGTGCTCCGCAAAGTCAGTCTCTTCAGCCACTGCGTTCTGAAAAGACCATTTATACGTGTTGGGATTGATGCGTGTGCAGAATGTGTGTATGGTGGTGGTGCTGGAGAAGTAGGTGAGGGCCTCTAACTCTTTGAACTGCAGCCGAATAGTCTTCACGCCAGGCAGACCGGTCCTCTGGGCACCCGCTCCGTCCGTCTCCTCTCCCTCCTTAGCAGCTGGTGGTGGTGGTGGTAGGGGTGGGATCCAGCAGCTTGGCCACAGCCGGGTCCTTCTGCTTCTGGTCCTGGGGTTCGGAGCCCTTCGCCGCCGCCGCTGCCGCCGCTGCCTTGGCCTGCCGGCGGTTGATCCGGAACACGTCCCACCTCTCGGACAGCAGGCCCTTGTTGAAGACGATGGAGGCCACCCAGGACACCACCACGATGGACACCATGGAGGTGAGCATGATGGTGGTGCGGAAGGGGAAGTACTGCGTCATGTGGCCCTCGCCGTTGGGCCGGAAGCCCGGGTAGTGGATGAGGGGCGGCAGGCCGATGAGGGGCTCGCCGCTCATCAGCCGCAGCACCATGCCCAGCAGGTAGCCCACCGTGGCGCCGTAGCCGTTGGACACCTTAAAGAAGAGCACGCACACCAGCTGCGGGAACATGATGGTGTAGGACATGTCCACGCCCACCAGCCAGAAGACCAGCACGCTGTTGTCCAGGAAGGTGAGGCCGGTGCCCGCCAGCCCCACCACCACCACCGAGATGCGGATCACCCACTGCATCTCGCGGTCCGAGGCCTGGAGGGGAGGAGTGTGTTGTCATGTGTGATCGTGAGAGTATCGTCTGTATGGAGGTGGTGCCTCATGGCACCGGGCCAAACTGATGTCATTGTTTTTATGCTGTTAGTTATGCTCCCCACCCCCCAAAAAAATCTTATTGGTGTTCACTGAGAAAATAGCTAACTACTTAGCATTAGCCTAATTAGCACATATCTTATTTGTGTGAAAGAATGCGGAGCAAAGGGGTCACTGGAACTCTCTGACTCTCGCACAAGCCCCCGCATTGCAATACATTGGAACAGACAAGGATCAGCGGCGGACTGGAATGGAAACACTTAAATAAATCAGCAAGAGGCAAGAGGGACCAGCATGACTTTACGAAACAAGATGCAAAGTAAAACCAGGCGACATGAAAAGTGAATGGGCCCTTTGTTCCCCCGCTGACTCTCAGAGCGAGTTAGCCGCCCCTGATGAATGTGCCATATGCTTGTGATATGTGTGTGTGTACGTGCCTGTGTGTGTGTGTGTGAGTGGGTGCTATCAGCCAAAACCACAAGGTAACCAAGGTATTCACCCCTGGAAAATCTGTTGAGCCCACACTAAATAGCCTCAAGAGAAATCTTTGGTTTTCAGGTAAATTAAGAATTCTCCGGTGTTTCAAATGAAATGAAACCGAGAAGACCCCAGAGGTGAGGCGAGGTCACGGACCATCACATGACCACAGACCACATCGCTCACCTGCTTCCTGATGATGTTCTTGTAGATGTTGGAGGAGAACATGGACGCGGAGGAGAGCAGGGCCGAGTCCATGGAGGACATGACGGCGGCGGCCACCGCCCCGATGCCGATGACGGAGACGTAGGCGGGGGTGAGGTACTGCAGCGCGATGGGCAGGATGGAGCCCGCCTCCCCGCGATCGTAGGGGCTGGGGCTGCCGTATGCCGTGGCGTTCCAGTCTGGAGGGAGCGGAGCGTAGAGCATGAGGATCGGGTTCATGTGTAGGGGAAGGCCTTCCGGCTGAATGTTGGAACCCAGACCTTTTGGCCTGGGAGTCAGTGGCGGAGCCAGAGTATTTCTATTGGGGTTGGCCAGGCTCGGACCATGACCCTCCATGGTCCGAGCCTGGACACCCCAATAGGGGGGGGCGGGTCGTCGTAGGGGTGACCAGTGGCCACCCCTGCCCACCCCTGGTCACGATGTGGCGCCGGCAGTGATGGGAGTCCATTTCAAATGACGACACTCTTGAAGCACAGAGCTCATAGCTAGTAGTTTAAAGCTGTAGCATAGTAGTTTAAAGCAAGTATTTGAAAGCTGCACTTAGGATGTCTGAAGATGAGGAAGTGAGCGACGAAAGGGAACGACCCTAATGTAATGTAGAGTAAATATGATGTAATCTAATGTGGTCTCCTTCAATATTATGAAATGTAATGTCATGTAATGTCAATTCAAATCCTGTCATGTCAGGAATGTCCTGTCATGTCAATTCCTATAATCTGATCAGTCATGCCATGTAAGGCAACCTAACGCCATCTCATATCACGGCGGGCAAGGCCGTGTCACATAACGCAGCCTGAACACCCGTCCTGCGCTGTACCTGTGGACGCCGCCACGGCCCCGATCAGTATGGAGGGGATGCCCAGCACCAGGCAGAAGGCGGAGGAGGCGAAGCAGGTGACCTGCGCCTGGGTGTAGGATGAGGCGGCCAGGATCCTCTGGTAGAAGGCCTGGTAGGCCAGCCCGCCCAGCGCCTGTCGGGTGAGCACACAGAGCACGCGCTTCAACCACAGGAACTCACTCACTCGCGCCCGCAGGGGGAAGAGCTTTTCAGGGAAGAACAAGGAGGAGTGGGAAGGGCTGTCGACACATCCGTGTTGACAGGAGGTAGGGAGGGGTTAGGGGTTGGGCCCAACGTTCTGTGCGAGCCGCGACAGGGCCGTCGAGGACGTACCAGCACCATGAAGTCATCGATCCACTTGCCGGCATCCCAGGCCTCCAGCTTGCCCACCCAGGGGGCCTGGAAGGTGGCGTTGAAGGCGGTCAGGGTGATGTCCACCGAGTTGGGGTTGGTCATCATGAAGGGGACGCACACGTACTGCGTGGAGACACAGGGATGAATACATGTAAACCAGCAGTAGAGAGAGAGAGAGAGAGAGAGAGAGAGATAGAGAGACAGACAGACAGACAGACAGACAGACAGACAGACAGACAGACAGACAGACAGACAGACAGAAAAACTGAGAAACTGAGAGAGAGGGAGAGAGAGACAGACAGACAGAGAGAGAGAGACAGACAGAGACAGACAGAGAGAGAAAGAGAGAGGGAGAGAGAGAGACAGACAGAGAGAGAAACAGACAGAGAAAGAGAGAGAGAGAGACGGAGAGAGGAACGGACAGAGACAGTGACACACAGACGGTTAGAGAGAGACAGAGAAAGAGAAAAACAGAGAGAGAGAGTTACGTGTGAGAGCAGATAGAGGATTCCTCCATACCAGACTGACGAAGATAAGGATGAGCTGGATGACGTCAGTGTAGGCCACAGAGTACAGCCCCCCGAGCAGCGTGTAGACGATCGCCACCACTGAGGATATGATGATGGAGTAGACATAGGACAGGTCCAGGATCACACTCATAGTACCACCTGGAACAAAACGGAAAGCACATTAGGCCCTGTGGATAGAGCGGGCAAGCACTTATTCCTCCTCTCTTGTATTCTTAGTTTAACCTGTGCTCTCGTGTACAGGGGTCGGGGTGGTCTCTATCGGGCATGCAACTACCATCTCCAATCGTGTACGTTTTCAAGGAAAGGAAAAAAATGCGTCATTCTTTTGCTCTCCCTCAAACACACACAGGTACATGCGTGACACTCCTCAGGGTACTTCACCCAGTGCAATCTAAAGGTCGGTTTACTGGGAAACCTGGTAATAACATTTCCTCTGTTATTACACTGTCCATATTGCCTTACTGTCGGTTTAACAAAAAGAAAAAGAAAACAAAAGACACAAGTACATACATTTCCACCAGAACACATTGACCTTCTTAGTTCTTTGCAGTTAAAAATTAGGGTCTACATTTAAGCATACATGGGGTTTGTTGTAAAGCCTTTGGTAGAGCAAAACGTGAACTCGGCTACGCAAGAAGGCAAAGTGACGGAACAGAGAGAACAACAAAAGGAAAAACACGGAACAGAAGCAGCCTATTGATTGTGAGTCACCAGAAGTATCTTCTCCCTCTCGGGGGGGGGGGGGGGGGGAATAAGCAAACACCTTTGCTTTTTGTTGTAATTACACCGTACATTAACTGT
>JAOTIX010000095.1:12946914-12964801 GCA_027123715.1 Gaidropsarus macrophthalmus | reverse complement strand
AGCTAAAGTACAGGGGAGAAAATAAAAAGATGCCTCTCTTTACACTTATTTTCCATCTCCATCGTATTCCTGATGTCGACCCTCTGGACTCCGGCTCTCACGAGTGCCTGTTCACAGTCACAACGAACAGAACGTTTCCAATATGAATGTTAAAAGTGGGGTCCCATCAGGCATGCCAGGACAACCAATCACTGTGCATGTGTGCATGTCGGAACAGCGTTTCCCCCATGCCTGTCAGAACAGCGGTTCCACCGCGTAAACCAAGTGTTTTATGATAGGCTTAATGCTTAGCAAGTCCAAGCCTTACCTCTTCGCTGGCCATCTTCCAGTTTAGCTTGGACAGGAAAACCATGAAGACCACAGCCTGTATTAATACACAAAATAAAAGTCCTGTCCACAGTCCTGGAAGTGGGAAAACAGTGAAAACTCATTAGAGAATGTTTATCGAAACACACTACATCGGATGAGCAGGTGTACAGTATTCAGGTTTGTATTCCCTTACCCACAATGCCCATGCCTGCTGCAAACATCAAGGACACCCCAATGGGGAAGCCTATGAAGTAGTAGCCCACAAAGTTACAGAGGGCTCCTATGCTCTGCTTCCCCGCCCCCCGGATGACGCCGCCGGCCACACCCTGTGAAAGTCCCAACACAAACGTCACGCCAAATCACACTGTGCACAGCACATACGACAGAAAGAAACAATGCCGTGATTGGCTCAGGGTTGAGCATGCCCATTCCTCACCGCTAAGGCATCACACAGATGGAAGAAACCGTATATGACCATGACTTCAGAAACCCTTTGGACAATTTGTCTGAGAATTCAAGCATATAGAGAGTTCTGTTAGCTGCACTGGTGGCAAACATTTAGATACACAGGAGAAACGTATGGAAGACGCAGTGATGTTTGATACCGCTATTGGTGGATTTGGACTCATTTGACATATTTAATGGTTAATCAGTTCAAATATTCATGGTTATGTGATTAAATTCTCAGCTACATCCCAAATACAGCTAGCATGAAGCTACAGTCTCACAATCACAAAGAGACCTCATAGCATTACGGTACGTTGGAAGGCAGAAGCAGGTTAAAGTGTCGAGGAACCGAGAGCATCTTAACACAGTTAATGTTCTGAGTACTTACGGTTCCTTGGTGAAAATGTATGCAACCACATCTTTAGGAATTACAAGACTACCTGCAGCAAAGATTGAGACTATGGCTGCAGCAAAAAAACACATTAGTTAGTTAGTTACTTATTGACTTAAAGTCAATATGACAGCTTTCATAACCTTTAGTAATGACAGTGAATGAAGAGAAGACGTTATGAAATAGTACATGGTTAAATGAGACTTTATATTTACTGACATTTTGGGAATGCCATTTTCCATTTTGGAAGTTAATAATGACATTTCAAATACAGACATAACAGATACATGTAAACCAACAAAGATCAGGAAATATTGACATTAAAAACAGGATTTGGGCTTATTTGGTGTGTACGTTGCACCTCCTATAAATGCTGCAGGGTAGTGGTAGCACAATAAAAACTTGGCGAGATGCCTTCGCTATAAAAACGGATTGTTTAAGAACTCAATAAGCCACTCCAAACCCTCCAAAACCCAGTGGGCCCAGAACAGACTCTATTGAAGGGATGGATTCAGCAGAATCCTCCAGCATTGACAATGGAGACACTTATATAGTACATCAGCCGGGCATACCTGCACAGCCGATGGCGACCTTGCTGGTCAGCTTGGCCTGCTCTATGTTCCCAGCACCCAGAGCATTACCAACACGGACACTGGCGGCCACCGAGAAGCCCAGAGGGCACTGGGGAAACGCATGACATGTAAACATTGTGTGTCAGTTGGTAACCGTAACCAAGGGATTGTTAGGCTACGTAGCCCGCGTGTTGAGGTAGTGGCGTGGGTGAAATGCTTGCAGATCAAGGTGTGAAAACTCAAGCATTCTTCTTACTCTTTGAATAAAACAGGATTGGTTGTGTTTAAATCACACCCATCTCGATTCCTCAGAAAAATATACAAATATACATAATAGTTAATATATAATTGTTTTTTTTGCTTATTGACATGAATATGTAAAGGACACTTTTTTGTGACGTGCGACGCCAGGGGGAAGGTATAAAAAAGCCCTTGTCATGACGCACAAATAGTAATGCTTCACTAGAATTACCATGTAAGCCAAAGTCGCCAATTCGTAAACGATTGACTGAGCCCCCAGCTCGATCTCGCTGATGAGGCCTGCCAGGAAACCTCCCAACTCGAATATCCACCATTCCAGGCACATCATCAGCATACTGGGAATAGCTAACTGGATGAAGGGACCCCATTCCTGCAGGCATTCCCGAGACCAGCCTGCGTCACACAGACAGGTGGGTCAGCCACACGCACATATAGAGTGACAGAATTTCCCCATGGTTTTGGTTTTGATTCAAGCAGTTTTTGTCTGTGTACACTTCACTGCCAATCAAAGATACGGATGGGGACAATGAAACTAAAAATAAAAGTGTGGTGATACAATATTTACCAATAGCTTTTAACATTGTGCCCATGCTAAGGTTCCTAATGGAATACATTTTAAACAACCTAGGAAAGACCCCACAGGAGGATATTTGATATTTGGATTGTGTTTTGTAACTATTACATTCCATACTCTATGACAATCTGCATAACACTGCCCATTACTCACAATTCAAACTGGTAGGAAGACAGGTCCAAAACAGTATATACGAGAGGAGTGCACTTCAGGTACATCAACAAAAACCCTTTTCTCCACTGGACAATAACTCAGAGTTACAGCATAATAACCATGTTAAACCACCATCTCTAGCTTTCCTCCTTGGAAATGATCAAATCACAGTCCCAGCAAGATCAGGTCTGAATGGCTCACCTCTCCATGTGGACTTCTGCAGCCCCCTAATGTTGATGTAGGCAAAGAGAGACACAGCCAGGGTGTACTGGGAGATCACATTGGCTACGGCAGAACCTCTTTGTTGAAGAAAAGAGCAATAGGCAGATGTCAGAGCGATGAGAGAGGTGAAGCGTGAAAGTGTGTTATGATTATGATTATTATGTATATTTAAGATCTACACTGTGGTATCAACACTCACCCGACCCCCATGTTCAGAATGAAAAGGAAGACATAGTTGATGATTGCATTGAGTATGTTTCCAATAACTCCAGTAATCACTTGCGGCCATATAATACCCTAACACGGAAATAATACATGAATATGAATATAAAATCAACCAGAATCAAAAGTGCTTGATATTCAAATGCCATACCATATTCTGAAGATACCTTGACTGCAAGTGGTACATAAAGGCTGCCTGCAAGTGAAGGGGATGGTTATAAATCTTAACACAAACAATTAAACTAATTTATAGCGTTGAAAGGAACGGGGCTAAGTGAAGGCTCTGACATTATAAAGAATTCAGGGCTTACCGGCAGGGCGGGCATGAATATTTGCACGTAGAACTGGGAGAGACTTAAAGGGGTAGATAGGAAAACAAAAGGTAAAAGTGTGTTAAAATCCTTCACCAGCCAGCTAGCATACAGAACATGTATTTAGTAATGATGCCATTAATCCCTTTGGCAAAAAGAATGTTGATTTTGAAACTGTAGGACAGTACTATTATTATGCTGTGGCATGCACTGTCAATTTTAGCGCACACACATTTGAGTACTCCATTTTAATCAATCGAATCAGGATTCAGCCTTCAAATGAAGAAGAAATAAAAGGCTGTGATTCCGGGCCGACAGCAACGGGCCCTAACCTGGCTACATCCGGGCTCTGCCTCACAGCCAGGAGGATGGGCTCCGTGTTGAACAGCAGAGCACAGCAGGGGAAGCAGGCCAGCAGCAGTATCAGGATGCCCCGCTGCAGGATCACTCCCACCCGCGTCAGGTTTCCACTCCCATAGGTCTACGGAGGAGGGGCCCGCAACACAGCAGGGCCCGACACATGACCATCACACACCAAAAGGAGAGCTAAGACCTGCTGCCATCGCACCTCCGGACCCATTGGGGTTCCAGGGACAAGAAAACAAACCGGATCTCAGCGTGGACCGTGTGAAAGCTGTGTTGTTGGTGCCGTGTAAACAGTACGTGGGATTGGTGGGTAGAAACAATGTGAAATAGTTTGTTGTGGATAAACTACCTGGGATATGAGCGTATCGCAGGCTGACGCCAAACCGGTGCCAATGGAAATACCAGTGATATTGATCACCTACAATGGAATAACAGCATGTCATGCACTAGAACTACACACAGGTGAATCAGCTCAATGCGGAAAAACATGCCCTAGGACGTGTAGTACACAGACCCCTGTGGTTAAACATCACTCCTGGAACTAGCCAACAGATGAATCAGTGATTTCCTCTCTGGGTGTCTCAGACCACAGCTCATCTCTGAAGCCCACACCTGACCTCCATGACAATCAATATTGAACCATGAACCTATCCTTAATAGCCTTATATTACGCAACATGTTATCATTGTATAACATCCTTGTTAATATAGTAGTATGATGTTACATCCTATGACTTTCTTCTAACCTGATGATATAATAGGTCTTTGAGGAACACCAATGAGTTGACCAAGCAAGGTGTCATGCTATACTGCAAAAACTGTCCAGTTACAGTTACAGTAAATAATGGGATTAAAACACACGGATACTGAAACAATCTCACCGCAATGGATAAGGCCACTCCGGCCAGCTCTGTCTTCCCCATGTGACCGCAGAACACTGTGCTGACGAAACTGATGAGGAACACCATCATCTGGGAGACTATCTACAAGAAAAATGGGGATAACCACAATATTACTTCATAATAGTTTAGAGAAGTAACCAACATAGGCGTATAAAATATATGTCAATATATAGGCCAATAATAATTGAAATACATATTCCACCCCAGACCCTCTAAATTACAATAATTAAACAATTCCATTGATTTGAATAGTATTTTTAAAAAATATCTGAAAAAAAAAAAAAATATATATATATATATCGTCAAAATTGTATTTATTTATAAATTTGTTTAATTAAGTAAAAAGCTACTTTAAGTATTATGGTAAAATACTTACCACTGGTCCAGTCAATTTCAATATGTTGACTATCTCATCTCTGTATAGCGTGGGGATCCACTTGGACGAGCGTGAACGACAGCAGCAACCACATGGCTGCGTATGCTCGGCTGAGGGTGTTTCGTGTACAACATTCGCCGAGATTTCTTTTTCTTTCTGGTTCTCCGATGCCTCATTCAATTTGTAACTACAAATCTCCGAAGCCATGTTGATTTTATAAATAGGAATCGAATAAATCCCGAGAGATGGCGCTTCTGACCTGGATGGACACACTGGAGTTGGAACGGGTCAAATAATGTTTACACAAGCGAATCGACCATGCACCCCCCAGTATTGAATACTTGGGATCAAACATAAACATAATAGCCAATACGATATCACTGAACAAAGGGTACAACACGCACGCTAACAAAGCATAGAACTCCGATAGGACATAGCGTCAACCTTCCTTGATGTACATTAAGGAATTTCTGTCATGAATTTCGGGTTTCTGTAATTGAAAAGAAGAAAGAGTTTGACCACCTGAATAGCGGTCCGCTGGGCTAAAATTATTGATCATGTGGGACCGGGCGTCTAAAGCGGGTGAACTGCCCAATGAGAGCGAGAGGAAGGACCTCCGAAAAGAACCACTACGTTGGAGAAGTTCATATATTGTGGGCAGACACCAAGAGGCGGCGCCAAGTACACACACACACACTTAGTTGATCGACTCATATAACGACAATCATCACGGCGACCTTTTGCTTCTGATCAAAGGGAAGTGTGTGTGTGTGTGGCCAAGGAAGTCAGACAATTTTGCGGGAAAGCCATGTCTGGATTGGCTATTTTAGCTTACATATACTCAAACATATAAAAAACATAATCCATATGTTGTTTTACATTTTGAGTGCCTTTTTTTTGTTACCTACCTCCATCACAACAGGGTGACTTTAGAGTTTATAGGTACCCTACACTTACCCTGGAATGTAATTTACCAGTCCCGGTTATGCATGCGTACTTGGATTCCAGAGACGTGACTAATACGGACACATGGAAGGTACTGTATAATCTAAAACATGACATTATACTGAAACACATTAACATATTTGGCTCACATCTGTTCAGATCAGAGGTTCCTGACCAGATGACCTTCGAACATTGCTACTGAATAACAAAAAAACAAATCGAGAATCTGTAAAAAACAACAAAAAAAACGGTTTAATTGTGGGAGATTATCATTACAAAGCGACAGCCAGTTTCTCATCATCCAGTCATTCACAGATCAAATCCCTGATAGAACAATACATGGATGCATCTTATGGCTTGTTATTACGACATGCTTTGTTACAGCACAGACTCTGGCACCTGTCTGGGGAGGGAGGGAGCAGTTCACTGTGAAGAATGAAACTTCTTAAGAAATTGTGTTAGAACGTCAAACTTGAAAAAAGGTCCAACTTGAAATCGGTATACAGAAAGAAAATAACTTTCTTAGCAATTAAATATTTTACTAGCCACCGTCGATTTGTGACATTATTTGAGTCTAATATCGTCAGTGCACATGCAGGTCCAATGCGAGTGCCAGTACTTTCATGTAATAAACATTCCGAGTGAACGTGTGCAAACTATAGTTGTTTATTTATTTATTTATTTTTTACCGTAAGCGAGCATCGTCTATCCACCAATTACTGCTACCAGACAACCTCTGTGACTGGGACCCATCGTCTTTGTTCTTTGTTGTGCTCCAAAGAAATTGACCAACCACATAAGACTTAAATTACTAGCGGCACCCTTTGTATTGGCTGGAAAGTATCTCAGATATTATGTTTATCTATTGCATGTACTCATAGCACTATTATTATTATTATTAATGATAGCAACAGTAATAATAGTAAAGGTAAAAATAATTTAGTAGTATGTCCAAGACCATTTAATGACTATTTAATTTATTCCCCATATTGTTTCTTGATGGTCAGTGATAATACAATGCATGTAAGTTAAAGGTGGAAAAAAAAACACCTCAGGTTGTTGAGTGCAGCAGTGTTTGACTTTGCATAAACCGTGAACCAAAGTCCCAAAAAGTGAAAAGCTAGCAAACATTTTACGTTAACAGCCATTCAGGGGATATTCGCACAATTTCAGAATTATAGCAAAGTAAGAACTGCAACTCCAACCTAAACACTTTCAAAAGTAATAATATATAATACCAAGTCACCTGTGGCTTCCTTTTGGATTTGCAATTTGACAATTATTCCCTCTGTGTTGGCTATTTTAAACAATAAGTAACATTGGGATAACTCATTTATGATGGGCAGTGGGGGTAAGGATGTGGTTACGTTTGTATGTGAAAGACTAAAACGTGAGTAATCACAGAACAATGAGTAACCATTTGAATCCAGATTGAAACCAGAACACAGACATCACTATCAATCATGATTTATCCAAGGCAGACTTTGTGTTGGTTGCGTGTTGGTTGCGTGTGTGTGTGTATACTGTATATGTGTTTGTAAAGGCCTCTCTTATCTCCATACCACTTCAGTCTAATACTGTGCTTGTAAACAATACCTTCATTTTCCATCCTCTACATTCCTCTCTTGCATATGCGCATAATGCTGTGACTTCATAAAGATCAAGCCTATATTATCTCAGAAACAATACATAAATAAATACAACCAGAGCATAGAATACATTCAAGTACATCACTTCCTCAATATTGACCCGCAGAGCTTCTCTAATTGTCTACTTGGTCTTGCTGCTTGTGATACTGTCCTTTCAGTCCAAAGTTCAGTGAGTGGTTGATATGGTCGTTGTTCTTTGTGCTACAATAGGTGCACAGCATACACTAGGGTATCTACATGCATCTCATCGATTATGCCTGGTCAAGTCAAGTGAACCTCACTAAAGGTCCATGTGACGATCATGATCAACATATTAAACCAGCTCGGTGGGCTTCAGGTGAGCTCTTCAAGTTGAGGTTCTTCCATATCAGTGATGCTCCCCACATCCCTCCAGTGACTATCTACCCCTTTAGTTTTCCAGGACTCGCTCTGCCCAGTAGCAAGTGACTCACTAGTGGCCCTGGTCATCTGCCACGAGAGACCAGGGGGCAACGCGGAGCTCGTTTCCGTTGGAAGAAAGCCGTCTCAGAGACGCCTCAGAGTGCAGTCAGGGTGCGGAACAGCTGGGTGAGGCAGAACACCGAGGCAGTGAGCGCCGTGCACTGTTTCGCCAGCAGCTTGGCACTAAGGTCCTGGCAGCTCTTCTTGCTGCAGGCGCGCTCCGCCGCCAGACAGACGTCTCTGAAGGAGCGCGCCACGTCCGCCAGCCCCGCCACAGCCTCCCCGTTCCTCCGGTCGCACCGGTCGCAGCCGGAGAACCAGAGGAACGCTCCGGCCAGCTCCACCAGGTGCCTGAAGCTGTCGGCCAGGGAGACCAGCATCTCCTCGGGGCTCTGGCCCAGGCCCGCCGCCTTCTGGCAGCCGGCCATCAGCCTGCGCGCCTCCGCGTGGAGCGCACGCTTGTTCTCGGCAAAGTGCGCCGGACAGGTTTCCCTGGCGTGGCGCCCGCCGTGCCCGCCGGCGGACCGCTCCGCTCCCCCGCACCCCTCCAAGACGGCGATGAGTTGATCCACGTCGCTCCGCAGCGGCTGGAAGCCCTCAGGGGCGGCCGGGTAGCAGTGCTGTCGGATGGAGCCGATGGTGTCCTTCAGCGTTTGGGACGACGCGCTGTCGGGGGAGTCGGAGAGGGGCGAGAGGAGCGGGCTGAGCTCAGACGTGGCGGAGGAGAAGACGATGGAGCGAGGGAAGGATGGAGAGAGGTTGGTCGCCGAGAAGGACGGCGGGGACTTCGAGAGAAAAGAGGGAACGGGTGTGGCGAGCACCGGCGAGGTCCGGCTGCTCTGCGAGCGGCAGGAGAATTCGTAGACGGTGAGCTCGTCGTCAAAGTTGTCCCCGCCGCTGAAGCAGTTGGTGTAAACCGTGGAGCAGCCGCACGCTTCCAGCGGTGCTTGGAGCCCCTCCGCTACCGTTTCGCACCCAGCGGCGAGCACCGAGCTGCAGCCGTAATCTGGTTTCAGGGCGGGGCTGGATGCGGCTGCGTGCGTCTGAGCTTGGCTCGAACACAAAGTAAACATCTCACAACCTGAGGGAAGGCTTTTGGTTGAACCCATTGTCTCTGCCCCGGGAATACAGAGGCCTGTCAAAGGCCTGTCGGTACTGGTCCTTGCTTTATCTGTAGGGCTGTAAAAAGAGAGTCCCGGCCCGTTATGCGTCTGTGTTGTGACTACCATGGGAGGTGGTACGGCAGGTGACTGACTGTTCATGATGGGATCTGGAATGTTTGAATTGAGGCCTGCAGTTTTCCTGGAGGACTCCGGAGCCTCCTTGATTGGGCCTGGCGTGGCCGTCGTTGTGTCAGAAGAGCCGGCTGATGAGATTGGAGGCTTTATGATTGGACCCGGTGTATCGCTGCAGTGTTCAGATGACACATGGCGTGCGGTTTTAGGCTCCGTTTGAACAGCGTCAGACATCACAACACTCTCCGCCATTTCCTTCCCACTGGGCACTGTAGGAGAGGTTATCCCAGCAGAGGTGATTCCTGCGACACCTTCCACCTCTGTCTCCACCTCGGACCCGGTTAGGGTTACATCCGAATCATCGGATTCGTCTGAATCTATCGATTGGCTCCTTGGGGACTTCCCAAAATCCATTGCATGTGTGACATTATCCACATCAATAATTTGTATAGCAACCTCAGTCTTGCCCTGGCTTATGTTATCGGCAACACCATAAGGACTTTTGGATACATTGTCCAACTCGGTTTGGTTCAAGGTTTCCTGGGAGCGAGATAAGTAGAGGGGCAGCCTCTGAATTTTCTCCCTAAGCGTAGATGCTGACAAGCGGCCCATGATGCTTGGAGAGCAGGTCTGGAACAGGAAATGGGTCGGAGAGGGGGGTTCTTTGGAAAGATCATTGGCTGTTGGGTTAGTTTTTGCGAAGCAAGGAGTATCAAAGCTATGCATAGTTGTAGCTTCACTGGCCATACATAAGCTAACCTTCGAACCAGAAGCTGGGTCTGGCATGGTGGCATCACTACTGAAAATATTTTTGTCTTTATCTGTGCATAAGGCCATATCTGTTGTACTGTCAGGATGAATCTGTTCACCAGGATTCAATAAAGGGGACAGAACACTTGTTGCAACCCCAAGTTTAGCTGTTATAGAATTGATAGTATTTTCATAATCAGAAGAGGTCATTTGTGTGCCAGAGTTGGAACTAGATTGACCTTTGATTTTGGAGTCTGTCGATGGACTGGCGGCTCCCTCAACTTTCAAAGGAACAATATAATCAAGGTTGTCAGGAGAATTCTCACGAGTATAGCAGGAACTCAAAGGGATGCCATTGCCATTGTCATCTTCCTCATCATCAACAAACACTTCGTCAGATTCAGCTAAATCAACAACATCATCGCTAGTTTTTTCAGAGTTGCATGTTCCATCATTTTTGGTAATGGCATTGACTTCAATATATTGTTCTATGTTAGGGAATTTTGGTAATTCTGACTCTTCCATTTGCGGCAATTCTGTGCTAAAGACGTTGTCTGATTGAATGGAGTCATCATCTTTCAGTGTTTCAGCACCATTGATTGATTCCCTGACTATTCCCCATTCTCTTTCATACAACTCATCTCCGGCTTCCTCAAACTTATAAGTCTCCTCAATGATCTCGGACAATTGGCGATAATGGATGAATAGCGGTCCATTTTGAGACGTTTTCATTAGTTCCTGTTTTTCCCCATCTTCCTCTCTATCGACTGTCCTTTCTCCCTCCTCCACTTTCCCCTCCTCCTCCCCTTCCTCCTCTCCATCTCCCCTTCGGTCGCCACTCTCCTTTCCATCCGGTTCCACGCGACAGCGGACCACAGTGATAGAAGGAGGAGATATCTTCACCAGGTCGGTCACTGATTTAGACTCCATGGCATCAGGCTCCATCTCCATCTCTTGGTTCTTGCACCTGGAAGCCGTGAGAAGCTCTCTGTCTGAATCCGAAGAACCAGAATCCTTGGGGGACCCGGGTCTGCAAGGACGGGACTTTGAAGGAATGGGTTTGGATTCCAGCAAGGCGGGTTCGCCTTCAGAATGGGTCATGGATGCGACAGTAGGAGAGATGTTCTGGCTCTGTTCTGAAGTATCTGGATCCACATTCATACGTTGACTGTCCTGCAGCAGGAGGCCTCGTTGAATGCTGTTTGAATGAAGGTTTGGGTTTGAAACATCTGGTTCTGGGAAGGTCACCCTGGAGGTAAAATTAGTTTCCACAAAAGAGCGGCGTTTCCGTGACCTCCTTCTCAGCTGAATCAATGTTTCCACTCCACCCCCTTCTTCTGTCTGTCCTTCTTCTGTTTCATCTACACACACTCCGACGTCACTCAGACTTAGTGTGCTTACAAAGTTGGGTTTCATCTCTGCTAAATGATCTGGAAATGAGAAAGGAAAAACGTGTCATTAATCACAAATTTTTCTCCTCTGTTGGATTTAAGTGTGGACATCAATTTGTTGCTAGAAACGTGAACGTCTACAATGAAAAACCTACAACCATTTTAACCAGCTGCTGTGTCCAGCAATTGATTCAAATGTATCGGGGCTGCTATGCATTTGCAAATATTTTTCTTTTGGGGTCCCTTTAGCCAAATACTGTTGAATAAAGGATGATGACGGATCCCAATAGAAAATTGAGTGGTTTGGTGGTATGGTGCATATGGATGGTCAACACAAATACAGGGCTAACCTGCTGGTGGCAACTACTGGCTACTCTTTCTACCTGATGGTTAAAATGTTTGCAGTCCATGTTGGCACTTCATGTGAAAGGCAGCAAGTCATTGATACCGTCACGACACCACCCACTTAAAAGACATGTAAACGTTACACAATAGTTTTGAGTTGTTCACATTAGCATCACTTGATCCATGGCTTATGATGATCATATTCATATGCTGCATAAGTTGTACAACATTATGGCTGCGTGGGATCTTCAATATGAATATGGATGGCAATCTGTGCGTTACGTACTTGAGGCACAACAACACAAACTACAGGTGACAAATAACATAATGTAAAATAGTTAGGACCGGATTGAAATACATCTTGGGAACGAGCGACTCCAAACTGGTTTACCTCTGGGAGCGTCCCCGGAGCTCGGGTCTTCAGGAGAGGAGAACCGGTCCCAGGCGTCAAAGAACTCTTCCTCAGAGCTGCTGTCCCCGAACCCGGGCGGCGGCTGCAGGAGGTGCACGGGTTCCGGCCCCTCTGGCCCTCCCTCTGCGGGCCCCTTTGCGGCGTCCCGGCCCTCGTCCCGGCCCTCGTCCTGGCCCTCGTCCTGGCCCTCGTCCTGGCCCTCGTCCTGGCCCTCGTCCGGTCCGTCCGCGGGGCGCTGCGGGCTCAGGGCGCTGTCGGGCGTCACGCTGGAGCACAGCTTGTAGTAGCAGCGCGCGTCGCTCTGCTCGAAGTTGAACACGTAATCTATGCCGGAGGAGGTGGAGTCGGGCGCCGGGGACGGCGTTGGGGGCCGGCCCGCCACGCCCGTCTTTTCCCTTTCGGCCTCGCTGTCCCCACCCTTGTCTCCCCCGTCTCCCTCGTCCTCCTCTGGGGCGCGCTGCAGCGGCTCGTTCATCTCCATGAAGCGCCTCCTGCGCCTCTCCAGCTCCTCCTCCTCCTCCTCCTCGTCCTCCTCCTCGCTGGCCTCCGGGGGGCTGGGCAGGTCGTCGGCGTGCTGCGAGAGCTCGGCGAAGCTCATCAGGTTGTCTTGGTAACAGCAGAGGATGGAGTTCAGCTCCGCGCCCAGGGCGGCGGCGGGGGAGGAGGTGGAGGGCGAGGGGTTGGGGTCGGCACCATCGCCCGACTTCCTGCTCGCCGTCACCGCCGCCGCGGTCTGGTCAGCCCCGGGGGTCTCATCAGCCCCGGGGGTCTCGTCAGCCCTGGAGGTCTCGTCAGCCCGGGTGTCACCTGGCCCTGAGCGAGCCTGGGGGTCCGGGGCGAGCTTGATGAGGAGGTGGGAGTGAGCAGGGGGTGGGGCCAGAAGGTGCGGCTGTGGCGGGGCGTGTTTGTACGGGTGGATCCTCTGGGCCGACTGCGGGGAGGCGGGGGGACCTTGAGCGGTGGAGTGGGCGTCGGCCTGCGGTCTGACGGAGGAAGAGCAGGTAATGAGGTCATCCTCCTCCAGGGCGTCCAGGGAGTCACTTGACGGGCTGGTGAGGTAGCGGGAGTCAGTCCGACACGAGTCCGACGCCTCGGAGAACGTCTCCTCCCCTCCCCAGAAGTCGTCGTCCCCCGCCGCCTCCTTGCCCGCCGCCCCTCGCTCTTGGACCCTCGCCGTTCCCTCTCCCTCCTCCGCATCCGCCTTTGTGATCTCGATGTGTATCGGGCCTGCGTCCGTCCCCTCGCCCTGCGTCTCCTCACCCGCTTTCGGCTGCCCAGGTTCGACTCCCTCCCGCTCCTCCTCCCCTCGGAGCTCCGACGACTCGGAGGACTTCCGCTTCTCGGTGTCGGCGTCCTTCTCCTGCTTCTCCCTGCGGCTCCTCCACGGCCTGTCGGCCTTGGCCTTGGCCCCGGGGGCCCGCGGCCTCTCCCGCTCTTTCCTCCTGGGGCGCTCGGGGTCCGACGACGACCTGATGCGGGGGCGGGGCTTGTTGTCGTGGGATACCGAGTGGCTCAACTGATCCGTGTCCGAAGACGTGTCCGAATCGCTCGCACGCCGCGAGACATAACCTGCACACGCACACACACACACACACAAACTAATGAGATTAAACAGCCAAATAATAATTATTAGCACTATCGTTCTTCATTGCCGTCGATACAGGAATTTGTATTCTGTTAGTGTATGCATCTAAGTATGTGCCCTCTGTGGTATGACATTACATGACTATATGTTTGCAATATATTAACCATTCTTTCCCCCACCTTCCTCCGCTGAGACTCGATGTTTCTTGGGTTTCTCTGGCCAAGGGAACACTTGGTTGTTGGGGTTGGAAAACACGCGACAGTAGCCGGCTATGAGGCAGGACATGTCCTTGGCCGCCAGCGACTCCAATAACAGTGTGATGGGCTTCATGGGGATAATGAGAGAACAAGAGCCATTCAGAAGGAAATGAAAATGGAGGGTAAGAGGAGAAGATGGTAGGATTGGAAGTGAGAATTAAAGGAACAATCAGAAGGGAAGAAAACGAGGCGATAATACATTTAGCGAAAAACAAATTATTCCCAGTAGTAACCATTGTGTTGGTGGTGGTGGCTAGTCTTGAGTCTTTAGAGTCTCCTACCTTGATGTCCTGCAAGTATATCTTGACCAGGCTAATGCGGTCCGACTCCGGCAGCAGCTCCATGCGGGTGATGTTGGTGAACTCTGTGAGCGTGGTCATGATGCTGAGCTTGTGGTTGACCACCTGGCTCACGCCGTAGCGCGCGCCCACCAGCAGGCTCACCGTGGACTCCCTGTCCTGGAGCTGCGATAGATTTGGGATTCAGTGGTTTGCGATCCCTGGGCGACTGCCATGATGGATTATATCTCACATGCTTAATTGGCCTGAACGGGACTTCACCAATGATGTAATAATGGTAGCATGACTGCATAAAAACATGGTGTAGATAAATAGACATGAGTAAACAAAGGTTTGATGACACCGTGCCAGGAAGCAGTCCCCCCGAGTTCAGCCCACGACTGTAAATACAGGGAAACTGCCCTAATGCTGTGAAAACATGCTGAATTACACCGGCTCAAAAATGCCAGCTTGGGTTTTATGAGAATGTGAATTAGCATATATTGATGTCCCAGAAACTCCATATGAGGAGGCAGGCGACCTCATTTCTGCAGAAGCGCCATTCATAAAAGAAAATGCAGGGCAAGTCAAAAAACCTCCACCTTTGGGAAATCAATACACTAAAGCATGACGTTGAGCAACGTCAGTTATTTTGTAGTTGTATTTTACAATCGCCTTGTCATGCTTCTTGTGTTAGTCACTCTCTCTCTGAGGCAATTCTCTCTGCGTCTGTCTGTCATTCGCTCTCACATACCATCATGGTGGCACTGAAGGACTTCCCTCCGAACGACTTGAGTTCGCTGAGCTCCTCCAGATAGTTGATGCGGGCCTGGTTGAAGGACAGCCCCTTCTGCTTGGGGTCGGATTGGCTCTTTTTCATGTGGTAGCCAACCGCCTTCCTCAGGTCCTTCTCACGCATGTTCCTCAGCAAGGTGGAGGACACAAAGTTCTCGATGCCCCACGTCTTCCTGCAGAAAGCACAGCCGCATGTGTGGTGAGTGACGAGTGCAGTGCATGTGTTTGATATGTGCGTGGTTGTGTGTTCTTAGCCCTACCTAGTGGAATAACAGTGCAATGGCACTTCCTCAACTCAATTCACCTTCTTACATTGATCTTTTATCTTATCTCATTCGAAATGAATGTTAAAAGACATTAAGCGATTCCAATTTCATTTTGTTTATGTGTAAATGGTAGTCAGTGTGTATTATGGAAAGAGAAACAAGAGAAGAATTTGTATTGTACAAGCCATATTAGAAAAGGCATCTGCTTACAGGATAAACAAGGTCAAAACTGTCTCCGCTTGTTGAGAAGTAGGGGCAGAATGGCAGAGAACAGGCAGAGATGCGGTGTACTATTTATGGCATTCACTTTTATTAATAGATAGTCAAATAAGAATTTAGGTGAGAATATACGTTTATAAGAATCATAAGAAAAGCTGAAGCACGGGCGACGGTTCGGATTACATTTGCATACTATGCAAAAGACGAGCTTCTGTCTAGACGACAGCCTATTGTGGGTCAATCTAACTTCAATGGAGCCAGCTCCGTGGGTGCCTCTGGCCTCTGCTGTCGCTGCAACCGTCTCCCTTTGTGTCGCGATCTCCCCTGGCAATTCACAAATCTGCCCTTTTGAAAGAGATATTCAAATCGTGTCCTATGTGTGTGTGTGTGTGTGTGTGTGTGTGTGTGTGTGTGTGTGTGTGTGCGTTGCGTCTCACGTGATGGTCTTCAGGTTGGTCTTGGGAGACTGTCCACAGCTGGCCAGTCTCTCCTGGATGTGCAGGGCGGCCAGCCGCAGAGCAGTGTTGCATCTCATCTCCACCGCGAACCTCTCTTGCAGCACGTCATTCACCCCCTAGCTCACATGCAGCCACACACACACACACATGCAATCATACACACACACAATCATACACACACACAATCATACACACACAATCATACACACATGCAATCATACACACACACACACACACACATGCAATCATACACAAACACACACACACACACACACACAAAATCACACACACACACACACACACAATCATACACACACACACAATCCAAGAAAAAGAGTGGCTTTGGGTAAATTGCTGGACTTAATGTGCACTCTTTAAATGAAGTCTAATGCACATCGACCAGGGGCGTGGCCAGACATAAAACTGTTCTGGGGAAAAGGCCCCCCATTATTCTAATCACATGCATTTGACTGGCATGCCTGCTGTCTGTATGAACCAGTACTACCTTAGCCTTGCTGCTGTTGCTGAAACTACTATGACAATTACGACGGTAAAAGTACAAGTTAAGAGATAAATAAAAAAATCCTTCCATGACCTGAGTCACCCATTCAAAATATAAAATGCATTTGTTATTGTCTGAGCGTTATCGATATGCTTGACATTAAATCGAAAGACATAAGCATTTGGGGGATTGTGTTTAAAAGCTAGCAGTGGCTAATTGAGAGGAACTGGTGTGTGTGGTATTAAAAATCAATGATTTTGCATTCAGAGTCCATGATTTTATATTTGGAGTCTCGTGTTTCTTGGTCCAGATTTAGCGATTCATTTGAGGCCTTGGGGCAGCATCAGGACCTATACCTGGAGATAGAGATACTCAAAGGCAGTGGGGTCCTCCAGCAGCAGGTCCCGCGGGTCCTTGGGCATGTAGCAGACACGGAACAGACACCTGGAGTCATGGGACTCCTTCTTCTGCACCACCTGGACACACATTGTAACTTCTCTATTCATGTCCACAATTCATCATAAATGTACATCAGAACAGAAAGGTTACAGATAGAAAACATTGCTTCGGCATGATCCAGCAATGTGGGTCTGATGACTGTTCAAACAGCAGATTATGGAGACACACAGCACCTTCTCCTCCACATGTGGAGACTTCCAATAATGGAGGATATAGAGCAGTATTTGGCGAGTTGTTTTGTCCTTGCTTTTGTTAAGCCAAACTATCCTGAGGCCCCTGATGACAAGATGACAAGCACAGGCTGCCAAAGATAACTACCAGATATTGACATTCGTAGCCAAGGCCAGATATTTGTTGTCCAAGAGAGTGGTATTTTACCAGCTTTGTTAAGTAAGCCTCCTCTAGACATGAATACAAATAGCATCCTACTTCCAGAATGAACACAATTTTGTAGAGCACCTGGAAAACATTTGTTGATTAACATCCCCCAAAAATTCACACACGTGTGTGTGTGTGTGTGTGTGAGAGAGTGAGTGATTGTGTGTGCGTGCTAGTGCACACCTGTTGTATCCTCTCCTCCTCATGCAGAAGCAGCAGCTTGGTGATGCTGTACTGCTGCTCCAGCACCAGGCAGAAGTGCTCAATACGAGACAGAGACAGCTTCTCCTTCAGCGTCATCACGATGTCCTGGACACACACACACACACACACACACACACACACACACACACACACACACACAGGTGCAAGAGCATTTTTGCTGTGTATTCTTAGCCAATATCATAAAGTAATGAA
>JAOTIX010000095.1:12927867-12939660 GCA_027123715.1 Gaidropsarus macrophthalmus | reverse complement strand
TGTGTGTGTGTGTGTGTGTGTGTGAGTGCGTCTGTGTGTGTGTCTGTGTGCGTGCGCGCGTGTGTGTGTGTTTGTTTGTGATAACCATACCCAGGGGTGATGTTGAGTTCCTTCCTACCAAGACTGTGTTATAAAATCCAATTCAATTGTTAATCAAGTTGTCAGAGGAAACGTCCCGGTGTACCGAGCCAGGGGATGAAATGGCACTTCTTAAAAATTAATAAATAGTCTGAGCCAACATATTTAACCAAATATGTTGTGTTAACGGTACTTTTTGTTCCCCGTCACTTGAAACAAAGTCCTGACAGCCTAAAAGAGATAGAACATTAAATATATATGTACCCAGCTTTTCCTCCTGCGTCACCTTTTCTGTATGTTGTTAACAGTTGCGTTTTCATTTCTTTACGTTCAACGACCAACTCTTCTCTAATCCACCCCTGAGCCCAGGGCGGGCCGTCCGGACTGTTTCTAGTAGGCTGATACGTGTGGTGGGGAGAAATGTTTCACGGCGGAAACTCCGTAAAAATAAGGGTGAGGTAATTACCTTATCAAAACCTCAGTCCTCAGTCATAATCCTCGGACCATATGTGGCGTGTTAAGAGGCATCATGCGAGATATCCCGCTCAACGATGGCGAGAACGGACAGGTGCGCGCGGACTCTGTTGTTGAACGTGCGCGCAGGCGCTTAATCTTTTCTCATTGGACACGCCCCCCAATCTCTCCATCTGCAGTTGAGAGGATAAAATCTAGCTACTTACCCTCTTCGAGTCTTAAGCGTCCACAAAGGCGTGAGCACACGGTCAGTCAGTCCCTGTTGAGATGGACTGCGGTTAACCGTGTTACCTTTAGAAAGTTAATTGAGCATTGCATTGTTCCATTGTTCCGATACAGTCCACGCGCTACAGGCTACGGGCGTTCATATACGATCGCCTGTCCATTGGAGGCTCACAGGCGCACATCTGGGGCGGTTGGTGCACCCGTCATTAGATTGAACCGAAGCAGAGGAGAAGCGAACTACACGCAGCTGAGCCCCGTGACGAGAACATAACAACACAGACGCGCTACCAACTGCGCCACCGTGCCGGGCTGTTTGTGTATTTCAACCCCGCATCACAATAGATGGCTTGATTTCGCCGCCTATTGGCCATATGGAGCCATTACTGTCCTACTTATTCAACAGCTTGTAATTTAAATGGATATGATGAAATGCACTAGCTTATTGGTTCCATGTATTGAACCCCCAATTATTGAATTAAATTAAATGTAATTACATAAAAAAAATGGTATAGCCCTTAATCAACATTACAGTCTCATTACAGGCGAAGTGGCACCCCCCATGAACCATGCCCCCACATGGACACGAAAAAACTCCCTTAATTTCAATCTTGGGAAGAGACGCAGAGCGGGGATCCCTCAATCCAGGGATGGACAGGACCGCAATGGGCGCCACAATTGGCATACACATGTACAGGCAAAAACATGCATACAGGCAAAAATGTAACCCCTCTGAAATTATAACAAAAGTGGTTAACCAGCATGTCCAGTGTACAATCAAGTGAGCACCTAGAGAAACCAGAGGAAGCACAGCTGCAAAGCTGGGTTTACCCAAGGAAGCTGGGTTATTTTGAGGTCTGGCTTCAATCGCATACAAACACGCTAAACGACCTATTGTTTCAGTAAGTGTTTGCTGGACGTAAAACGTTTAAGGTTCGGATGGAAACTAAGCAATCACAGCAACCACACAACATCAACTGTGTACACTGTTCTCACACCACAACACATCATTAAAATGAAGCTGAAACAAAGCAGGGGTGTCAGGTGTGATTATTTATTGTAGATCTTCCAAAAATATTTCACTGTAAATCAGCCTTGTAAAGAATCTGGACAGTGGGACAAAACAGGTAGCAAGAATGTGTTTATTGACATATGAGAATTGTAGTTAATTTTGCATTTTCAAACAAACAGTATTACTAGTGTGTAGATATGTTCACATAATTTAAATAAATTAAAATGAATGAGACATAATGTGTACATGTTAAAGGCCAGTTTTTCTTCCATAGTAGCAAATTAATTTTTGGGCTACAAAAACGTAAAATGCCCAAGTCATATTTGAAGAAAACAAAAAAACATAGTGAAGACTGGGATAATCTTCTTTGTCATGGGTACATAAAGGCGTACATTGTTAAAAGTAAAGCAAGTGTGGAACTGAATGGGCACTATAGAAGCAAGGCACCATATAAGTACTGCACAGGTAGACTTCACTTCAGCGCTGGAGTCATACTACGTTCAATGGTATAGAGTCTACTTAAACGGTGATTGCAAATGATTAATATATATATAGCAGATTCATTTTCACAAGTATCTTTTGGCATACGACAACCTAGCAATAGAGAGCATTGATCCTCCCAGCATCAACTTGCTGGATGGATGGACTCGAACAATAAGTCAGCAGAATCAAATTTGCCAAGTGTTTGATATGGATCTTAAATTGTTCTGACCTTAACCATTTTTTTCTGAGGGCCTTGCAGAGTGTGTGTCAGTAGAGCTTTGGTTGCATTGTCTGTTAAATGGTATCCATACGTTGTAAACAACAATAGTTGTCCGACGATAGACTTTGGCAGACATCCACCAACATGACAAGATATACCTGACTTAATTTCATGGTAAAAAACAAACAAAAAAACAGTTGGGAACAGTCTTTGCTTAAAAAAGTAATGTGAGGATAAGGCTACATTCTACAGCAAAATCCACTTGGATGAAGAAAAAACACAGATTTGAAGAAATAAATCCTTTAAAATGTTAAAAGCCAAATGAGAGAAATGATTGAATGGACACTTTCCCCTTTGAGCGTTATTTTCTTTTCATCAGGTCAAAGGCCCATTGCTTCTCAACAAGTAGGCCTACAGCTGTTCCTACAACACAAACAATCCCATTAAACAATGCTCAAGTGACATTCAACCTGTTTCAACCCATAACTGCTGTATGTATTGGAGCAAGTCAGCCACTGCAGATCTATCATCTCTTATTTTTTTACAAGGTGGCTCTTCATGTGCGACCAAAGGAGAACCATGTACAACACAATTAATACATAAAACACAGTCTGTCCCCACATGTAAACATGCATTCACACATGTGCTTGTATGTATCTCCATTTGCATACATACAATGTAACGCGTGTGTGTGTGTCTGTCTGTGTGTGTGTAACCTATGTATGGTGTAACTCACAGTTGACATTCGCCAGAAGCACTAAAACCCATTGTATATCAAAAGGTTGTGACACATCAGTGACATTGGTGTCTAAAAGTTGCTTCACTCAAATTGGGTTAGTTTACAGTACATTGTTGCAGGTTTCTCTTTTAGAGGTTTTATAATGCTATAATGACACTTGCATGCATGGTCGCAGACTAGTAAACATTTTTCAAACAACGGTTCCTACATTGACAATTTTTGTATGTGCTCGTCGTAAAATCAACAAAAGAATTTCGGTTATTTTTGCACGATTTGCATGACAGTTCTCTGAAGGACAAGCAAGAGACAGGTGGAAGCCTTTCTCAGGCAACATTCTTTTTCAATGGTGGCACCTCTTACATAAGCGGAGCTGGAGGAGAGTTCTTGGAGACCCGAGAGTTCTTCCCATGAGAACCCTACAGAGGGAGATTATGTAAGGCTTAGGTATCGCTAATCACTTGCATTGTTGAGAGTAGACCGCCGCGTACCGCTCGCTCCTTCATCCGTCGACTTAAAAAAACATGCAGCTTCAAGAGCAACGTCTTCAGGCCAATCAATCGGCTTCAATCAGAAGCCACTTTCTCCACAGCCATGTCATTCACCAATCACCTACTTGTTTTTTGTTTGTTTGTCGTGTATCTCTGCCATGCTTTTACAAAAAAATCCTTGGTCCTCGTTTCCATATTGCAGGCAAGGAAATAAAAACGCTCATGCGATGATATGTCATGTGTGATCGAACTGTATGAAAAAGAACCATCAACAAATCAATCAATGTAAAAATGAACCACGGCGCACGATATTCCTTCACACCCCTCCCCCAGCCCCACCCGACCCAATTGGCAAACGGGAGAGGTCATCGTGTTCTGCAGCCACGCCTCCTTCAGAGGCACGGCTACGGGGATGGTCGGTTATTTTAGCCGCACGTGTGGCGTGTTCAGGAACTCCGTGCTGTCGGCCGACGGCGTGGAGGCGTGGTCGCTGGCCGAGCTCTGCTCCGAGTCCCCGGGCCCCCCGCCCATCATGCCTGTCCTCAGTAGTTCTGACGAGTAGCGGGCCTCGGCGGTGCCCTGGGACAGGTAGTCGACGGCCCTCGTCTCCAAGTCCCTGTCACTGATGAAGAGGTCTTCCTCTCCCCATCCGTCCCCACTGCCTCCTCCCCCTCCTCCTCCTCCCCCATGGTCCGGGCAGGACCCCGGGAAGCTGGAGGGGGAGTCGCTGCCGGTGCTGGGGCTGGGGGAGGAGAGGCCCAGGCAGTGGTGGACGTCTGTGCGGGCGCACGGAATAACCTGCATCAGATCCTGCGCCGACATGGACTTCCCCAAGGCCCGGTCCCGGTCCCGGTCCGCCTGGTCGCGGCCCAGGCAGTGGTCCATGCCCAGTGGCACCAGGGGCTCCATCTCCAGGCTCATGTGCCTCCTCCAGGAGCCCTCGTCCTTGGTGCTCAGCCGGGCGTTGCTGCTTCTGTTGCCCTGCAACAACTGGCCCAAGCTGAGGCCCAGGCCCACGTCATCCACCACCCCACCGCGGTCCTCTCGTCCACCCAGCCCGGGGGGACCCCCCTGCAGGTCCGACGGGGACCTCAATGGGCCCACCTTGCCGGGGCCCAGAGTTCGGCCCGATGGAGGTGGGGGTGGAAGTCTGGCCATGAGAGGGAAACATCCGTCTCCTCCTCCTCCTCCACCACCACCACCACCTCCAACCCCATCGAGAGTGTGGCTGTTGGGGCTGAGTACGGGCGGCTCGTCGACCCCCGAGCCCGGTGCGGCGGGCTGGGTGGCCTGGAGCTGGTGGTGGTGGTGGTACCGATGGTGGGGGAGATGGTGGTGGTGGTGATGGTGGTGGTGGTGGGGCAGCGGCGAGGGGCTGAAGAGGGAGGAGCCGAGGGCCGAGGGGGGCGTGGAGGCGGAAGTGTTGAGGTTGAGGTTGAGCTCGTCGGGGGGCATGAGGATGAGGTGGAGGCCGCCCTGGGAGAGCTGGGCGGCGGCGCTGGTGGAGGAGCGGGACACGCAGCCGCCCGACGCCGGGCCCGTGCCGTCGCTGCTGGCCTGGGTGGAGCAGGAGCGGTCCTTGCTGAAGACGGAGGACTGGTAGTCGGAGGTCTGCTCCAGCTCGAAGAGGGGCAGGGAGGAGAGGGCCAGGGCGGAGGAGGGGCCCTTGTTCAGGACCTGCCGGTAGATGTCCAGCAGGGAGTCCAGCTTGGACTCGATGGACTGGACCTGAGAGGCGGGGGAGAGGGTTGAAGTGAGAGGACGACAGTGAGAGAGGCAGGGAGCATCATTGATTATTATATTGTAGTTTGATGTCATGATAATGGAGTGTTAAAACTGTGTGTTTTAACACTCCATTATCATGACATCAAACTATTGACTCCAAGTCCAACATTGAGGTTCATTATGTTGAAGTAAGTGATAGCGAGGAAATCAATATTTAATCAAAGTTATCGAATAAGGTAAATACATTCTGACTTTTTCACACATTTCCCACACACATTTCCCAAAGCTGTTTATCACGGTGTGACGATGATCACGCGTGAACGAGAGATACCGTAAACGGTCACAGTGAGCAGAGGACCACTGACCTGGCGCTCCACCTTGCAGACCCGGCCCAGCATGCTCATGTCCTCCAGGATGTCCCCCTCAGAGAGCAGCTTGTCTCTGATCTTCTTATCCAGCGGGATCTGGCCCTTCCCCAGGATCTGGTCCACCCTGCATCGCCGCATGGGGTCCGTGTTGACACACACACACACACACACACACACATATGCACACAAGTACATACATACAAACGCACACAGACACACACATGCGAACACAGACAAAGCAGATTCAGAATCAACAAAAGTACATACAGAAAAACAACACACACACACACGCACGCACACACACATGCATGCAAGCACCCACACATATACACACACACACACACAAACACACACATACACACACACGCACACACACACACACACACATACAAGTATAGACAAAAACGATAACACACACAAGTATAGACAAAAACGTTTATACACACACACACACACACACACACACACACACACGCACACACAGAAACACACAAGCACCCAATGAAACATTGGTTACCACAGAAAGGAGACAATGGCAGAGCAGTGTTAGCCCCCAGGCGGCTCAGGGAGAGGAAGAAAGAGGGATTATGTACTGAAAACAGCAGCACCTGCGTTTTACCCCCGCCAGCATTCCCCAGCATAAGCCACAGCGGGGGGGACACACAGGAGAGATATCTGGGTTATGAATACCTCCCTGAGCCCCGTTGGGCTCACAGGAAGACCTGGACAGCCTGGAGCTCCATGAGAGTTTAATGAAACTTGACATAACATGCAATAATATAACATGCAAGGGAGCAGATATTGAAGAATGCCAGCGCGTCCAGGAAATAAAGATCAACCTTTTTTCTCCAGAAGACAAGTTTGTGATTAGTTGGGACACAGTTGGAATGGTGCTTTGTTATCCAGGGTACAGGGCCGGATATAAGAAAGAGGTATGTCAAGTTTATGATGTTGTAGGTGAAGAATATGTATAATAAGGAAAAAAACAAGGCTGGGGTCAATTCCAAAGTTGTTTGAACAATCAATCATCTCGCCAATATCTTCGATTGTCAGTATGTCATAGGAAAAATTTACATAGCCTATATTCAAACAATACTGTCCAGCTCCACTAGGGGGCGGTATCCTCAAGCCACAAAGCATCTACTGGGCGCCACAACCACGGGAGTCCATGTTAAACACACGTGCCTGGATATGGCATGGATCAGCATCAAAGGAACTATATGTATGATTGACACAGAGCGTTTAGACTGCTGGCTAAATTCACAATATTGGAGACAAGTATCTCTGCTTTCCCCCTTCTCCCCAGCTCATATGGCTCATCCACTTTTGGAAAAGGACAAGGCTCTTTAAGTTTGGCAGAACTACCTCAAATATTAACTACAAATCAACTACAATTGCCCAGACAGTGACAGAGAATTAAACTATGATGACATTTGATGTTTTTTTTATTAATTGTGTTAACCTTTCAGATTTAAGCTTAAACGGTAATTATTTTTGTTTAATTTGTTGACTGTGTGAGATGATTTCAATTTTGGACTGTTTCAACTCTGAGCAATCGGGTCTTCTCTTTTCTGATTGGTTCAGGGACTGCATCTTGCTGTCAGGCACAAGTTCGAAATGCATCACTTCTCAACAGGAAATAAGTGGAAAGGGGACTTTTTTTGGTCTCTTCTGCAGTTTTGTGCCTTCTCCCTCTCTCTCGCTCTCTCTCTCAAATCTTCCCTACAGCAGCTTTAACGGGGCGTTATTTATAATTGCACTGTAAGCACATATAAACACTTTCCTAAGAAGTAAAGTGCAGACTCCAAGTGGACTGAATGAATGGACCCATCCGTGTGTGTGTGTGCGTGTGTGTGTGTGTGTGTGTGTGTGTGTGTGTGTGTGTGTGTGTGGTGGAGTGAGAGTGATGGGTGGGGGGGAGAGCGAGAGTGGAGGAGGGGGGAGGTAGCGCGGGTGGCGGGGTAGTGCTGACCCCTGTGTGGAGCTCTTCCTGGACTGGCTGTAAAGGGCTGACAGGGAAGGGGAGGAAAATGTCTTGGCTCTGCTGCTGAAGGGCTGCGGACCCACTATCATGTCCAGCCTGCAGGAGGACACACACACACACACACACACAGACATGCACACACACGCACACGCATACGCAGACACTCACACACACACACACACACACACACAGACGCAGGGTCGTGCAAGGGAGGGTTCACATCGTCATGCCAGAGCAACCAGGGGGATTCGAGAAGAATTCAGGTCAGGGAATGCCCACACATAAGGCCACACACACATACACACACATGTACACACGCACACACACACGCAAGCGATAAGGCAATGATTGTGAGCACATAAACATACATACGGCCCATAACACACCAACCAACAAAAAATCCCATTAATGAGGAGAAAGATGTTGATTGGTTCAACAGAAAATGGGAATGACCGTGAAGGTTCAGGTATGGTGCGGTGTGCTTTGACGTTAGCTACCTGGTCTGAAGGCTCTTGATACGACACAACATGTCCAAGTGCCCGGCAGAGTACTGCTCGATCACGTCCTTCACGTCATAGGGCCGCAACGTCTCTTTGAACTTCTTCTTGGCAACGTGGAACTTCATTATCCTTGGCGTAAAAAAAAAACCAACGACAATAATGTACATTCAATAATGACCACTAGAGGGCGCACTCAACCTGACTACCGGCCGGTATGCCGGGCGACGCGTTGGTTTCCCACCAACTAGAGTTCAGCTCGCAGGTTATAAAATCAATCCTAGCGTTACATTTTCTTTGAACACGCTGGGGCTTCATAGGGTCCTGTCTCCCCTTTTCCGTACACATGGGGCATCTCCTTTCCTCGCAGGTTATAAAAACAAGCGAAGCGTTCCATTTTCTTTGAAAACGCTGGGGCTTCACAGGGTCTTGTCTCCCCTTTTCCGTACACATGGGCCCATCTCCTTTCCCAGATTTCTTAAATCAACATCCTGTGAGGTTTTGTGAAGGCGGTTTTCTTGCAAGACACTTAACCTGTGTGTGTGTGTGTGTGTGTGTGTGTGTCTGTGTGTGTGTGTGTGTGTGTGTGTGTGTGTGCGTGTGTAAGCCGATCACCCTGAGAAGGAAGCTCTCGGAGGGGGATAGGAGCCGCTGTGGTGTGGGTGCACCTGTGGAGTGTTTGGGTGCAGAGCCGGGGAAAGTGGGCTGATTGTGATAATCCCCGTCAAGCTCTTTCTGAGTGTGGTCCATACGGCATGAGGAGTGATTGCTCCTATACGGAGCGCCCGTGCCTATTTTAAAATATATGAGGCAAGCCGGCACGTTTCACCGCTTTAGCCATACAGCCTTTAATCACGGTTACAGTCTGAAATTGATTTTGCAGGGTCACACTCATGTGTCATCACCAGCCCTCGAAGGAAGACGTTTCCCTCAGGGAACCAGGAAGCACATGGGAAGTGTGTGTGTATGTGTGCATGTGTGTATGGCCATGCGTACGTAAGCCTGTTTCAGAGTGTGGGAGACAGACAATCAGAAGGGGATTAGGTTTAAAGCCTCAGATTTGGCCAGGACAGGTATGTCTGCCTACATGTTCATCTTTCACAGTCTGTGCTGCTGAGCATGTCAGGCCTCCATCCAACGCCAATCCCGCCAAAGCACGGGACTAGCAGCTTGCTAGCGTGAGCAACAGTTCTGTCAAGCCTTGTGGCCGATCCTAGCTTGAAGCTTTAGCGCTTGTTCAACTGTATGTAACTATTCAGGCCACTGTGCTCTGTATTCAATAGAACCAATGATGTGTATAAATATGAATGAATGAATGACCTTTATTTATAGAGCACAGCTTCACAGCACGAATGCACAGAGTGCTTTACAACAGTATCGAGGTAGCAAGCAATTCAAAATCTAAAAACACAATCTAAAAACACAGTTAAAATAGAATAAAAAAAACACATAGGATAAGAAAAAGCAGTTCAATATCTAAAAACATAATTTAAATAAATTAAGAACACATAGAAAAGAAATAGACATAATATGCAGCTTCTCTGACAATCACAAAATCACAAAAGAGGAAAAAATCTAGAAATAATATATATATAAAAAAAAAAAATCAAACTCATTGCACCACTGGACTCATGGCAGTGTCCGTATGGGGGGGGGGATTCCTCACCTGACGGCTCTGATGACACACTTGACCGACGGCAGCAGGTCCTCCACGGAGATGTCACAGTGACAGCCCTTCTCATCGAACCCGTCCTCAGCCCCGCCCATGTTGGAGTCTGCTGCTGGGCGCAAGACGCCAGAGGTCAGGCATGATGGTAGGTTGGAAATAATAATGCATCACAATGACTCATGTATTTGGAAATGGCCTGGAAGATGCCAAGAACAAGAGATAAGTCAAGGGCAGGAAAGAAGTCAGATGGAGGGATAGACAGAAGGTAAGAAATATTATGAGGAAAGTACGAAATATTCCTGTCAAATGTATCTTTACTAATGTACTTTACTCATGTACTTTCCTGCAATCGGAATAACAAAAGCCACGGAGCACAACGTGGCTTGCGTCACCCGGCCTTGTGGAGGCACCGCCACCTCGCCTGCTCAGCTCGCTGCCGTGCATCAGCGCAGCACTCAAAAGGTCTCAATATCTGCTATTTTACTGCACTTCAATGGTTCTACAAGCTCAGGTTCAAACCAGGTTGAAACCACTTTCTCAATGGTATAAGAACTACAGTATGTGTGTGTTTGTCTGTGTGTGTGTGTCACTGTGTTTGTTCATAAGTGTGTGTTTGTGTGTGTGTTCATGTGTATGTGTGTGTCCATGTTGTGCTGAGTGTTCATCAAGCTGCAGCAACAGTGATTTGGATGATAATTAGCTCATTACAATAAATACAAGAAGTGGATGTCGGTGACTAATGAGTCTGAGAGTGCCCTGGCCAGCCTGGACTGTCGATTGACTACCATGCTGGCCTGTCGCCCGCCATCCACTCAAGAAACCTGATCCGGCAGCCACTCTCACCGGGCACCGCGTGCACCCATGGCTCCCAGGTGCTAGACCGCTAACCCCGACCCATTCATTAGCATTAGCTGTGTGGGACCATCCGCCGTAAAGCAGGCTGGTGGCAGAGCCTGAAGTTATATCACATCATGGAGGCCTGAGATGGGATTTATTAGATCATCGGTGTCTTGGAGGAAATGCATCGATCTAAATGCACACTCACTCGCTCGATACTCTTTCTTCGCCTGGCCGTAGGCAGTGCGTATTTGTGTGACCTCGATACATGTGGCTGCTGCCATTGAATGTGATTATCATTAAAAGGACCGTATTATGACCGATTGGTCGGATGTGCGTCCACGCAGTGGTGCTCTACACCCTTTCGCTACGCACCGTCTCTATCAATATCCTTGGCAAAATTACAGTTGCGTGATTACAGTGACTCACAGGCAGCAGTTAATAAAGTGAGAAGATGAGGGTTACCATATCCGGTGCTCCATGGCGCTAATAGAAATGATAAACGATCATAATCAAATAGATTAAATAGTGTGAAGTTACTCAAATCATCAGCTCCTCTACTCGAAGACAATCAACATCAGATGGAAATCGTCAAACAAGCCCCGCCCCCTTCCCAGCCGACGTCAGCCAACCCTACCGTCGGTGGTGGAGCGCGATTGGCTCTTGAGGCGCAGCGAGGGCCGGAAGCGCGTGCGGTCGTTGAAGCTCCAGCTCTTCTGCACCTTGGCGGGGCTCCCTCCCTCGGCGGCGACCGGGGGCGGGGCGTCAGCCACCGGGGACCGCCGGTCGTTCACCGACTGCCGGCTCTTGATGCTCTGGCCGCGGGGGCTCGCCATCCGCACGCGCTCCTTGAAGCTCAGCTTTTGGCTGAGGGGGGAGGTGGGCGGGGGCATGAAGGCCAGGGCGATGAGGAGGATGATGATGATGATGATGGGGATGATGGTGGTGATGATGGTGATAGTGATGATGATGATGGTGTTGATGATAGTGATAGTGA
>JAOTIX010000095.1:12717532-12729941 GCA_027123715.1 Gaidropsarus macrophthalmus | reverse complement strand
TCTGTTCAAATGTATTGCACTGAAATACTTTTTAAATACATTTGTAAATTGTAGTCCAACATCTTTAAGACTAACATTTGTGTCTCACCAATCCAAACTGTACTGTGTTTGTAGAATTAGAACTTTAAAGGGGTTTTTAATAAATGCAAACTATTGATTAATCATTGGTAACTTATTCAATTAGAAGACAAAACCCTACAAAGCTGACAAACAGGGTAAGTAAACATTTTATTGACCTAAAACATGCACATGTCTGGATAAAAAACAGGTGGGTTCTAAGGAAACAATGAATGGGCATAGATGGAAATACCACAGTGTTTAATATTTCATTTGTTTCAACTTTTTTCCAAAACATTTTAACAATGACTTCGGCAAATACCGTGGTAGTGCTTTGGAGTACAAGATAATGTTTGGTTATTGGATTACATGAACTGATTCAGGGATTGACCAAGTACATCTTGTAATGCAATGTTTTTAATCTGTTATGGGGTTTACAGTACCAACTGAGTGTCTGTTTGGGGCCACTCTCTTATACAGTAGTAACAGGACTTGAAAATGCAATATTTGACCAGGGGATTTGTGCCGCAATGCCAATGAAGCATTGTCTTCACGCCTTCGCCAAATCCGATGAACACTGATGAACCGTGTGAAACGAACAGACCTACATCATATACAATACAAAACAATTATGTTGTATAAAAGATAGTTTATACATATTTATACACACATGCTTACATTCTATACATACTGTACAGTTTGTATGTGTGCATTGTTCTACACTAACACACATAACCACACGCACACATACAAGAGTCTATTTGGCTGCACTTTTCAGTCTTGAGAGATGGACAGTCCTTTTTACCAAGTCTTAGGGAAAGCAGTCTTCAATCCTCCTCTTGAGTTGTAAGCAAACTGAAGACGGGAGCGCGGTCGACCACGGTCCTCTGCTACTGTATACAAACATGCGCACGCACGCGTGTGCTCTAGGTGGGCGGCGGCAAACTGCTTTTGTCCCCGCCCCTCGCCTCCTCCTTCCCAGCCGCGGTTCCGTTCACTGTCACTTTGCGGGCGTTGCCGCTTGCCTTGGAGGCGAGGGAGTGGCGCTGGCCGTTGTTGCTGGTCACCGTGGTGCCATTGGGGCTCTGGGCGGCGGCGGCGGCGGTGATGGTGGTGGCGGGGGACGGGTTGTGGGAGCCTGCGGGGCTGGGGGCGGATGAGGCCCTGGACGGCTGGGCCGCGGCGGGGCTGTGGACCTTGTCGCTCTGGGAGTCGCTCTCCGACGTGGGGCTGGTGTTGACGCCGTCGGAGTGGCCCTGGGCGGCTGACTGGGACGCCCGCCGGCGCTTCCGGGTGGGCTTGACGAGGTACTGCAGGGGGATCGGTCCGGTCTGCAGGGAGGGAGCAGGTCACCATGAGGTCAGCCTGGTGCTAGCAGGGTGCTGATTCAGGGTGTATTAGTATTGGATTGTTGTATACAGAGTTGTAATTGAATAAAAGTAGTTTGGGGAGGCTGTATTGAAAATGATGGCATTTAAACTATATAAAAGGGGTTTGGTTTAAAGGAAGGATTAGTGAAAGATAAAATGGGTTGTGTTAAAAAGGTGATGATGTGAATACTGAACAACTGGTTTAGTTCAACATGGACTTTACTGGACAAGATCTTTGATAGTAAGATCTTTTATAAGATCTTTCATGGATATATTATGTGTAATTATAAATACAAATCTGGTTATCAGCCTCACCTACCTGTATTTGCAACTTTAATCATTAAACTTAAGATTTCATTATCACAAAGATTAAATCATAAAATAGTCACTCACTCGTCTCCACTCGTAGAAGTAGGCAATGTCCATTAGCGTGTAATAATCCTTCAAAGGCTCATCGCCATACAAAACCTCCACCTGCAGAAGAGAACAAAACAACAAACACATTAAAAGGTTGACTATGCAAGTTTGGCCATTCCTTCACTGTTTTCTGGTTTGCCCAGGACTTTCACTACACAGCTCCCCCTGCAGCTTGGGAATATATATTTTACAACGCTGTCGTAACAACTCGTTGGCAACGCCCCCCGCCCACTTCAACGCTAGCCATGAGCATTTGTTTTCGACGCAGCCGGCAAATGCGTGGAGCCATGTCCGAGTTATGTGTTCAATCTGTTCGCCGGCTCCGTGTTTGGGGGTATGTACTGCTGTAACGCAGTGCGAAACTTTGGGCACATCCGGTTTCATCGCGGACCAGAGAAGCAAACTTGCATTTTCCCTTTTTCTGCTCAGAAGCAATAGGGGAAGTCGAAAGGGCCACCAATCTACCCATAAAGTGCTATAGAACCATCACAACGACTCTTAACCTATAAAATGAAGGTCTTAAACCCAGTGGACACCAAACTTCTCTACTGCCATGACCTTGAGAGAATTCATCTTGCGCTAGGATCCATACAGGCAGACTGTTGACAAGTGAGGTTCAAACCAGAACGGTGAGGCTGGTAGTCAATTGCCCCAGCCGCTAAGCTATCCTCATCCACGCCCGTATTTGGATTTGCAATTCCCCAATTCAAAGCTTATAACCTTTGCATTTCCAAGCCATTGGCTAGGTTTTAGGCCTGTATAGCCTACCCGATAACTGCTTGGAATGTCCATCTTGCTCCGGAGGAACTTTGCTAAGTGCATGACTGACATCGCTGCTGGGCACTGTAGAAAACGCTTGCCGTTGGTCTAGAATGGGTAGAAAGAAAGAACAATAACAGTCGGCATTAAGAAAAATATGACTTTTTTGGCAAATCCGTTTTGTTATAACAGGATTATAAGGTCTTACCTTGTCCCCGTCTGTTTCTGAACGCGGCCTTTCAACATTTCTGTAAATGAAAGTAATTGTGTATTTACCAACTCATTGAACAATTTCTCTAGTGATGCAAATACGGATGGAGAGCATGTCCAACATATGGAACCTCTAATTAAGTGTCATCATTTCCCCAATCATTCAGCACTGTCATTTACACGCACACTGAACTGTATGACAGTGCTTCTAGTCATGCCTTGACAGTCGCATTGGTGTGCAATTAAAGGTTTGACGTATTGCTCAAGGACAACAACTTGATGCCAAGGCGACGGAGGGATTTAAACATGCAAGCCCGCAGCTGCTGGATCCGATCCAACTATTTAAACTGATTTGAAATGTGTCTTGTATTATGTCAACAAAGAGCAGGTAGGGCTGAGACCACTACCTACACATGCCTCAGGTACATTCCAGACATGGAGATCTTCACATCTAGGAGTTCAATAGCCTAACCGAGAGGCCATCCTGCATCCACTTTATTTCCTTATGATAGATCTTGCCTCGTTTTTTGGAATAGAATTGTTGGACTTACTTGTTCCTCTCGTAGAACTGTATGGAAAGGCTGATAATTTCATCTTCTGCTATGTTAAACGTCTCCACCACCTCTCCTGGCTCCAGCACCCGGTTTTCTGCATAAAAGTCCCGCCTCCTTTTCATCTCATCTGAAGTCCAGACACATAGATTTGTTGCTCGTTAACTCAGCGAGCCAACATCAGACCCAAGCCAAGCATGCATTTTGGACGCACAGTAAGAGATACTCTTAAAGCATTATGGCAGTACTTCAAGTAAAGTTCACCTTTAAATAACCCAGGAACAAGTTTGTAGACAATGTCTTGTAGTGTTTTGTCCGCTCTGTGAAAAGGGTCATGTTTGGAGTCATTACATTAGTTGAGACATTACTTGCATGAAGTAGTAATCGGCATGTCGACATCACTCCGCTTACCTTATGCTTAGCTGCGGGCATGTTTTGTGTACCTGGACGTCACATCGAGGGCAGAACTTATTGGTCTCCAGAAAGGTAACGATGCACGTTTTACAAACTGGGGGAAAATGTAATAAGAGATAAATGAACACATGGATGCATTATATGCATTTATACAAGTATAATGTTGAGGTCCAGTATAAAAGTCTGACTAATGAGAATATTGCCTTAATACAGCTTCATAAATACAGAGGTGATAGTGAACTCGCTATTGATGCCCTGTTTACTAAATGTGACACGTGTGTATATGCCTCGTATTAAAAGGGTAAATGGGCTAATACAAACAAAAACCAATAACGTGCATATCAAAACGTACATGAGTGCAGACACTCCACAATGGTCGTGGCATCGATGAAATATCCAGCACACAGTGGGCAAGTTAGATGTGGATTGAGATCTGTGATTTTAACACAGTCTGCTTGCATTTTATCCATCTGTACAGATCTGCGAAGGAAAAAAGTACAATGAATATAATATAGAACATTCCAACACCGTATCATCCTATATGTTAACTAGGTCTGTTTAACTGAACATTCTGTGATAAATAATTGTCTCCAAATATGACCCACTGTGGTCTGCTGCACGTCATTGGAACCACAATGCTGATTGTCCACAACAATGGTTGGATGACCAAAATATTTACAGATATTATTCAGAACTGTTTGGATATTCCAATGTATATTTCGACTCCATTTGGACAGATTGAGGGGTCTTGGTCTGTGCAGCTGCCCCTGTGTGGCCCCTCATCCCGGGCATCACTACTACTTCAGGCGGCGGAGCAACAAAGAGCCTTTACATTTCGCCAGCGCATTTCATTGCAATCGGGGTCAAAACAAAATGTATGCTGAGCAATGATTTATCTTGGATGGGGAAAGCCAAAAAAATATTCGCACTGATACACAAAGCAGCCATCTTAAATCCACTGACAGTGTTGTATCAGGAGCGAACAAGAGAGGTTCAAAATGTGACACCGTGCACTCCCTGTGTGTGTCTCAGCAACGCCGTGCATAGTGTTCAATAAATAACCGTGAACGAGGATTCATACGTACCAGATGAGACATATAAGTGTACAATTCCTCCCCGTAAGAATCCAGGTAAATAATTTGGACTTGGTTAGAATTTGCAGCAGCGCCAGAAAATGGCTTTTTTCAGCACCGCCAGAGGACCGCCCATTTTGGATCACGTGACTTTATTTTGTCGCCTTTTGCAAGGGCCATGTAGGCTTCACATCCATCCATAAACTGTACGGTATACTTTGGGCTTTTGTCAACTAATACATTTAAGAATCCCAAAAAAAATCACAATTGTAAGTAAAATATGGGATAAAATGTCGAATCGATGAGGTAAAGAGTCGAAATGGTGAGATCAAAAGTCAAGACTTTATTATTACCTTTTTACTGGCGGGAATGGGCTGCCATACCTATATGCAGCAGGCTACTGGAGTTTTACAAAAAAGGAGGGGGGGGGGTCGTCATATGTGCACGTTCCCCTTGTCCACAGTATTTTGGCCTATTCCCAAAATCTAAATGAGGAAATAGTGGTAATATATCATTGATAATATCACATTAATTGAAAGAAATAACGGGATGGGGAGGGCAGATGGCAGTTTTAGAAGGGGGATGATTTGGACCATCTCTATTTCAAAGGGGGATGCCATCCCCCCCTCAGCCCCCCTCAACTCGAGTGCTGCCTATATGTACTTGATAGACTGATATAGACATGCATATGTCACGACAGTTATTGTTATATTTCTCTTGGTGGTATTTTCTGTGTGGAAGATTAATATTGTTTTGCTGCTGCAGCTTGCTGTTGACTTTGTTTACAACACCTGAATAAATTATTACAACTCATCAAAATAAAAAGTAAATAAAAGTTACCATTAAATTACAATTAAATAGTGGTTTATCCATGTGATCCTGCAACGTCGATTCATTGCTTGCGTTTTTTGGGGGGAATAACTCCTTTGTTATATTTGCCTGTCAGTGATGCTTGGAAGTAGTTGCTAGTTTGTTATATAGATTTGGTACTTTACAGCAAGCTAAAGAAACACACACACACACAGGTCTGTTGGCTACTAGCTTTCTAAATATTCAATTGTTCACTCAAATGAACTGTTATGATCAACACTGGAATGCTTTTAATTAAAAAAAAGAAAAAGAAGAAGGCAGCTAGTGCTGGCCGATTCGACGCCCCCCTACGCAGACAAGCGTCTCGTCGAGAAGTGGGGTGTAGTTTCACCTACAGCCTTTTGGGGGTGCACTTTACTTTGGATTGCAATCACGGGCGCCATCTTGGGGAGACCCCCAAAAATGCCAGTGACAACAATCTCAGGGCGCATCATTATGGGATTACTCATTTCTAACAAATAGGGGCTCGGATGATTTAAACTTGCAGTAGTCAGCCGCCGCCTGGAGGGAGGAGGGTGTTCATTGAGTCCTCCCCGCCGCCCCTTGGAGCTCCAGTCCCCGGGTCGTGGTGGCTGGATGGCCGGCTAGCCGTCACAGCCAGCGGGTCTGTGCGCCGCTCTCCGGATTCAACCGTGGCCTGCTCTGGAGGAAGGGTGGTGACGGCGCAAAATGCAATATCGTCGATCCGTCAAGAGATATTATCTGATTGAAGACACTTCAAGTTGGACAACGAGCATGACGCACTTTTAATTGTTTACGCGCTTATCTAAAAAAACAACACAAAATCAAGTGTCTACATGCTATCGGGTTAGCTTGAGCGTCGCGTCGCCTCATTAGCAGCCACAGACATGTCATCCAACTGTACCAACGTTGCGCCTGTGAGCGCTAGCAAAACCAAGACGAAAAAGAAACATTTTATAGGACAAAAAGTGAAACTGTTCCGCGCCAGTGAGCCTATCCTCAGCGTATTCATGTGGGGTGTCAACCATACGGTAAACCGTTTAATTGTTCGTGTTCGTTCGGATGTGACTTGTGTCTCGTTGCCTGCTGTTTTGATTTAGCATAATCTGCTAGTCTGCTGTTTTGATTTAGCATAGTCTGCTGTTTTGATTTAGCATGGGCTAGTCGGCTGCTGGTCAGCTGCCTTGATCCATCAGGTCCACTTTGCTGCTACACATCCCTTGTGTCCAGCCTACCCAGGTTCTGGGTAGGCTGCATTCATAGAGGTCCGCTGAATTCAGATCCCCTTTTAACCTATAGATCACTGGCTGGTTGGTCGTTCTTGTATGTATATGCAACATGTTTTAGAGCAGTGGTTCTCAACTTTTTTCTACTAGTGTACCCCGTCTAAGATATGATATTCAGCTGAGTACCTCCTTCAATGGCACAACAAAATAGGTGAAAAAAGATAATTAACATAAATAATGTATGTGCGTTCTATTTGGCATTGTAAACATCAACATTAAAACGGTGCAAATACTCAACATTTAGTGGGAATTACTGTATTATGTTATATTATGTTTATAACCAATACTTTAAAACGTTTTGAGACACATTTTTTTAAAATGTAGAAATGATCTGAGTACCCCCTGCAGTACTCCAAAGTACCCATAGGCTACACGTACCCCCATTTGAGAACCACTGTTTTAGAGGATATAAAGCTAAACCCTCTACTATGTGTGCTGAAATGTATTCCTCAGCAAAGAATGCACAGCCATATAAATCATCAGAGTGTATATCAACACGTCATTCAGCCTCTGTGTCCCTGCGTTGCCATGTCGTGAGCTGTGTTGTCGTGGGCATGCCTTCCTGTGCAGTTTAGGGAGGGGTTTGACAGACGGAGCATGAAGTTAGAAGCCCAAGTAGCCCCACAACTGCAGATGCCGACAGTCTTTTTAAACTCCGTCGTCACCAGACGGAATTAAGGCGGCCCAATGTTTCAGTTTAGTATTGCATGTGTCCAATGCGATTCAGGGGACACACGGCCATCTATAAATATAACCAAAAACATTGCATTCATTTTTAGTTGGGCTTAAGGGCTATGAAAAGCAGAGGTGAAGGTCATGCAGATGGTCCTGTTCTGTGCCCAATGACTTGGGCTGTTTGTTTTATTTTGTGTTGATCCATTTTCCAGAAATTCAACTAATCCTAAGTGCTGCATATAGAAATACATTCTTTGAACTACCATTTCATAAATACATTGATACATGACAAATGTACAATCAGAAATTAGATATTTCTTTCATCATTCATGCTTGCATATAACATTTATCACAGGCTAACACAATCAAAAAGAATTATGAAATGACAAAACAAAGTCTGATCCCTTTACATAGGCAGGTGCATCTTTTGCAGCTTTGTATGACTATCTTGGGGTGAATGTGGGTGTCTACTGTAAAGATAATGTGACACTAAGCAATGTTGGATCAAATTGGGGTCTATCTCACTGACAGGGGCTTTTCTCTCACTGTCTAGAGTCATCTTTTATCTTCAGTGTTGTGTTGGTTCATGAAGTACTGTCAATCATTATCCATCCTGCCTGTGCTTGGTTGTTTACTCAAACTAGAGCTTGTTGATGTGCTTTAAGCAGAATCAGAGTACTGGGTAGTCGGAACTGTCTGTCGTTAAACCTGAACGATTCAGGGTCTTTCTATCCTGAAGATCATGTATTGTGTAACTTTCAATGGGATTTGTTTTTGTGTTAATTTTTGCTTTTTTAATCAGTTTCTTCACTCAGTGTGAAGCAGTCTGCATGCATTATGCCTGCATTATGGTGTTTTGGCCATGCAATTGTAGTGCATCTTATTAATCAGCCTTCAGGGAATAATTCTCCCCTTCTATCAGTGATGTCTCTAATCAAACTTATTATTTTTCCCTTGGATGCTTTTCAGCATTCTGTCTTTAGGATCTGTTCTGATTTGTGTCTCTCTTCCACCTCTTGTAGATCAACGAGTTAAGTAATGTGCCTGTACCAGTAATGTTGATGCCAGATGACTTTAAAGCCTACAGTAAGATCAAAGTGGACAACCACCTATTTAACAAGTAGGTACATCGGCCACTAGTGGCTACTAATAAAGATTGCTGCTATTCTTAGACTTGGAACAGCTTACCCAGCTCATGCGAACACCATGAGTATCCACACCCAATGTATTTTGGTAGTTCTTGTTTTTCTACGTAAAGGGGTTATTGTTGGTCGATAGGCTGGTAACAACTTATTGTTTAAATGTGTAAATCAAAAAGCATCGTACAGAATGCCAAAATGGATCTGTGACTGTAATATTTAAAATAGGCTAGGCCTTGCTACACAGGGATTCCCACCCTTGTAACTGGGCAGCTTTGCAATGCAAATAACCCACATGGTGAAAGTGCAGTACACAGAACACGCTGTGTTTGTTAAAGGAAGAGTATGTTCATAGAGTTTTTAATGATTTTTAAAAGGCCATTTGTTGACATTATCAGTAAACTTTTGTCAGCGCTTTGACAACTGATGTACTTATCTAGTCTAGACCTAAAATAACATTTCTTGAATACACCTACAGCGTTGCTTGTTAACCTAAGTTTCTTCCTTGGTGAGTTGCATTGAAAAAATAAAAACCTATAGCCCCATGCCCTGAATGAACAGAAATACGAGTTGATAACAACATAATGTTTTCTTTGAGCTTGAAACCTTATGTTCACTATACTTGGATCTGTAAAAGGATCTGTCAAAGTCAAGTGACAATTATAATCAAGAGATGAAGCTCAAATTCATAGAACCTCCATTGCTGGCCTCACAAAAATATGATGTCAACATTGCTTCTTCAGTCCTCTTTAAAAGAGGCTCAACGTTGATTTGGATGCCACTCCTATATTTTAACCTTGAATACAACCAGAGATTCACCATGGTATAACCATTCCCTTACAGTCTCCACCACAACTAATCCAAAGATATCTTTTTGTTAATCAAGATGGCTTGTCACAAATCAACAAGTGAGTCATATTGTTGCACCATGGTGCAGATGGACCTGTCATCAGGCACACTCCTCTACCTCATACACAAAGTTGGCCTTATCAAAAGTCACACTAGCCAAATAGCTGCTCAATAATACATGCAAGGGCCCTCAGATATAAGCACCATGGTCCACTCCTGGAGGCAGTCAGAGGGATGTGGTTCCGTTGGGTAAAAGCAGGAAGTATCCATTTTATGCTAATGTTGTGTGACAAAGCAAGGCCGATGAATGGCCAACATTGCCGCATAGATTAAAGACGATATTAAAACATACTGTGCAAGGTCCATAAAACGGTCCGTGTGTGATGCTCAGACCGTGCAGCTCTGTCAGTCGAATATTCCCCTAGACTCTTCCTTGTGCCATTTTGGTGCATCAGTAGTTGGCTCACATGGTTCAGGTTATTTGGCTTTATTGTTAATTAGGCAAAAATTAAATAAGGAAAGGTACATGAAATGGTATATTAATTGAGGTAATAATATATATTTTTAGGGCTTTCTCTCTGGAACCAAAGCACACCATAAATGAATTCAGTCTGAATATGTGAATTATAGAGCAGTAAAAACCGCATGATTCTCCGACGGATACAGCAGCAATGGGTCGAGGAAATAAAAAATCTAGCATTGTTGCTACATTGTTGTGACACTGTTGTGACACTTCTCACCTAACCTGTGACCTGTGACTGTGACCTTTCCCTCCCGGCCTGCCAGAGAAAACCTGCCCAGCCGCTTTAAGTTCAAAGAGTATTGCCCCATGGTGTTTCGGAACCTCCGAGAGCGGTTCTGCATCGATGACCAGGACTACCAGGTCAGACCCAGCTCAGCATCCCTTTTTTAAAATTATGTCTATGTCTATGTCAATCATGTTTTTGTCCGTTGATGTAACAGTTAAATAAATTGTCTGCTGTGATCTTCCACTATTTCTTCATGATGAGGCTTGGACGGACTGTAATCTGTCTGTCGTTTGCGGTGCGTCAGAACTCTCTGACGAGAAGCGCCCCGCTCAACAGTGACTCCCAGGGCCGGTTCGGGAACCGCTTCCTCTCCAGCTACGACCACCGATTCGTCATCAAGACCGTGTCCAGTGAGGACATCGCTGAGATGCACAACATCCTGAAAAAGTACCACCAGGTGAGGGCTCTGCTTTATGGCATTTCCCCAAGTTGGGCTGTGGAGCAACAACATTAGTATGTCTTTTCGCTAAATTGACTTCTTGCCACTTTTATTGTATATTTAACAGCGTTGAAAGCTACTGAAATGGTTTACTATTCAAAATGTATGCAGAAAATGCACACTAGATGTATTCTTTAAGTGTCTGCCAAATTGCTGAATAAGACTTTGTGAGGCAGAATGTTTGTGCATTCAAGGCCCGGCCAGACCCTAACAGGCCAATAACGAATGTGGGAACGAAAGGCAGATACCCATTGAGCTGTACGTTTCTCACGCTCTCCCCTCGGGTTAAGAGCCTTATTGTCCTTAAACGCATCATCGGTGCCTATACCCTGCAGAGGATTAACGACAGCTTGTGTGTCCCAGTTCATAGTGGAGTGTCACGGCAACACATTGCTGCCACAGTTCCTGGGCATGTACCGGCTCACGGTGGATGGCGTGGAGACCTACATGGTGGTCACCCGGAATGTATTCAGCTACCGCCTCACAGTGCACCGCAAGTACGACCTCAAGGTGGGCTGACAGGAGGCTGTGCGGGGTTTGGCCAAGGCAGCCTAAAACATGAACCGAAAAATTCATGAATTCATCTTCTTTGTTATTTGACAGACTTATTTGAGCGAAAATATGCCGTTTTCCTTTCTCTCAAGAGGGCTTCATGTGAAAGCTGCTGGAAGCATTCTAAATTTAGCAGTTGTCATAGCAGAACAATAAACGTGTTTCGACTGTGTTAATAACATCGCTATGATTGACTGTTTGTTATTCAGTTAGCAGTAGGCTAATGAGCAGAAAGCTGCACTGCATGGTACGGTAACGTAGCACAGGAGGATATTTCAAAAGTAATAAAATATGACTTCTTGAAAAGTTAAATCTTAAAAGTCTTCATCCTCCAGTTCTGCCCCCCTCAACGCGAAGTGGTTTTGTGTTCATGATTAATTGTAACCTAGCTTCTGCCTTATTAGTGGCCAAAAGAGCCATCCTTAATTTGCCTGTCAGTGTCCTTGTGAATAGCACTTTCTAAAAATAAGAGCCTGCTGTACACCAGAGGAGAGGATTATAGTGTTTGTTTCCCTGTACTCACTTTAAATGAGCTGTCTGTGATCTCTCCCATATTCAGGGTTCTACTGTCTCAAGGGAAGCCAGTGATAAGGAGAAGGTGTGTATATAAATGTTAATACTATATGGCCAATATAAGTGCACATTGTTTTGTGCCACAGTGTGTTCTTCACACAGCCATTTATGTTGTAACATTTCTTCAGCCATACAATTACTGCTCCACGACTTGTCTTGTGTGTGGGTTTGTATTCATGTACAATGAGATGCCATTGTAGCCATGAAAGATACACTCAATACAATCCATCAGACATTCTGCCTGGTCATAATAATGACTATTATATTATTTGTGCTTCCAGGCCAAGGAACTGCCGACCTTCAAGGATAACGATTTTCTGAACGAGGGGCACAAGTTACAAATAGGAGATGACAACAAAAAGTACTTCTTGGAAAAACTAAAGCATGACGTTGAGGTAGGAAGAC
>JAOTIX010000095.1:12626240-12644575 GCA_027123715.1 Gaidropsarus macrophthalmus | reverse complement strand
ATATATCGTCTCTGCCTCTTTTAGATTTTCGAACCTGTGTCCTTATAATTCCTGTATCGTAATAGTTTAATTTTCTTTGTTTTATTTCCTGGGGTGCAATTCCCCAGGTGGCGTTGTCGGCCCCTCTTTAGTTACCTTCCCTCCCTTTTATATTGAGTTTTTATAGAGTCCCGCCACACATGCATGAAAACAATATATATTTATGACAGATTTTTTGGTGTGACTATTACCCATGTACGAGCTGGGCTGCATATCGGGGTCCGCAATGTGTGTCCCATGTGATTTCTCGAGTGGATCTGGTACATACAGCGACCCACCCCAGTTATGTGACCCCACTGAACCCAGCACCAAGCTGCCCTGTGGAGCAAAAGGAAGATCACAATTATATCTTATAAGTGTCTTATAAGTCTTATAAATATACTGTATAACGTTGAATGTTTACATTTTGTGGACTAATATCTGAGATATGAAAATAAGTGAAAATAACTGAAATTCAACCTTGTGGTAGACGCCACTGAATCCAGTCTGAGACATTTCATACTTCAATTCTTCAGAAGCGCCCGTTTGATAATCTAAAAATAACAGTTTTTAACAAAAAAAGTCAGAAAAGGAGAATTCAAATGGCATTAATACAATAGGGAAATTATCAGAGCACCTTCTATGTTAAAAATCTTTTCTTCAAAGTTCTTCAGTATTCCGGCAAGTCCGTCGTAGTTTTCGATGGGATAAGTGTTATTTTCCTTTGGCTCTGAAGCAATGGCTCTGAGGTTCTTCAGATCAACATTTTTGACCTGTCAGGATAAAAGATGTAACAATGTTTTTGAAACCACATATTTTTGGCTTTGACAGCAGACTTGAAGGCAAAAGTCTGTGGTTTAGTAAACTACAAATAAGCTACTTTTACTGCAAGCTATGCATTTGACATTTGATTGTATTGAATTATATTTTGGAGTGACGAATAGTGTTTATTAACTGAATTTTACATCTTTTTTTGGACAACATGATAACAAACCTAAAGAAATAGGGCATGAGCCAGTTTAAGATTTTTTTCAAAAAGCACACGATTATGCTTGGTCGAGGCCATTTTGACCCCATCTATGAGGATTGAGGATAGAATATATTGACATTATTATAGAACAGAATCAAGCTGAGATTGGAGATTGGTTTTACCATTCTTGACAAAATGTCAACCTTAGCATTTCTAGAATGATCCACCCTAAAAAACGACCATGTCTGACAGACTAAGCCCAGCTCCATATGCTTGAGATGAGGTTTTACGTTCTCGTGTCCGACTCACCCCGATAACAAAGCGTATGATTCGTTTCGCATCATAGTTCCTTATAGCCTGGAACCTGTCTCCGTCACTGGGGTCACCATCTGTGATTATCACCAGGACTTTTGTGGCGTCGGGAGAAGCCCCTGACGCTTTGTTTTCAAATAGGTTGTACCTGAAACAAATGCAAAATGTGTTTATTTGGATCATGGAGGATCATGACTAGGCCTTTGTTTACATCCGTCAACTCAATAGCCAGCACTGCGAGACACGGCCTTGCCGGTGATGGTGGTAATCAGTACTACACATATGCATACACTGTGTAAAATGTCAAATTCAAGAGGTAACTTACAGTGTAAAATTTAACGCATAGTATGTGCTTGTCAGAGACTGCATGAACGGTTCCATCCTCAGTAACTTAGTGGCCATCCCATTTTGATACTCGTTGAAGTCAAACACTTTTCGAGCGGTGAGCGAGAATTGAACTGCAGCGAACTGAAAATATGATACAGGATTATATAATCATTTTGTATTAGTATGTGGACAAAAGCACAAAATCACTGCAATACGATACGATTTATGTTGCATCTCATTACTTTGATGGATGAGTTCTTGATACTATTCATGATATCCAAAATAAACTCTTTGTTTTTGTCAAATTCGTCTATAGTCATGCTTGCAGATCCGTCAAATAGGAAGACGAGGTCCACTGTTTTCTTTGTGCACTCTGTAAAGGCACGAAGAAAAAAATTATTTCTTGGTATATGTTTGAAATAGAATGTAGGACTGTATATTGGAGATACATATTATTGTACATATATATATATCTTATACAGGGATTGTACCCCTCCCAGTTTAAAAAATATATATATTCTTGCTTATAAAAATGTTGTGTTTGTTGGTAAATACAGTATAATCTGATTCGCTAGTAGCCAGCAGTATTTGCACTCACATTTCTGCCACCATTCCTGTAATACCATTACCTTGAAAAGCTGGTTTGAAACTGGAAATGCTCAGAAGCTCTTCGTTGAGCTGGTAACACTGTGAATTCAGGTAGGAGTTTTCATAGCAGTCATGGGCTAAACTTGGACTGCAGACCTAGGAGTGGGGTAAAAAACACAGATAATCCATTAGAATTTAAGATATCATACATGTATGATAATTGCCTTGTCAGTTTAATGAACTGCTCTTTTACTGTGAATCTGGACTTAGTTGGTTCCTTCGCAACTGACAATCCAAACAGCCTGGCTGGCATGTCCGCTGGTAGAGAAAAGCAAGACAGCAGTGGAATTATGTTAACTATTAACGTCTTCATTGCTTCCACATTGTCTATTTAAAGAATAAATACAAATTACCTTCAGGGGTGTAGCAGGTATTACTATCATCATTCATGTAATGAATGCAAACCTTTCCAGAACCATTCTGCAGGGGAGCAGTGACCAAAATCCTGCATGGACAAGGCATAATACTAATAGTTTGTAGACATACTACTAGTAACTATTACTACTAAGGTCTTTGCAGTTGACTTCGACACACACAACCACAGCACTGGTGGATCCTAACTGCCGAGCAGGCTCAGTTACTGAGGGAGGATGGAAAAACCAATGCAAGGAGTGGTACTCTGAATATAATGGCAGGCTCTTCTGATAAATCACACCTTTATTTAGCCATCCAGTCAGTCGAATGATGTGAGTTTCATGAGTCTGCCTTTTGCTGTACATACCCTTTGTGTTTGCCAGAGGTGACCTGCAGCACCTTGTTTCCAAAGAAACCATTTTGATCACCATAGAAGATTCTGGGGTCAGCTGTATCCAGGTTGAAGGCTAAGCAAAGTGGCTGGAACAATGCTGGCATTTTTTGAGAAAAAAAGAAAAAAGAATTGTCAGTTTCGTTTGAAGAGGGTCATGTTTGCTGTCTGACACCACAAACCATGTTGTTTTGGTGGGAACCGTAGTTGTGTTGCGGATTAGTGGTTTGGATTACAGCCGATTGTAACCCCATGTTGATTCCCCAAAACAACAATCACTAAATTATTCTGCTGTATAATTATTTGTGTAACAATATGCCAAAAAATACTTGGCCATGAAGAGAACCAATGATTAGAAAACATTTTGATAATCTAACCAACCACCATGCACCCCAAGGCCGCAATGGTATAAGGGCAAAGGTCAAATCAGTGCACAAACATCAGTAGTTTCAACCCCATGCTTTAATTAGTTTAGGTTTACAAAGCATAAGCTTACCGATAACGCCAACGAAAGAGAGGAGATGAGAGCAGCCCTGGCTGTACATGTTCCCCACAGCAGTACTCTTCAATAAAGAGGAAATGGAAGGTTTCACTGCTTTGTGAAACCTGTTTGCAGGGCGTCTCTGCTTCCTGCAAACAGGGTAAGAAGGGTGTTTCCTGCAATATGTTTCTTATGTGGTTTCTGATTGTCTTCAAGTTGTCTTCTTGGTCTCTTAGCTTCTCACGTCCAAGATATTAGGCAATTGTAAGACAATTCTAAAATATTTATTGTTGGTCAATCATAGAGAACACATTATGACACTTCCTTCCTTCCAAGAAATATGTGAAGGTGGACGTTTACATGTTGTTTGCCAGTAGTTTTTACATTTGACATTTTAACTTACACTTCTTTTCAACCAAATGTAACCATAAAATTGAATGTTTCATTCAATTGGTTTTCTGTCTGAAATATTAATTTGGACCAAAAAGTACTACAAGATCAGACGTCTTGGATGAACATGACATTTTATTTGTGCATACATCCTGAAACATTAAACCCAGTGTTTCCCATACGAGCAAGTGAGGTAGCATCTCCACTTGATTGTTGAAAAAAAAATCATAGCGGAACAAAAAAAAACATTATAATTTTTCACATGAAAGTTCAAGTTATTAATGTAGCCATTTGTGAGTCGTAATAACGACACACTCCAGTCTAAATCATTTCCTGTGGCCTTTCTGAATACATTGACCTATCATACATTCCACAGCCATAAGCAACTTTATGCTCTTTCACAACGCTGTTGAAATGCCCTTCTTGTCAGTTGCCAGTGCCTGCAAGTGAAAGGAGCTCTGCCCCGACGCCAGTCTACTGCTGCTGCTGCCTCTTGGGCCTGTCCTCTGGGGAAGACGCTGAGAGGGATGAGGGCTTTTGAACCTTGAGGGAGAAGTCCACAACGGGGCAACCCTGGGTGATGCAGCCCAGGGAGATGATGTCCACGTGGGGACTGAAGTACTGCGTTAGGTTCTCCGGTGTCACGCCTCCACTCGCCTCCACCAGCAGCGCTGGGAACTCCTCCTTCAGCACCAGCGTTGAAGCGTGGAGCGCCTGGCGACAGAAACCATGGACAACTCATTCTTCCTCATCCAGACTACGAGCAAGCGGCTGACATCCAGAGAGACTTGTAATGATTATCATTGTGTAACATGGTTTTGGAAATACTTTGGGATACCTTAAATGAGACGGATTACATGTAAAGTGTCAATCTGAAAGACTAACGTTTTGGCGATAACAAGTATTAAAGAAACAAAGTGTACCTACCGACCAGTAGGTCACTGTACGTGGATGCTGGCTATTCTACCGTTACATTACCCAGAGAGTTCTATAAACGGCACACTGCGCACAATCTTTCATCAGGACATTAAAACGCTCTAACCCTACGGACAAAGGCCTTACCCTGGGCTCCAGGTTGTCCAACATGACTATGTCTGCGCCGGCGCGGGCTGCCTCCCGGGCCTCACTCGTCGAGCAGCACTCCACCTCCACCTTACTGCTGAAACCGCACACCGAGCGCGCGGCCTGCACCGCCTGCAGAGGAAGCAACACACGGCCCTCTCAGATTCCGAGAAAAGAGGACTCGACCGCCAAAAGGGACAGACACACACTGGCCGTCATCATCCTCTTCCTTGTTCATGTACGAACACTGAAACCTTGGTATTGCTGGACATATAATAAGTAAGATGAATTTGAATGTACAAATGCTTTTACTTGTTGAATGGGGTTAACTGTAACAAGGTTGTTACACCTATCCCCAGCCATACAAAGCTAGTTAGCGCGGCCTAGAGATGGATCATTAGCATTAGCATTAGTCCATTCGTCAGTTAGAAACCGCTGATCACTCTTGCATGATTATTGATGTACAAAATACATGTCTGTATGATACTTTGAATTTTTATTGTCAGGCAGTTTTCATATTGATCGTTTTCTCTCTCCGGTTTGCCTCACCTTTGTGATGCTCCCTGAGGCCCACACATGGTTGTCCTTCAGCATCACCATGCCGCTCAGGTCCTGCCTGTGCATGGACGCCCCGCCCACCAGCATGGCATACTTCTCCACCAGGCGGAAGCCCGGCGTGGTCTTGCGTGTGCCCGCCACTTCCCCGCACCAGCCTGCGTCCACCGCCGCCCTCTTGAGCCTGGCGCAGCGGGTGGCGATGCCCGAGGCGCGGGCCAGGCAGTTCAGGGCCGGCCTCTCCCCCAGGAGGAGGCACCTGGCCGGGCCCCGCACATCAGCCACCGGCGTGATGCCGTCCGGACCTGAAGGGGCATTACTTCTGAGCAACATGGGCAAAAACTAAAACACGGGTACGTGGGACAAAGGTTTGTGGATGGAAGCGATCGGCCACTGAGGAGTACAGTACCTCGCTGAAACATGCCTCAAGGTAGCCCAGCATTCTTCCTCCTGCTCCTGAAGTTCATTCAGCAGTACCTAAATCCTAGCTGCCACGGATCGCTCACCTAGCTCGGCCCCATCTTGGTAGAGCCAGTTCACTGCGCAGCCCAGCTCGGAGAACACGGCCGTGAAGAAGGGACTGCCGGCCAGAACGCTGTTTGGCGTCTTGCAGAACAAGCGCGCCTCCACTTCCCGAGAGCCCACGCAAACGCCGGCAGGGTCGAAGTTCGGCGTGTCCTCTGCCAGCCAGTCCCGCGCCAGCTGCGCGAGCGTTTGTGGAGGGATGGCATGCGCTGCCACACCGTTGCGTTGTGGGTCCGTCATCTTGTGTGCAGGTTTCAGGGGCGCGGTCGTCTGTGGTCGTAATGAAAAAGGTTACATAATACAGAAACTGTGTACAGCCAGATTGTGGTGGTACAGTTTTCACACACATCATATTGTACAGAATATCGAGGACATTGACGTGTTTGGTTTTGATCTTTGATGGAATGTACATAACATTTTAGTCTAGTCTAGATTCTAGACTATGATTCTTTGACTAGACTATGATTGAGATATGATGATATGATTGAGACTATGATTCTAGACTAAGATTATAGATGATTCCTTTAAAGTGTGTTCTAGTCTCTAGAACACAGTTTAAAGGAATCATCACAAAGCAGAGCTATAGGGTATGAAAGACACTGGATGAGACCCAGACCCAGGGGGGTCTTCCACGTTCTTTATCATGTCTATTCAATCTGTTACACACCCAAACGGTTTTAACTGTCAAAACACAAAATGTTATTAGGTCTCAAAGAAAAATGTTACTTGTGTGTACCTTATTTGTACATTCTACCTTTTCACGTTTACATTTTAAAACGTATTTATTATAACAGTGATATGTATGTTTTTCATGCCTTATGTTGTCTTGTCTTGTGATGCCATGTCTTATATTTTACTGCACCTTCAGACGTAGCCAAATCAGTTTCGTTGTGTAGGTGACTTTGTGAGCTTGTTTGAATGTACATATGTTTTTACTTTTTGAATGGGGTTAATAATAGTAACACGTTTGTTCCAACTATCCTCAGTCGCACACCGCTAAGCCTGGCTGTCCTATTAGCATTAGCATTAGTCCATTCAGTTAGAAACTGCAGATTATCCTTTTCTAAATTGGAGGATTATTGATCTACGAAAAACCGTTGACACAACCACAACTCACTTAAATAAAAGTGGCTATACGTGCTTTTATTTTCTATGAAAGCACTTTTTCTTCAGGGGACACCTGCAACAAAAATGTCATGAGATTTCTATGCGGGTATTTCGCTGCTCATAAATGTCATCTGTAAGGGTTGAGGGGGAACATTGCGACACATGTTTTTTGCCCCTTTAGTTTGTTATGTTGTAGTTTCATAACACATTGAGAAACAAACGAAACTACACTGTATAGTTTGTTCAAGTTACTAACGTAATGGGATTTCGGAGTTCTACTTACTTATGTGTTCAGCTTCAGGACAAGTGGTGGATGTTACAGTAGCCTACATAATCTTAACGTTTTTACTTCCGACCTTGGTTGTGAATTGGAATTTGACCCGTGACGGGTTTCAATCATTTCTGCATACATCTGCATATATTCTATATGTAGTATACCGGTAAGTGTGTTTGTGTGTATAAATAGCATATATATTACGATCTATTATGTATTGTTTATATTTACAATTGTTGAGCATTTAAAGTATTACCAATAACGTGTAAGTTCACGTTGAAATGGGTACAGTGTTATTCATTGGAGAGCTATTCATGGTCCAATGCTGTGACGTCAGATAACTGCGCATCCCGTGCGCCTCCTCCACCTCCCCGAATACTGTTCCACTTCACACCCAGCGCGAGAACCAGGAAGTGGAAGTGTACACATGGAGGGTGTGTCTTTTCCTACCGATATTTCTATTATTTGAAAAAAAAAAAAGTCCTCCGTGGATAAATAATGGGGGACACTGCAAAGGAGAAAAGACGGGAACAGCTGAAGCGCTGGGCCGGTTCTTGCACGGACAAGGAGCCCGCGGTGCCCAGAAGGAGGTGGCGGGGTAGTGTCGACACAGAGGCCGTAAACAACGACCAGCATAGAGACCCATGTCGCGATGGAGATGGAAACGGGACAACCACAGGGGAGATCCTCGAGCACGGAACCGGCCATTTACTTAAACGAAGGTTGTATTTCAACCACAAATATGTTCCATTGTTCTGTAGTTGATAATCCGATAACCTATTGCGAAAGTTGGGCTAGTGATGCTATGTGGCGGAACGTACAGCTTGCCTCCTACGCCGCAGCCTGAACACAAGACAACCGGTGGTGTGAGCGTGATTAAATGTGAATGTGGCTAATATTATAATATTGTTATTACTTATTAGGGCACGGGTGAGGTTCGACCGAGCGGCGGAGTTCCTCGCTGCATGTGCCAGCGGGGACACAGACGAGGCCCGGGAGATGCTGAGAGAGGCCCGGGAAACGACCGGCGAGAGCGGAGAAGAAGACCTAACGGCCATCATCAACTGCTCCAATGCAGACGGCATCACCGCTCTCCACCAGGTAACAGCTCGACGTGGTGCCAAGGGGGGAAAGGCGTAAAAATAAATCATGGGGGGGTGGTCATTATATGTGCACATTCCCCTCGCCCACAGAAATGTAGCCCATTCTAAAAACTAATGGTAAATGGACTGTATTTATATAGCGCTTTTCTACTAAATGTTGAAATAGTGGTAATATTTCATTGATATGACATTGATTGAAAAAATAACAGGCGATGGGGGCTGCCATCCTCCCTCATCCCCCCTCAACTCGAGTGCTGGTTGTACTTCTGGAGAAGATTGGTTCATGGTTCTTTGTTTTGCCTCTCCTCACACAGGCTTGTATCGACGGCAGTATGGACATAGTTTCCTTTCTGTTGGCCCAAGGCGCCAATGTGGACCAGGTGGACAGCGAGGGATGGACTCCACTGCATGCCGCCGCTTCCTGTGGACACATAGATATAACCGAGTACGTCAGAGCACCACAGCAATGTAACGACTATGTTGTTTTCTGAGTGGTTGCGAATACAGCGTGTGGGAGCCAGACCATTGCTGCCTTTTTGTTTGAACAATGCCAACATTGTTTTGGTCATTTGGCAACAACACGGTCAGCTCAAGCACCACTAGACTGCAACAGGCTTTGCCACAGTGAGGCATTACCAGATGAATGGACCAATGGATTTTATTTGCATTTGACATTTCGGCTGTGGAATGAAAAGGTCATGCTATTTATTACTAATATTATTTAAGCAGTCGGCAAGCACTTTAATTGGAATCCACCATTTAGGGTCAGGTATAGATGGATTGGGCATCTTTACCAAGAATGCTGAAAGGAAGGTTAAGGAAATTGGGAATTGCTTACAAAGATGCTGACGGCAGTATGGAATTTGTCTCCTTTCTGTGAGCCCAAGGCACCAATGTGGGCAGGTTTGATGGCCATGGAGATCAATGGCATCAAACCCAGAACCTTTTGATAGGGAGTATATTCATCATGGCCACGTTATAACCAACCCAACCCAGCATCTACATGTCACAGTGATTCCCAACCAGGTTGAGCCCTGGGGGGTGCTTGCAAATATGATTTTGCTTAGTCTTACCTCCAAACAAAAAAACAAGAAGTACAATATTTGCCCATGTTCAATTTGTTAAATATTATGCATGTTGACGAAGACCAGAAGTACCCCTCCACTTCTTTCATTGTAAACACTATGGCTACTGCAATGCTAATGACAAAGTTAACTTTTACCAAGACATGCGCTCAATGGGTGGTATGTACTGGTTAAAAGGAAAACACTTCTGGTGTGTTTGGTGTTGATGAAGGGACAGTACAGCTGCACTAACAAGCCGGTTGGGGTACATAAAACAAAGTTAAGACCATAGATTTGCCAGACAACACTTTCTTTCGGATGTGGCAGTGAAAGTTGCGCCGAATGTTCTCCCAGGATATTGTTGTCCAATAGCAGAGTGAGGTTTTACAGTGGGTTGAACATGGTGAACACAACGCTGACAACACACAGAATTGTCTGCGGCATACCAACAGTTGTGACGGCTGTTACCGCTAACCGGTCACAACAGGAAACCACGCTGGTCATAGTTTCCCGCCAGTTGCTAAGAAGCGCAGCGTTATCATTCATTTATACATCTCCAGGTGATGGTCCCGGAAGTTGCTGTTTTGTTTTTGGATGAGCCAGCTCCATCTCATGGCATAGTGTTGGCGTCAGCACCCAGTTTCCGCAATAGCCACATACCCCATGGATGCTCATCGCAGAGATGTCAACGCTCATATCTTGTGATGCTTTTGCACTTAGTTGCCAGATTTGACGCAAAATCAGTGACTGGATCTATGCTTTAGACCTGTTCAGATAAGTCTAGACTATACAGTAGTTAAAGTTAAAAACACATAATGAAATGAGTTGTTCTCTGCTGTGGTTGTAACCATTAATGTTCTCCCTCTCTGGTTGGTCAGTTTTCTCCTGCTGAGAGGCGCATCTTTGGCTGCTGTCAACTGCGACGGAGACGTCCCCCTGGACATCGCTGAGGACGAGGCCACCGAATCCCTTCTCTTGGAACACACTCGCAGTCAGGGTGACTGACACACACACACACACATACACACACACTCCTACTCTTAATTGCTTTCATCGTTTCTATTCTATTTAAAAGTGCAGTTTAATATTTAGACACTTTTATCATAAGTAATTCCATCCTATGAATCGTAGATGACCTCGCTGCCAAATTTGCAGAACACTGTCGGAAAACGAAGGTTGCTCTAAATACAGAACTGTATCGTAGGGCATATTGGACGCTCGCTCTCTCTACAGGGAAGTGTAACAGCTCCGCCGGCAGTGACAAGGAACTGAGAAGCAGACGAAAAGCTTCCTCTTTTCTGTTCCAACCTCTGCCTGGTGAAACTCCTGTCCAGGTGTGGACCTCGAGGCAGCTAAGCGCCTGGAAGAGGAGCAGATCATGCTGGACGCCCGGGTGTGGCTGACGGAGGGCTTGCCCAGGGACACCGGCCACCCCCGCACTGGCGCCACGCCGCTGCACGTGGCGGCCGCCAAGGGCTACCTGGAGGCCATCAAGTATAGTGCCCCCGATATGCGTGCATGAACTCTGTTATGTTGTGTACGTACTGTTGGATACAAACATGCGGTGGAACAATGTGTCCGTGTCGTGAGTGTAGATACACAGGTATTTGAATGATCGGCCCCTTCATTTGGTTATTAATGCCTGGGTGTGTTACGGAAAGTGACCTCATTAAGTAGCTCAGTCCGTAGAGGACTCGGCTTGGGAACTGAAGGGTCGCCGGTTCAAGTCCAGCTCGGATCACCAAGTATGGAGGTGGACTGGTGGCTGGAGAGGTGCTAGTTCACCTCCTGGGCACTGCTGAGGTGCCCTTGAGCAAAGCGCTTAAACCCCTAACGGCTCCCTGGCAGCCTATCACTCCACCATTGCATCTTTCTCTCATTGCATGTCTATGGGCCTGTCTGTGTTTGTGTGTGTCTGTGTGTGAATAGTAGAGTGAAAAAAATAATTTCCCCATTGTGGGACTGCTAAAGGAAATATTCTTCTTCTTCTAAAGCCTGCCTTATTTTCATTTGAGATTAGCGGTACTAGCTCACGAGTATTCACAGTGGTCGCAAAGTGATGTTACCATGCGAGTTATCATGTTGCTAATTGCAGTATTATGGCTGATATTCTATACTCGAGTGTGCTGCTTTTCCTATATGTACACAAACCCGCCTGCCGACTATTGCACGCGCCCCATCGTTCCCTCAAGAACAACAGCATGTATCTGATTCACTGTCGGCTCACCGGCTAATAGGTCAGTGCCGGTCGACGGTTAACACCTCCCGTGTCATGTGACCTGCGCTCCAGGCTGCTGTGCCAGTGCGGGCTGGACGTGTCGGCCATCGACTGCGACGGCTGGACGCCGCTGCACGCCGCGGCGCACTGGGGCCAGGCGGAGGCGTGCTGCCTGCTGGCCGAGCAGCTGTGCAACATGGAGGCCCACAGCAAAGGGGTGAGGGAGGAAGTTCAGCGTGGCGTGGGTACCAGCGTGGGTAGCAGGTTCCCACTGAGAGTGTGACTCATGAGTCATAGTGAGCAGAAATAGGGGAACGTACTCATGCGCTTGGCTTACCATCGACCTCTATGACCTTGATTTTTTTGTTTCTGTTTCGTTGTGGACGTAATCGGAGAGACTTATTTTCATAATGATTAACAAATGGGATGAAGGAGGCAAATCAGCGGTACATCTATTTGTAAATTCTTGTTGTCAGGGTCAAACGCCATTTGACGTGGCAGATGAGAGCGTAGAGGGCCTTCTGGAGGAGCTGTCCCAGAAACAAGCTAATGTAAGACGCTTTCTATGTACATGTCTCATGAATACAGCGTAACATTTCCCCGTGCGATGAGTACATTCAGTGCAGTGTCTTGATCAGTGTGTGTGTGTGTGTGTGTGTAGTGGCGTAGTGAGCGGTCCCTCTTGGAGAGACAGAACCAAGGAGGCTCAAACCCGCTCAACGCCCAGAGCAAACGCCGCAGGTCAGTGAGGTGGCCCTGCGTGCCAGTAGAGTCAACACATCGCATGAAGGCACCGGAGGCTTCCCCCTCTCTTCCCCTAACGGCCTCACCCGGCCAATGTGCTCCCCAGGAGCTCGGTGTGCAGGATGAGCAGCAAGGACAAGATCATAGTGCAGGACCAGTCCAAGGAGAGGGGCGTGTCCGGCAGCCTGGAGCTCAGCGAGGAGCGTGAGAGCAGTCCCGGTAAAAATAAACAAAAAGACATGTTTGGCGAATGTTAAGATGGCAAATGTTGGGTTGTTTGGTCCGTTGTTGGTGGCTGATCTGAGGGAGGGTCTTCTGGTAAGGTACGGTATCTTTATTATCCCAGAGGGGCAATTTGTTGCACAGCCAAGCAGTATGCGTTTCAGTCGCAGACAAACAATATACAATTTACACACAACACTTATATACAACAACAACAACTTGCATTTAAAATGACCCGTTATTTAAAAGGCCAGTGGCAGCAGGGACAAATTAGTTTTTAACTTTCCGGTCTCTCTTCTCTCAGAGCCCTCCCTTGCTCCCAGTCCGGACAGTGAGAGCGTCACCGAATCCACGGTCAGCCCCGGCGAGAGGGTAAGACACACAAAGACGGGCGTGCTTGATGCGCCGCTGTAGGTTGAGACTCATGTCCATGTTCTTTACCTTCTTAATCGCTGGGGTGTGTTTGGGGCTCATTGGACCTTGTGAGTGATATCCTACTTGTACTGTCATATTAGTCATGTTGTATCCATGCATTCATACGGTAGGAAATGTTGCATGCACAGAGGCTGAAAGATACCAGAGTAAAAAAAACAAAATGGACAGCATCAGAATGGGCGTCTTTGTCATGACAGCCTGGTCATCGTCGGTCTGCTCATGTTTTCCTACCAAACGAGTGGAACGGCAAAGCTCTTGACCCCAGAACCTTTCACATCCCAGCAATGCTGGGTGAGGTCACCGAAGGGACTTGGAGATAGCTTCTATTCTATTCAGGGCTGAGTGTCTCTGGAGCCCACTGGGATTAGAGGCCTGACTTTGTTCCCCCATCAGCTTGATTACATTTGTCCCAGGCTTGGCAGGGATCTCCACTCGCGTAGTAAAGTACCCTTGAGAGAAATAAATCGGAAATTATTATAAAGCTGTCGTTTATACACCTCTCAAGTGAAAGTCGCGCAATCGTTGCGCATGGATTGTTGTCATAGCGTTGTCACGATGGAAGTGGTGGATAATGATGATGCCATGTGGTTTCGTCTTGCGGCGAATCCAACCAGAGTGCGGAGGACCGAGAAGAGGAAGAGGACCCCAAGGCCAACCGCACCGCCCGCGTGGCACCCACCTCTCAGTGGAAGGACAGCCTGGTCGAGAGCCCCAACACCCCCAACTCTGACCGCCGCAAGTAAGAACCCAACGCCAAGCTAGATAAACACGTGGTGTAGCGCTCCAAACCCGCTGACGGTGGATGAATGTTGAACCCCATGGTTTTTGCTGAATGAGTGCCATGCTGAATATAACTTATTTAAATATCTCATTATACATGCGTACCGCTCTGCGCTATGTAAGATGGTTACAAAGATGGATGGTAACTGCATTTTGTTGTCTCGGTACTTTTCATTCATGTTTCATTCATACATCTTTTCGCTGGCTTTTCTGACATGCAAACAAGATACGGGATACATACATAATTCAAAGACGCCTAGACTTTTACACACATGACATCATGCACTGCAACATGAAAAAATGAAAAACAAAACAACGTATACCTTCATTCCACAACAGACATTTAACACATTTGACATGCAGCACAGACAGCAGATAGACACACGCATACAGTTATCAGCGTTGGGGTACTTCAATTGAATGTAATCCAAAAACAACCAATCCTGCGTAGGAAAGCAAGCTTGTGTGGGTCGAAACATGAGCACGTCTTTGATGTGTTGATGTCGCGCTGCCTGCGCTCCTCCCTCAGGTTCCAGGCCCCGGTCCGGGACGAGGAGTCGGAGTCCCAGAGGAAGGCGCGCTCGCGTCTCATGCGCCAGTCTCGACGCTCCACACAGGTACCAGTTCACCTCCGCCCAGAACTCCCAGGGCCAGGTCCAGTGTGCTAAAATGAGCCCCCCTGATTGGTTAAAGCAGCCCTATTTCTTTTTTTGAAGTGTGTCGAACCCACTTCCCCCTTCGGAACGTTTGAGAACACAAAACTGTGAAACGGAACAGCAGCTGTGTAAGAAGCTCGGCCCGGGTCCGGTCCCCCACGGGTCTGTTTTGAATTTGTGCATCCTGTTTGACAGGGAGTGACGCTCACGGACCTGAAAGAGGCGGAGAAGAGCGCCGGCAAGGCCCCCGACACGGCCCCCCCGCCCCGCAGCATCCTCCCCGTCAGCCCCATAGTGAAGCTCACCCCCGCCGAGAGAGGTGACCGCAAGCATAACACATACATACATGCAGCATGCACACACACACACACACACGCACACACGCACACACGCACACACACACACACATACATACACACATGTCCAATAAGCATGCCTGCATGCATACATACATACATACATACATACATACATACATGTCCAATGAACATGCATACATACAATATACACACACACATTAGTTGACATCCACAATGCGATCTTGTTATACCTCGCTTGGGCCCACATAGTTTTTGTGTTTGCCTGGTCGATGTCGACAGTAAAGGTTAGTGCAGGATGGCCATGAAGGGTGCGAGAATATCTTGCTTCCTTCCAGCCTAGTTTGGTCTCTGTGGTCTCAAACTGCATGATTTGAGGACCTGCAATGCAACACCTGCTGTGTGCTGATGTGCTTCTTCTGCTACTTTTGTAGCAGAACAGCAGAGGCAACATCCTTTGCTATCTGTGGTCGATCTCATGCTCCGCACTAAATATATCTGCCTCTGCCTGTACAGCAGCTTTCGACACACGCTACAGCGTTTAGAAACCTGAGGTACTGTGGGCGCGGTGAGTAATAAGAAGAGCACCAAGTCCGACAGAAGGAAGTTGATTATCTATCGCAAGCTGATGATGAAATGGGATCGTCACCTCGCATGTAAATCTGTTGGCCAATTTATTATTGTGTGAGTTTTTATATTTGTTGGGCTAAATTGTGGTTTAAATTTTATTCTGCAGGGAATTTCACATCAGCTGTGCGGTGTTCTGAACAAGAATTACAGACCAGGTGCTATGATGTGTATGTGTCAGAGTTAGGGTAGCCAGCAGAACATCTAGTATCTCGGCTTTTTGAGTGAAATGGCATTTCAAATTGGCAGCACCTTCCTCTGCATGAGAGCATTCAGGGTTCAGATCACTCCGTGCCGCTCTCTGACCTCTCAGGGCAGACCTTCGGTGATTGCTTCAGGGCCCTGTTCTCCCTCTCGTAACCACTGCTCCTCTCTAGACACCGACCCCGTAAAGGAGGTGGACACAGAGGGCGAGACCCGGCTGGCCGTCAGGGAGAAGCGGAGAGGCAGGAAGGAGCGACGCCCCACGGGGATCGGTTCCCTGGTTCCAGAGGTGAGACACCCCAGAGCTCTGTGCTCAGTCCTCCCTGTGGTTCCCAGACCAAACACTTGACCGTTGGCCGGTTTGTTCATCTTCCTTTTGTAGCGCGTTTGCCCGTGCAACAAATCTGATGATGACGACATGCCATTCTACCGATGTCAAGTTAATCATTCATTTACAAAAAAACTATTATCTAAGAAAGAAAATCCAGGAGTGAACAGATTGTGAAATTGGATGTTTGTTTGTTTTTTAGGACGAAGACGACGGTAACACAAGCACAGCCAGTACGGATGATTCGCACGGCAACAGCACCTCCAAGTGAGAAAATATTTTATTTCCTAACACAATTGAAGGTGATACATTGAGGGCCGTTTGGTGAACATCGCCGCACAACAACGCATTCACTCTCACGTGTTCCTCTGCAGTGAGACTCCGCCGGACAACTCTTCACTGGACTACAAACTGGTGTGTACCCACGAACCATTCAATAACCACGAGCAAAGACAGCCTTTCCATGTCTCGCTAACAGGTGCTAACCGGTCAGACCTGAACAGATAGCAGGTTTGTGTGGTGGTACGACTGAAATGCTTCCAAAAGTAGAATTTTGAAGGATTTTGGTGCAGCTTTTCTAGGCTGTGGGTCAAATGTGGATACTAAAAACATTACCTATATAGACCGTGGACACACCAAAAGGGACGTTTCATTATAAATCCTCATTTTAATGTAATAATTGTATCTTCATGTTGCCAGATAACATAAGAATATTATTCACTTAAAAAATCACAATGTTTTGTTCCCGCAAGGGTCAATCCTTGTTGTGGGAAAATTAATTTGAGGAATTTTTTACAGGTCACGAGTCTTGAAATTGTGGCGTTTTGTTTCCCCCTAGTTGTATCGGGAGGTAAAGCAGGACAACGCCACGCTCAAAGAGAAGCTGCAGGAGACGGAGCTGCTGCTGAGCCAGAACAAAGTGGAGCTGGAGAGACTGAGACAGGTCAGCAGAAGATGGCATACATGTTCCCTCTTTGTGGGCTACAATTGCATCATTCAGTTGGTGATTCTCATAGCTCCTGACTGAGCAGGACTACATTGAATCAGCTACACAACATAGCATTATCAACACCTGTATACCTCCCCGCATAATCCAATACAATCTAACTTTATTTGTTGAGCACTTTCAAAACAACCAAAGTTGACCAAAGTACTGTACAGAAAAAATAAGACATCATAAATTACATAATTGCTCACATAAGGTGCAAAAATACATTAAAAGGCTTAAAATATGAGTAAAAAACGAACACAAAGAAGATCATGTCGACGTTTTACTAGGTGTCAAAAGCACTGGAGAAGAGATGGATTTTAAGAAGCGATTTAAAAACCGACAAAGAAGAGGCCTGTTTTACATGCAAAGGCAGATCATTCCATAGTTTTGGAGCCGACACAGCAAAAGCACGGTCCCCCCTGAGCTTCCGCTTAGATTTAGGCACACTCAGGAGCAGCTGATCATCTGACCTGAGAGAGCGGGCAGACATAAGATTATCTACAGCCAGGCAACCATAAGTTTGCAAGTTAACGTTAATTGCAGTTTATTAGAATGATCTCTGGTAGATCTTCCCCGGAAACAGTACTGATGACAACAATTCCCTGACCTCACTATACTTATGTAGTATGTCAAGTATGTCAGAACACATATTTCGTTGCTGTTAATAAATTGAGGGACCCAGTGAAGAAGAAATTATATATTACACCTTTTTAAGTGCCAATCTTTCAACATCCTGTATTGCCAAACGAGGTAACACAATGGTGATGGAGACGAAACACCCTGCATTTTCTGTGTTATTTATGTTGCGATCTGGGTGTTTTATTGCAACACTTCCTGTTTCCTCTAAAGCATTACCACTTATCGCCAAAGGTGTCGTCAGAGAGCGCAGGAAGTGAATCTTTCTCTATTACCACCTCAACTCAACAGATAAAGTAACACATGAACTTTAACCGTAACATTTCAATGACTGATGGTGTGACTGCACGTCACAGACTTTGTTTTCTTAATTTGACTTAAAATGTGAAGTCGCTTTTATGAAACCATTTTGGATTGACCAGTGGGCACCTTTAGACCGTAAACAGCTCCTGAATTGTTGAAATGACTACTTCCTCTTTCCTGCAGAGCCAAGAGAGCAGCGTGACTCGGCCCGCCCTGCTGGAACTGGAGCGTTTTGTAAGTCTGCCCTTACCTCTGCCTGATTCTCGCCTTGTAAGTTAAGTCTGGAGAACATT
>JAOTIX010000095.1:12602761-12626140 GCA_027123715.1 Gaidropsarus macrophthalmus | reverse complement strand
ATATTTGCCTCTGCAGGAAAAGTTGGCACTTCAGAGGAAAGCATTGGAGTTGGAAGATGAGCTCAAGGTACAGACACAACATTGTAATGTTAATTTAGCTTATGCAAAATGAATTCAGTCAGAATTCTGACTTTAAATGTCAGGATTCTGTCAGAATTAAGCTATGCTTCAATGGAACCATCAACTTATTCCCGTTAAAACTGATTGGAAATCAGTGGTCCAATGCTGTCCAATGAAATGTGTCGCATGGAATGACGCAAAGAAAACTGAACCTGGGTTTTGGTCATTTCTTTTTCCTCCTAGGTTCTGGTGGACCTCCGAGCAGACAACCAGCGATTAAAGGATGAAAACGCTGCCCTCATTCGAGTCATCAGCAAGCTCTCCAAATAAGTCTCGGCAAAACCTTGAAACCCGGGGCACACAGGGGAAAATAAAGTGTTAACGGACTCTTCTACCCTTTGTCCATCTCACAAGCCACAGACCAGGGACTTTAGCGAACAGCGTTCTTCACGGTGGGCATGCCGATGCTGTACTTCCAGTGTTCTGTTAGTTTGTGCTGCCTGTGGCTGGGACTGTTTTGGCATATCTACTGTATAACAAGCTGAGCTGCACCTCGTGGGGAATTCACAGAATGCCGTTAGGATGTTCTGGTTCAAGTCCACGCTTTTTTTAATTGTATTCTAGTTTTTTTGTATTATTTTAAAATGAGAATATTTGATGTGCCCTGCTCTTGTTGCTATATTTTAAGATATACCCTAACTGTAAAGAAAAAAATAACGCCTACTTTAAGCCATGTACAGCGCGATGTCCAAGCTAGTGTCTCTCCAGGAACGTGCCGGAAACGCTTAGCCAGGCCTTTGAGGAGGATACAAAAAATGTGAGCAATTTTGGGTGTGCATGTTGTACCGGTTGTGTGTGGATGAGTTCAAATGATTTTACTGTGCCAAAAACCAACCCTATTTTCCATGTGTGTGTGAGTGTGTGTGTTGGGGGTCGGGGGGTGAGCGTGCTTTCTTCTCAGGACTAATGTTGGGAACGTGCTCTGTACTTGAGCGGACTACTGTAAAGATGGACCAAACTGTATTTTTGCATGGTGACTTCCTCCTCTCTGCTCCTGTGAATGTGTATCTATGGTGTATTTTTTTATGTATAGGGTCCCTCCTTGCACATAGCCAGTGGAATAGTGCTCTCTTTTGTACTACAACAACAACAACAACAACAACATTGATAAGGGTGGTAGTGATGCAGGCGTGGTTCATTTTCCTTTTAACCAATTCAGGTGTTTGCGTTGTAATATGTTGCTTTATTTCTCCTCTAGCTTGAGGTGCAGGTCTTGTGTGGGATACTTAAAAACCCTTTGTTTACAAAGAAGCAAGCACTGCATTCAATATGCTAAATGCCTTCATTTTCCTTCCATACATTAGCTATACTGTACATGTTGTAGTATATCACTGAATTGGTTAAATAGAAAATGAATGAACCTGTTCACAAGAAGGCCCGCTGGGCCACAGCAGGGCATCATGCATACAGTAGGGGGCCAAGTCTTGTGAATGTTTACTGCAGTTTCTAAAAGGACAGAGTCAGTGCATGCCAAATTGTATTTTGATGCTGTGCCTTTCTCTATTACATTTGTAATTAATATTTCTATTTTGCTTTGGGTAAAAAATGTAAAATATAAAGTATGGCCATTAACAAACATGGTTGCATTTTGGTTGCATGTATTTTCTGTGGGAGGGGGGGGCTGACACCCAATGTGGTCTCTTCTGTAGTACTTTTTCAAACACCAATGACAGATGTTTCCGTAACACATTCTAGTGGGGTGCTCATTGTTGGGGTTTTTGGGCAAAAATGCACCACTTGTCCCCCCACCCCCTCAAGTGCAGCAACGTTGAAACCAGCAGGATGGGACCCCCGCTAGGCTGAGATACAGACCTATCTCTGATTGGTGTGTGGTTGGAAAAAAAAACATAAGGGGTACCCCTTTGGGTTTTTTTCGGGCAAAAAAAAAAATAACCCCCTATATTTGCACCACGCCTTACGTCTTTTTCGGCCCGACCCCAAAAACATTTTACCACCTAATCTGCAGCAAAATGTACAGGTAACCCTGTTGGGATGTCCTGAAAGCCGGGTTGCAAGTTAGGAAGAGATTGGAAAGGGGAGGGTTGGCAGACCTTTGATTAGCTATTGCAGATCAGAATATGGAAGATGCCCATTTGCAGACATTGCTTTTTAGAAAGACATGGTTTTGTGCACACATACACAGACTCCATAGGTTCATTTTCAGCTTGACTTGATTTCTTGGTAGGCACATTTCCAGACTCATCTGTAGCCTAAACACTATGCAAATCTTTTAATGTAATGTGTAATGTTTGCCCTTTGCCTACAACTTGCAGTGCGAGGGGCTACTTCTTGTCAGACTGGAAAAAGAAATGCAATTAAGCCTCCAAGCCAAGTTGAGCAAATGTTTTTATTGACTGAGAAGAGCAATCACAAATGATCAAATATACAACCCCACCAGCATGCCAGCCTTTTTATATAAACTGTACAATGAAAAAAGAATGCATGATACAGCAATACATACATTTTTTGATGTCTGGAGTAGGGGGGGGGGAAACTCACTTTAACCCACTCCCATGTTCTAAACTTTTTCCAGCTCAGTGTGAAGCATACCCTACTGGTTTGCTCCAGGGGTTACTAGGCCTAGGCGCTTTCTTGGTGGCGTATGGGGTGTTATTTTGGGTGGGGGGGGCCACGTGGCTGGAGGTGAACACGGATGTCCCTTTTTGCTACACGGACCCTGTGCCAAGACTAAGACCGGACACCGCCGGGGGTCTCCAGCAGCAGACGGTGTCCAGCGCAGAAGGCTCTCCCACAATGCCGCTGGGCTCCTTGTGTTTGACCTTCTGCTTTGGACAGCAGAGGGCAGACGTTGTCACTGCAATCAATAATTTTTCATTTTTTGTGTAATCGTTAAGAAAGGGAATGATATTACAATGAAGGCTAAGCAAGAGCAACAAATGAAAACAAAACGGAAATGTAATATTCATAATTTAGTTTCACACCTGGCCACGGCCAGTGCTAAGGCCTCATGGCGTGGGGGTGGGGGCGGGCGGGGGAGTGCCAAGAGATTTCAATACTGACTGAAATGGCTTCCTCAGAGAGGGGGACCGGGGCGACAGAGCCGTCTGGTGCTCACCGGCGCTGGGGGGCCGTGTGTCCCGGTAAGTGACGTCACCGAGCAGACTCTGCGACCAGAGGGCTAGGGAAGGGATTGCTGAACAGTAGCACGAGGGGAGCCCTTGATTTACAGCACTTGTGCTTTTGGCACGAAAAGGCATGCAGTGTTTGTTTTTTTTAGTCTTTTACAGTCACTTTCAGTCAGCTTTGTTTAATTGTGGAGTAAATATTATGGTAACTTCATTTCATAAATCAGTCATAAGGCAACCAGGACACACACCCCCTCCTCAAGCTTTTGTTGTCCTGTCTAAATTTACTTTCTCTCCCACCCCACCAGAAGCTTTCACTTTGAGCGGAGGAGAGAGTGACGTGGTCATGAGAAGATGGGATGGGCTTGGGTGGGGCAAGGGGCTTAAAGCAAGTTTATCTTATCTTATTTTTATCGTTCACAAGGCAGGTATCGGTAAAATATCTCAAAGACGGCCAGCGAGCGAGCAAAGGAACACTGCAGAGGCCTGGCGGACGCGGTGGGGCCAGCGATGAGCCACGGGAAGCAGATTAACAATAACCAACAGTGATGGAAGTTTTAGTCACAACACACAGCCATTGACATTCATATAAAAAAAGGCAAAACCAAAGTCGATTGTACAGTTGCTGCCCCCCTCCCACAAGACATGTACTTTACTGAGCGAGGAAGACACCGGTTCGGAAGAGGGGAAAAGGGGGGAATGCAGGGTTAATCTCTTGAAAGCATCAAAGGATTGTGATTGGATGGTGTTTGCGATGGTGACAGTACGAAGACGCAGTGGTGATGGACGGACCGGGTGGGGGTGGGGGCGACGGCGATAAGAGACAGCCGTGAGCGAGTGAGGCAGCCAGGTGGAAACTAAGGCATGAAGACGGAATGCACGAGGAATACAAAAAAACATATGAAAGAAACTAAACAAAAAAATGAAAGGCAGAAATGGCGGACACGAGGGAATGGGGAGTGGGGCGGGGCTTGGGTGGGGGGGGGGGTGAAGAGGGGAGCGCGTCGGTCAAGAAGGGCGACGCCCACGCGCCCCCCCGCCCACCTCACGCCTGCCCGAGCCCCGCCTCCTCAGAAAGGCCTCTGGTCTTCTGTGTGGCGCGCTCAGTCCTTCCACTCCTTCTTGATGTTGAGGTTCCACTCCCAGGAGAGGTGGTCGTGCTTGTCGTCGTCCGTGAACTTGGACTTGAGGTTGTAGGTGCCGCGGGCCAGCAGGCCCTTGGGGGCCTCCTCCAGCGGGGTGAGGAAGTCGTACTCCTCGGGGCGGGGCCCGTAGCTGCCCACCATGTATTCCGACTTGTCGACTGACGAGGAGAGAGAGGAGACATGGTGGGTCAGACCAGGGGAAGGGGAGGACCTGCCGTCTCTACAGTCCAGGGTAAATCCCTCCCACGCCACGTGAACCCGTCCATTCAGGAATGGTAAAAACCCTAGAGGTGGTTCTGGACCCAGTATGTGCATGCATTTACCAAGGGGGCGGGCTCTTGTGAACGGCCCTACGTGTGAAACAGTAGGGCCTGCTGTGACTCTAAATGTTCTAGATTGCGGGACTGATAAAAGGACTGCTAAAATTCAATTTATAAACGCCTTAAACAGATGGGTATCCTAATCTAGATACGAATTAAAACAACACACCTTAGAGAAATCAGTGACATTTAGGATGAATAGAGACGAGCCACTCACTTTTAACACTTTTCCTGTAGGTGACCTGCACGTACTTCAGGCCGGAGACAATCTCCTTGTTGACCTGAAGGAACACGAACATGATCAGATAACGCAGAATGATCAGATTACCACTCCTAGCATTTTTGTATTATCTTTGCAAAATGAATTGCTTGAATAAATCTACATTTATCGCGTTGTTGTCGGAGGCTCTGTGGTATGGAATACAATTACAAAACATCCCAATGTTAAATCTGATGTGTTGACTGACCTACACATTCAAACTGGAGGGTTAAATATAGATGCCATCAAGAGTTAAATAGATACACAATGGACTTCCGTTTCCAACCTTCACACCGAAAGCAGCAGCTCAACACGATAACAGACGCACTTTGCATAAGGCTCCTCAGCAGATTGGACTGTTGAACATTTACAGCTTAAAATAACAAACTAAGCCTCAACAAGGGGATCACAGGCCAAGCAAAGGGGAGGATCCAGAGGAAACAAGGCCATCATATAGTCAAGGCCATGCTGTGTAAACAGTGCTTACCTTGAAGCTGATCTTTATTTTGTACTCCACTCCCTCCTTAAGGACAAAGGACTGTTTCTTAAAAGACTCCAGATCCCCTGTTTTGGTGAACACAATGAGCCAACATTACACACACATTACCAGCAGGCCCGCGGTGAAATCACCTCAAAGCCACACTGGAGCTGGAGCGCCATCCGTTATCATTTACACACTTAATGAAGGCAATGCGTGAACACACAAGGCATCCATTAAAACACACACACACACCTCTCTGTTCACCAGGGTTGCTACTGTCAGACTGGGCCTCTCTGGGTCCCACTGCTATAAAATCAAAGGAGGAGGGCCTTTGTATGGAAGTATTATTGATTGCTTCCTTGGCTGGAAGTGGACCGCCCGACCAGGCTGTTCCCTCACTGCTCTGTTTACAATACTCAACATCCGTTGGCCCATGTCATTTCAAATGCCCAGAGATTTGCTAAAAGCTGTTTGAATGCCATTTATAGTAGCATAGACAATGTTTGGTGTAAAAATACAGGAGATTACTCTGAAGATAAACACGCATACAAACACACTTGTCTAAATGTACTGCTCTCCTGAACTCCCTTATTGTCGTAAGAAATGTGTTTGCTTTCTCACGCTAGTTTTACTACATTTGTGACACAATCATACCTCTTCACCACAAGCATAAAGAGACCTCAGAGATGGTGACCATCGTGGAAAATAAGTGTTTTTCTGTAAGTGCATCTGACTGCACTAGTTTTGGCCCCCCTCCTCGTGTCTACGGGGAGGTGCACAGCGCATGGCTCCAGGTGTACCGTACGCACCTTGCAGGTCCAGGGTGAGGGGCTCCGGGGAGGCGTCGCAGACCAGCGTCAGACGGGTCACCTGGACATTGGGGGTGTTGGGATCTGAAGGTGGAACAAAGAAAATCGGAGTTCAAATCCTGAATCATTTTCATAATTTCAAAACATACAAAGGGGGTAAGTACCCCTTTGTGTTTTTTTCGGGCAAAAAAATACAAAAACTGCCATATTCGCACAGCATGTCCAGCAGGGCCCCGCGAGTACAGCAACGTTGAAACCAGCGCTCCTGTACTCGTGGGGCCATCAGAGTGAGTCTTTAGAACAGGTCTGACCAGTTATATTTGCATTGTTTTATATGTGGACAGCATCAAATTAAATAGTAAACAGACAAACAATACTTGATGATGCCAGAAAACCAGATAGAAAGTCAGATAGTTTGAGCGAGAGTGGTTTGGGTGTCCATAAATAAGCCTGTGAAATAATCAAACGTTGTCCAATGACCGAGTAGACCCACTCATATACGGTCGCCCTAGGAATTAACTTTTGTGGTGTCTGTAATGCACCACCGTTTTCAGTGTACTGCCCCACAACGAGAACACCCTCCCACCAGCGAAACGGAGTCAGTCTACGGTGAGCCAGCAACTTGCATAAAAAGCGAAAGCAGTTCAAAACGGGCCACGCGTCGACATGTATAGACATAGCCGCTGGAATGTTTGTCAGGAGCCTTTAGCATTAAAACAAAATGGCAGCACAGGATTGGACAGCATAGAAAAGATTATTCAAAATCCCCCTCCTGGATAGTTCAGTGGTACCTCATGAGGGTAATTACTGGAGCAGGTTGGATAGCGAGATTAACTGCGCTAAACTAGTTTGCTACTAGTTTGTAGCATAAAAGCTCTCTTTATTAATTGGCATGCAGTAGAAAAAAACAACAACAGCAGATCCTCTTCAACCACTTGTCTTCCAGAAAGGTGAGACAGGAGGAGCAGCGCTCATCTACTTGGATCCACTGTATATTATTAAGACATGCGTTGTCTTAGGAGGCTAAAACAGCTGCAAGCTAGAAATCTACTTTCTACTTTCAAAAGTCAACAGTCACATGGTTCATTCCACGTGCCAATGATAAGACAATGAGCACACTCAGCACTGTCTGAAGTGTCAACACGTTTTGCCTAGATGACATGGTGTCACGCAGATAGTTGTATCGCTGGCTTGTGTGATGATGTGTAGCTCCAACGAAACATTGTGGAAGGAAACCCCTTTACCGAGGGACCATATTCATTTGCAGTCCATGCATGTCTGGTGTCCAGCCCTCCCAATGACAAGAGACAATGGTCGGCTCATTTACGCAAGTCGGTCATCGGACATGTTCCTGCACCTTTGCAATAAGCCCTTTCTCGACAGTTTGCTTGTTGTGTCAACCAACAATACTGCAGCTGAATGTGGGACTTGCGCAGAGGGGTAACCACAAAGCTGTCTTGACAGTTGGTAGATGGCCCTCTCTTTCTCTCTGCATAACGCTCCTCTTTATCGTTACAAAACTACAGGGAGTTTTGTGACGAAAGTACTATCTCTAAAGTTTGACCTTTAAGCACAAATATAAATAGGGGTTTTACTTATTTCTAACTTTGCCTGAATACCATAGTCTCTGGTTGAAAGCGATGCGCTGCTTAAAGGACATCATGAAGTTATAGCCTTACCGACGACAGCGGCCCCGGGGCCCAACAGGGCCTCCTTGTATTTGCGCAGGCTATCGTCGTCCTTGTCCAGCTCCTGGATCTCCTGGAGGCTCTTCTGCGCCGGAGGCTTGTAGTTGACCTTCTCGCCCTCCTCGTTCTCCGCTGCGATGGCCGCTAGCTGCTCCGGAGTCACGTTGTCCTCAGCCATGTCTGGGAAAAGGTAGGGGACACAAAAGTCAACACATTTATCAACAGCAGGGTTACATCGTATTCGCACCAGGTCAGACTAGTCATGCATTTGGCAAATGTGATGCAAGCTGGCGAAGGAGGAAAAGCAAATGAAACGTAACCTGATAAGCTTGGTGTCTATAACGTACCAGATAACATTCTGGCATTCTGAGCACATACCCTCCCAGCCTCCTCCTCTCTGGAGAGGTCGGATGGCCGCACCAGTAAAGTAATACGTCTCGGGGCTACAACTGCTGTGTTGGGACTACCAGCGGCCTAGACATGTGAAGAATCTGCTACCCAATGCAGTGCTAGAAGGCGGTCCCAGGTCCAACCGATGACGGCGGGTTATGACCGTCAGGCCCACTGCCGGCTGAACGTTAGATCAGATCTTCAGAAAGCAGCGTGACCTCATCAGTGCTGGCTTCCTGGAAGCCAAGAAAAACCACTGCAACGGATGTAAAGCTATGATGTCACAGAAACACGTGACACCCTACCGCTCAGTTCTGGGGCTAGCCCCCCCCGCCTCCCCCAGACTCTACAAACCCACATCCCATTCAGGTCAGAGGAGGAGAACTTTTAATCATTTATTCGTACTCGGCAACTATATGGCCACGGGAATGATTTCCTGAAACCATGTAAAAACATACGACTCTGGGGGTAATGTAATGAAGGTATTTTGTTTGGACTGAAATACCTGAAGGCAAGAACCAGACAGGATGTTTAGTTCTACCACAAATGGCCAATGCTACCTTGGGGGTTTTCCGAGTCAAAAGCGCCTCAAGATCACATCCTGGTTTGACTCTTCACAAGACCTGATCCGATAGCCTATGGGCTATAGAAAATATTTAGATCGATGATGGATTGTGCTGGTTATAAACAAGAAAAACATGTCCCTCCCTAAACAGTCAAAGTATAATGAAAAAGGAATCGTATCGTAGGTACAAGCATTGTAACAAAAGCAGGAAGTTGTGTATTCAGGCAAACCAACAGTTTGTACGGCTGTTACATTTACAATACTAACGCCACAAATGGGGCAGATACACATTAACAGAGGTTGTAATGGCAATAAACAATGATGTACATCCTCCTCCAATGTGATCTGCACCAGAACCGTGTTTTCGAATGCCATGCATATGCGTATGTGTGGTGGAATATGGAGGAAAGCAACTCCTATAATAAACAATAAAGAGAATAATGGGCTTCCTCTTCCTTGAGACACGCACAAGCTTTTCTTAGCATTCTTCCTGCTGAGCTGCTCTTGTGACCTGCCCCAACTAGCAAGCGCTGGTGGAATGCCAGCTAGCTGTAAAGATTGCACCCTCTGCAGAGTGCAGACCTGCACACAGTGGTCAGCAGTCAGAAGCATGCCTATACAGGGAGCAAAGATTTGGCTATTTTGACTGAAACGCTGAACACAATCGATCACAAGTCACTGCAACACCCTGCTTGAAAAATCCTACCGTTTTGCTGCAAGTACCACAAAGCACTGACATGCTACGTCAATCTGAAAAACTATATAAATACGCATGATCTCAGTCCGTTAATTTAGGCAAATTATCCAAAAGTGTAGGCTATTTACGGTAATGACAACTCAATGATGAACAGTGCTCGAAACTATGCTGCGACGTCCATTTTTATTCCATCATTTAATATAATTGAGAGGAGAGTTGAACCAGGCAACACGATTAAATATAGGCTAGCCCATGTGGTTAAATGTAATCATTTTATGACATATTTGGCCCCGTTTTGTATTTCTTTTGGGGGTGGGGGAAGGGGTTGAATAATGTGATATGCTGCAGGAGTTTATATATGACTGCTTTTCGTAATGTCGCCAGCGACTACAGTAAGTAACATTCCCATGCTCACGCAGAAATAACTTTATCAACAACGAGATTGTGACCAATACCGTATTGTAGCCAATATCGCCGCGGAAGGCATTCAAGCGGTGCTGTAATTACGCTGCGGAAAGTACTCGTATTACACGATTATCAGAATACCTTATGTATCAGTTGAAAATCAACTATATCCCAAACAAATGATTCGTTTTATTTGCTGATGTAGGATGAATTGAAGTCGAATAGGTAAATGGTCTACTGGATTTCGAAAGTGTATGAGGTTGCCGTTCGAAATGACTACCCCACCCATTTCAAGAGGAAGACATTCTTATTCAAGCAGGCCAGTGGCGAAATGGGCATGACAGGAAACAAGTGACTTCTGATTCAGATTCATAGAGGAAGTACAATACAATTAAAATCAAAACGGGGGAAAAAACACTGCAATATTCTATTCGATGTGTTTCCAGTTTATGTAAACCCCATGGGTGCAATTATGTTAACATGCATGTGGATGCAAAACAAGAATACAAAAAAAGACATGTTGTAATATAGACCCAGTAGGAACACGCATATCCAACCGATCACCGAGATGGACATCAGACACCTAGAGTAAAAAATCTATATATTAAATCGAGTAATAAACGTGCGGAAAATAAATCTTAACGAAATTAGTAAAGTTCAGACCAGAAACTGTTAGGTCATGCTTTTAGGTGGGCTTCGATGACTCCAAATTGAGCTATGTGGATAACCCCGCTTACCTCCTCAGTGTAGATGCACTCACATAACATGTAAAACATACCTCTATGTTAAGTAGGCGCCGCACTGACAATACCTCAATCGGAATATCCCTGCCAAATCGGGAATACAGAGTCGAACCTTGACCGACGGTCGTAGTTTTCAATGCCAGGTCAAAATTATGAATAATTTTATGGGTAGTTTGCACATTCTATTAAGGGTGGGACGTGAACATGTTAGCTTCCACGAAGCTAATAGCAAAACCACCTCTAACGTTAACTGCTAGCGTTAGCTTTATTCGTTCGCGTCCACCAGACAAGCATGAAATATACGGGTTGGTCACTAAGTCCACACAACTACACAACAAAAGTAATCCAATTATAATCAATATATAATCAAAATGACAATTACCTACCTGTTACGTAGTTAGCTTTCGGCGGCTCCAAGTGTTAAGTGCTTTAGTTGCTCTGCACTCTGCAAGTATGGCGAAGACCGATCGGCGACGCCCGCGCTTCAAGCTTCCGGGAACAAATTCTGCGCACGCCGCGAGCGAGTGACGTCAGATGGGGCTGCGCGTCCTCAATTTGACAGCGGTGTTCTGTAAAACAGACATGCCTTCGTATACATCCATGCTGGTACCAAACAAAGAAAAGCCAGCCACTGCGTCTATTTAGCCATTATACTTGGCAATCTTGGAACGAAACTTACGAACAGGTTCATAAATCAGATTAGAGCAGCTATACCCGGTATTCTTTTCACCTGTGAAATTATAGAAATCTTATCAGCTGTATTTCACATCATGACCCTGCTTTGAGGCCTTATGGGTTAAGTGTAATGCAACACTACTATGATATTAATGTAGATATAGAAGTGACTCCATACAAAATATTAAACAAAGAATTTTATACAGATCAAGGAATGTGCACAACAACCAACTGTACAATGCCCCTCATAAAAAACTGACACGCACAATTCAATTTACATAAAATGGTATGCGTTGTATTTTGCCATCTGGCCCTGTAAGCAGCACATAAGTTCAATACAGTCATCTCTTCACATAAAGAGCCCATGGGCACATAAAGCAGGGAGAAAAAAAAAATCATACAACTAAGCCACAGACAGTTTTAAATAGTACAAAAATGAATAAGTTTCAAAAACTAAAATGGCTTCATAAGATCAGAATAATAAAAATTGTAGATTCCATTTGATTTGACATTTTCCAATGATGGATCAACAGGCAAATCTCTACGTTGTAGACTCCATTCAACTGGTGTCCATCTGAAACAGAAGAGACGGTCAGTGCAACTGTTGGTTCACCAATGCATTTCAGAAGACGAAATAACAAAACACCATAAACAAGTAGTTTTTTTGGTTGCAATAATCATTACTTTGGCATTGTAAGCGTCCAACTGTGCATCCAGCTCTTCTGCAGACAGCTGTGGTCGGTTCCCACCCCCCCGGCCGCCACCGCCGCCGCCGCCACGGCCACCTTTGAAACTTCCACGACGGCCACTCGGCCTGGGTTCCCTCTTCTCAAACTTGGGCCGGCCAAGCCTCTCCTTGTCAAAACCGCCGCTGGAACTGCAGTGGGTGGAAACATGTATATGAATTGCAGAAATGGGGGAACATTATTTCCACAACTTAAGCAAACTATTACGGACGGTTCAGGTTGGAAACAGTATAGGAAAATGAAACTGATATAACTCACCTTTGTGTAGATGGCCTTGTTGTGTCACGGTCTGTTATATGCTGGATTTTCATTGGACGACCTAAAAGGGAAAAAAATAAATACCAAGTCTATAACCACAGAACATGACCATTATTGTAGGCATGGTGCATACATGATGCCTGAACTCATTTAGTGACTCATTTCTGAGTATATTATACTTGGTCCAACTCAGACAACCAAAAGGAACCACAAACGCATTGAGAAAGGGGCCTCACCATCAAGTGGCACACCATTGTACTGCTTCATGGCTTTTTGTGCATCCGCAGCAGTTTCAAAATGGACATCTGCTGTTCCCTGGCTGCGACCAGAGCGGTCGTAATGAACAGCCGCTTTCTTCAATGCTCCAAAATCAGCAAATAACTCCTGCAACACAAACAACAAAATACAAATCAGTGCTCAGAGCTCAGACAAGCTAGCAGGTCACATTAAGGTTGTTGTTCATTTAAGATGAGTGCTACCTTGATGTCCTTATCGGACACGCCAAATTCCAGATTCGACACCAGCAGCTTGCCGCCATCGTCACCGCCGCCCCTTGATGCTCCTGTACTTCTAGTGGTCCGAGACGCTGAGCCTTCGTCAAACATGTCATGCTGCCATTTATCTGGCAGTTCTCTGGGCTGAAAAGAGTAATAGGAAACAAAGCACAAGTCATTATCAAGTGGTCCTACAAAAATTGACCAATTTGGTGCTGGGAAGCTCAAAATGTATTTAATCCAAATGTTTAAAACGGGTCTGCGGTACATCAACCAAGGGGATAATCGTTTCCCTTGAGGGCAGGTATTGGTCATCATTACCTAAACAAAGTCGCAACAACATCCTCAAGGACCCTCTCAGTTTGCAAAGCAAGGTACCAGCTCTCTAGGGGGGGGGGGGTTGGCTGTCGTTGACGCCAAACCGCTGTTCCATTAATCAGACGTTTTCGGATTGTCCGTAGCCGTTAACGTAACGGAAGAACGATTCTACCAGTTCACCGGGGTGGGTGAACACTGAAAGGGACAAAAGGCCCATGCGCTCATTTGAACATTCGCCATTTTGTTTTCAACATGTTGCGTAACATCTCCCAATGTGAACAATTTGCAGTAAAACGTAATGCAAAATATATTTATTTACATATTTGAACACATGGCCGCCCAAAACGCGAAACCGAAAACTTCAACGGAACAATTGACCTTCGAGAACTAATTGTCGAGCGACGTGTCCGCTTCAGGAAACTCGCTCCGGCGTCGTGTTGACAAAGAAAATGTGCACACTGAAGTCATAAGACTTTTGTATCACAATCTCGACTTTGTTCTCATTATTATGACTATTTCATAATTCGACTTTTTATCCAATGTGATTTCAAGTATAACTGACAATGGGATTGTTTTTTTGTTACTGGCGGGAACAGGCTTCCATACTTCTCGGAAGTTAGCAGTTTGAAAAACAAAACCAAAGACGCCCATCAGCCCAGCCATAGGCGAATTGTCAAACAATAGCTGAACATGTTTACGACTTCGCTGGACCCCCTCGCTATGAAACCATCGTGGCATAAGAGCGGGCTGTTCACCACCTTCAACACATGTGGTTTAAACCCAATCAGCAACCCAGCGTATTGACTCGGTCACACAAAAGACACAATTTTCATCTCTTCCTCTCATAGATTCTTCTTCGCCTCCTCATCATCATCATACCCGTGTGTATGGCGCTGGTCTGTTTTTATCGCGGTTGAAGTTCCCTCGGCTCCGGTTAGGCCCCGCTCCGCCCCGGCCCGAGTTTGAGCTCCGACCCGTTGCTCCTCTTCCGCCACGACCGCCACCTCCTCGACCCTCTCGGCCACCACCTCCTTTCTTGTTTAGCTTGATAATGTCGTCGAGGGACATATCCATCTTGCTGTTGTCTGTCATGGTTCTAAACCAACTGAAAGAAACTGGGGTTATCACGGCAGTTGGCTGACGGCGGAAAAACGGAAGTGGATTAAATAGACCACGGAAGTGACGTAGGAACAACTACTTCCGGTAACCATGTCCACTTACGTTGAACAAACGCTGTACAACACTATGACCAATAGTTAACGAAACGTTCACTTTTTATTATCACTATTATCAGATAAAAAGGTAATTGTAAAAATCCCAATCCCAAAAATAGTTGTTTAACTAATGGTTCAGGGCTGTAAGCATTCGGTTCACAAAGCTATCAGTAGACGACAGGGCCATATAATTAGTTTGGAAAATATAGGTTATACATTATTTTGATTATTATTATGATTGTCATGTTATCTTTATCAATGTACGTATTTATTCTTAGTAGGGAGGTTGTTATATACCCCACACTGCCATATATACCCCACATTGCCATATTTCCACACTCCATACCAGTAGATGGCGGTAATCCATCTATAAGTGGTTTGCTAGCCGCCAAAAAAACAACTCAAAAGAAGAAGAAGAAGGAAATCTTGTTTTAAAATTAAATACAATGTTTTACAACCTTGACTGTTAACACAAGTATCTGCTCTAACAGCGGTGACCATTGCAAGGTAATCTAACCTACTACCTTATAGTAGATTTCGGTCGTTTCGACTGGATCGTTGTGCTTCACAAGAGTTAGAATAAAGTTAGCAGATTACATGGCATAGCATACTTTAGTAACCACTCACATTATGATGCTTTATTCTACTACTGTCATCTGTTTTCTTGTAGGACAAACGGGAAATGAAGGTTAAAGTCAAACAGTGGAACGGTGTGGCGTCATGGTTATGGGTGGCCAACGACGAGAACTGTGGGATTTGCAGAATGTCATTCAATGGATGCTGTCCAGACTGTAGGTTGACCGTGCACACAGCGTAACACACATTGAATTGTTGAGCACATATATAGCAATTTTTAGGAGTACAACAATGTACAAGAAGATATGAGTCGACGTGGATTAATGTCAAGCCCTTTCCACTTTCCTCCCTTGTCCACACCATAAACAAGTGAATCTACCAGTATTATTGTCCATATACGGTCCAATGTCGTGCTATTCAATTTGATGTAAAATGCAGGTTCTAATATGTTGCAGGTAAGGTTCCTGGGGATGACTGTCCACTCGTCTGGGGCCAATGCTCCCACTGCTTCCATATGCACTGCATCCTCAAATGGCTAAACTCTCAGCAGGTCCAACAACAGTGCCCAATGTGCCGGCAAGAATGGAAGTTTAAGGAATGAATCTGCTAAAGCTTCACTATGGTAATGCCTGGCAGAGAACCGGCAGGTTACAGAATCAGTGTTGAACACTTTTGAATATGAATTGTATAAAGAAGTATGTGTATGTTTATATCCCTATTGTTTGAAATGTACATGCCATTGTGCCCCACCGGTTCATTTAATTTGTTATTAAATACTTTATTTTGTATTAAATGCTTCTGCCATTCAATATTTGGGTTGTCACTAATAGTGCTTACATATTAAGGAGCAGGTGGGGGGGGGGTAGAGCCTCTTGCTCACGGAAACAAAGGTGGACCGGGACAGACCGGGATGATTTCATACAATGTATGAAAGCAATGAAAGGCTTCACTTTGAGAATGGCTTGGAAATTAGAACACTAATAAATGAATCAAAAGTGCTATTAAATTATTGGTAACACTCAATGGGGCTTAATAGTGAAAAAATTGTGTGCCGGATTGTGTCTTCTGCAAATGACAGAATCCTGTCTAAAGGTGGAGCCATTGGTAAGGAGATGTGCAGGGCAGACAAAGGCCATCTTACATTTTGGAGACAACTGCTCTTGACCTCCATAGGTAACATTCGCCGGGAAGAGATGGGATAGGTTTGAGTGCACTACTCCAATTAGCAAGAACAAGCTTGAACATTTGTAATGTAGAGTTGTTTGACATATAGTCACCCAAGTTAAAGTAGTTGTAAAATTAAGGGTGAATTGCATGAAGTAGATGGAAGATACTGATACTGAGTCACTTGTTTTCAGACTTTATTTAAAATAAAAAAGTAGAAAAATACAGTAAACAAAACTATGATTAAGATCAACTAAACATTGCCATTCAACAAGAGCATTCTGCAGGTTCTGAATATTGGGATTCTTATCCAGTGGAAACCAGTAACATGCTTGGCTGTAGTAGGAACTTGCATTTCATTACTCTGCTAACCTTCATATACAATAGGCGTCATGTCATTACAAGCTATGGCCTTACGGTCCAACTCAAAGTGGCTTCTACCGTATCAAATGTAAGAACGTTCAAAATCAGCCCAGATTTCATAAATATTACAAACGGACAGCGTGAAGAAGGTGTCCCAGGTGACACATGTAACACGTCACCAAAAACATTTTAGACTGGCTAAGTTTGAGGCTTGTACCAATAAAAGTTCACTCAATGGGCTTCCAAGTAATGGTGGTCTTATGGTCATCCGATGGCATCGCTGAGTCTGGGCTTGACGCAGCATGGATGTTGGCTCTCCGGGCCCAACCCATCTCTGTCTATTGAAGCAGGGCTGTCAACCGAATATAGAAGCAGTCTTCTATTGATTTGAGGACTCGGGGAAAGGGGTATTTATAAAAGCAGGGGTTTAGTCATCTACAGCCAACTCAAACAGCACCAACAACTCCTTGTTTTCTGTGTCGATAAGGTCCGCGGGTTTCTCTCCGCTTTCGTTCAGAATCTCTCGGTCAGCACCAAGAGAGAGAAGATACCTAGAAGGGAATAGAAGCGACGTCACTCAGCAGAAGACGAAGGTATCATGTTCAACGCACAGCAGGGATGTTTGTGGAGGTTTGTGAACCGGCCCACTTGAAACCCAGGGCATCAGGTCAACAGAATGCAAGAATGCAGCTGATATTTCAGCTTCGTTCACCTCTGTAGCGTCAGAGGCTCAACCAGCCAATGGTGTGTCTTCTTTTGACGCATTCGCCATATATGTGCTTTCTAAATACAAACAAGTCCTCGCCCTCCAACCCAGAGCACTAATATGGTTCTTTGTCAATCCAGGCAATGCAATTCTATGGGTAGTTTTCAGTTTTCTTTCATTGTTTTTGCATTCCTCTGGGCTGCTCTTTTGTTTTGGGATTAAATAATTGGGGAAGCCACTTACCGGGCAATCTCAGGGAAGCCATCGCTGCAGGCCATGTGGAGAGGGGTCCATCCCTCTTCATCTCTGTGGTGGAGGTCTGCTCCGTGCTTCATCAGAAGCGTCACACACTCCAGATTCCCGGACAGTACCGCCTCGTGGATTGCAGCCATACCTAGAATGAGGACAACAATTGCAAATATGACCACTGACCATCTTAATAGCAAAAGCCATTCCATCAAGGGTGACTATTCTAGCTGATTGGTAGAAAGGCACAATCAATTGATGTATTCTGCCAAAAATCCCAAAGACAAGGCAGACTTTTTTCTTTTTACAGATGGGACTTACCAGAATGATAGATTGTGTCCAGACTGACCCTCCTGGCTCGGATGAAGGGGCCAATCCTCTCCAGCTCTCCCTGTCTGACGTAGTCCTGGAAAACCACGTCGTTGGGGAAGTGGACATTTCGGGCGGTTTTGAGGGATTCATCATTCGTCGGGCAGGGTTCTGGTTCCTCGCATTCCTTCGTGCATGTCTTGATTCCCATGGACCGAGCTGAAATACGCTGCCGGTACTTCATCGATGCGTAGCCCTTTGAACCGGGGAAATTAATCCTTGCCGTTTTCGTCGTCAGCTTTAATCCTATTGAAAGAACTGTAGATGCCTCTCGGTTCCCTTCTTCTTGACCGACACTGGTCAGCTCTGCGCTCTGCACATCAACTGTAGCCTTCTGGGGACCAAGGTCGTCGTCTAGACTCCTATATACTCGTCCTGGGCTATTTTTAGACTTTGGCACGCCACTGATTGAGTGTCTGGATTTGAAAGACGAGCAGGTCCTTTTATTGGCCCTTCTGACTGAACTGGTCACAAGCCCCCCCGAAACCGCTCAGATCTGGATTCATGACAACACCAAACTCAGATTTCAACTCCCACACCCAGATGTGGATCATGCCAGAGGCCACAGTCATGTCCCATGTGGAGCAATGATCTAAGAAATATGACATATCAGAAATGATGGCAATGGTTTTATTTAGCTTTACGACAATATTGAAAACTAATAAAGATAATGTATTTTATAATGTAATTTTCTATTGATATAGAAATTGTATAAATAATCCAATTTGTATGTTTTTTTCCCTGAATAGAAAAAGAAAAAGAAAATCAAATATATCAAGACACAATTAAGTTCAACTTTTATTTGGCCACCATTTTCACTTTTCCACATTGAACTGAACAAGTTGGAATGCTTTGTCAAACTTTTCCCCATCTCTGTATGGCGGTTCAGAAAACCCATCACCCTGCTCTCTACTCAACCCACCCCTCACTGCCAAACAGAAAACAAGACAAACATAAAACATTCATAAGCCTGGCCAACCAGAAAAGCAAGCCATCTAGACGAGTGGTCATTCAAGTCATCTCATGGGTACACATGACCGCAGGCTTGATACCACACGCACACAGACACGCCTCAGTAGAGAATGGGGTGTTGGGTAGAGTCAATAGGGATGGGGGGGGGGGCGGTGGGTTGGTTCAGTAAGGGTGTGGGTCGGGGCTGTTCAACTGTTCCTCTGGAGAGATGCTGCCCATTGGACACTTTAACCCACCATCAGACCTCCCTGCCCCGAATGCGGTTCTCCTAAAGCAATGACCTCTGCCTTCCTCCAGTAACCGCAATGAATCTCTTGACGGGCAGTAACTCAGTGCCACCTGACCGACCTCACCTGTGGGCGTCTCCCGGTGCTAGGTCTGAGGGCGTTGTCCAATGGGCCCGCTACCTACCCCGCTAATGCCCAGCCTGCCACCCAGCAAGACCAAAACGTGGGTTTGCTGGGCACATCGGCCACACCCCAAATCAATGATGAGCCTAAAAAAAAAATACAACCAAAAACAAATTAAGAAAATATAATTAAATAAAAAGATGTTTTTGCCCCACCCTCCCCGCTTCTGAGCTAACCCTTTAGACCCCTTAAAAACGTTGCCGTGCTGAAATCATTAAAAAAAATAAACATAAAAGGAATGGATGACAAACGCCCCCATAGTCCCCGGCTACCGGTGCACAATATTGCTCTAGGGGGGAATCGTTGTGCTAAACTGTGTGTTTCATCGTAGTGTTCGACTTAACAAATAAAAATGACTACCAATGCAAGAAGGTGGCCCACCTCGCCTCCGGTGCTCTGAGAGAACCATCTTGTGGAGACCACCTCCACAAAGCCTGGTCTTCAGCGGTTACACCAAAGGCACCGGCAGCCCCTCCCTTACTTAAAATGAACAATGACAGGGTGTTGCGGGGGGGGGGGGGCTTTTTAGGAGGGACACGGAACTAGAGGGACAGGAAGGAACACCAATACCTTCTGCACTTTGATCACAATGCCAGTTTTTCTCTTTACATTTGATTCAAAATATACACGGCAAACTGCTAACGTATAACTTGGTACAGAAGAAGTTGAGGTCTCCTTGAGGTGGTGTTTTTTTTCTCTTTTCTTTTTTACATTTCTTAAACGTTTCCACCGACTTCCCCCTCATAGTTGGACCAGACCATCCTGTCCGGTAGGTCAGGGTGGTGGTGGTGGTGGTGGAGGAGGTGGGGTGTTGGCCAGATGTTTGAGCGGAGGCCCTGCCGCTCCACTAAATAGACAGATGTGTTAGCCGGCTGAGGAGAAGTTGGAAGTGTTTAAGAATTCATGGGGCAAAGGGGGCGGTGGGTCCCACAGGGAGGTGAGGGGGTGGTATGGATCGGGTGGAGGGGGGTGCAGGGCACGGGACTCGCCTCTCCTCCTACAACTCGTCGTGGTCCCCCTCGCCCTCCGACTCCTCCCCTTGGTCGTCGTCCTACAGAACAGAACAATTTAAAGAACGATTCTTCTAAAGTTCACCAGGCTTATTTGACATTTCTGAAAAAATTTTCTGAAAACATACCAAGTACATACAAGTAAATTGATTATAAATGCAAGTTCTATAATATCATTATATACATCATCTTGGGACCACCATAAATAATACACTTGTGATATTGCTAAATGACACCAAGCCAAATAATCACAATTGTAGCTGAAAATGTGTTCAGATTGAAGGCAATTGGCCCATTTCCTATGTAACCCTCTCCTTTCCATCTCCTCAAAACAGTTTGTTTAAATGCAAAATAATGCCCAGAGAATCTGACAAGGGGTGCGTTGTGTGACACACCCCTTTTCAGATTTGCTGGACATCATTTTGCATTTAAACAAACTGCTTAAATGCTTTAAGTCTTTGACTTTGGGGCGGTGGCGCTAAGGCCAGTACCTGGTTCACAAGTGATGAACGGTTTATAAACCTTACAAATAAACCACGGTGTGGGAACCTGGGGCAGGCGTAACCCCTACACCAATATCCATATACTGGACAGCTATAATAAACAGGTTATGTATTGTTAAGCCATTCACAGAGAACAGAGTTTCAGCACTACATCATAACATGGCAGAGAGGACACGTTCAATCTGTACCGTTCAATCACATCTATATAAGCAGCAAGCAGACCGACAGAGGATTGACACGAGTGGGTCTTGGTGCGAGTCATGTTGACCACAAAGCAAGTGGGAAGGCTGCACGTGCTTTTACCTAAAGTACCCCGTCTGCAGGGATTGCCCACACTCAACAGCAATGGCAGCTGCACAATTGCAGCTGTCATTGCCTTGCATCAGTAGGGACCAGCATCCATCTGCTGGTCCCCAATTAGACCTCTGGGAAGGAGGGTGAGGGCGGGGCGGTGTTGGGCATGGTGAGAAATAATCAGGACTTGTGTAAAGCTAGCAGACTTTCCCCAGCCCTAGAATACGGTTCTGGGTAAGCCACCACAAAGGAGGCGATATTAGTCAGGAACCAGTCCAACCCAGCCCCGACCAACATTCAGTCAGCCAATCCGTGAACCCATTTGAGTGACTTAAATCATTACGGCTCAGGGCAATATCACAACGGATATTTGTAATATTTTATTTTATAAATAAAATATAGCTCATTGTTTTTAGAATCACTTCATATGAACGCAAGGCATTTTTACTTGATAGTGGCAGTATGACATAAGAACGCCAACGGTAGTTACTTTTGAAACTAAGCACTTTGAAACACGTCATCCGGCTCGACTGGGGGAAGATAGCCCAGTCCACTTAAAAGTAGGCTCGACTAACCTCCACCCAACTCCAGACGTAGGTGGTGGAACGTTGGCGGTCCGGAATCTAACGGATTAACTTACGTCCAAATCCAGGTCATCGTCCTCCTCTCCTTCTCCGGCCGGCGCGCCTCCCTCTTTGCCGCCACTCTCCAGGAACTTGGTGAAGCCCTCCATCGTCCTCTCTCCGTTGTAGTCGATGACCTGTTGGCAGGAGCAAATTAAATACGGCTCAATCCCCAGACGTCATAGTAATTACTCAAACAGGGTCAGGCTCTTTTCTTCGGCAAATGATTGGGCAAGGCAAGGCACGTTTATTTGTAGAGCACATTTCAGCAGCAAGGCAATCCAACGTGCTTTACATAGTTACGAGCATTAAAATACAGTAAAAGGCACAGTAAAAAAAAAGAAGAAAAGAAAGGAACCCTTTTCCGTGACTGCGCAAGGCATAGTTTGAATCATGTCTTGTTTATCGAGAGCTGCACAATTTGAATATACGTGTGTGCAGGCAAAGAAGAAGTCAGAGACATTCGAGTGTAAGTAAACCCCTGTTTTGCCTTTCGGTGGAGTGTCATTTAAGAAGTGAAAGTTAAAGCTATAATATACGATTACAAATCAACCAAGAGCTGGGATCTTGCAACAGGTGTATCTGTATTTACTGCAACCCTTCTATAGATTGCTATAATAAATGAATAAACTGAACAAACTGATGAGCCATGACACACATTGTTGAGTCACAGCGTTACAGTAGAACATCTGTACAAACGTTCGCAAAGTGGTCAAACGTTATTTTGGTACATTGTCTTTAGATAACCAACTTGAAGATCATTAAATTAGATAAAGACTTTAAAAAACAAAACCACATTTTTGTGCTGACTAGCCCTTCAACGGATTCAGACTTCCTCATTAAACCAGACCCAAAGACTTGGCCTGCAAGGCTCATCTGTCTATTGCACCGTGACCAGAGACTGCACTTGCGTTCACCGAGTCTCCTTTGCATGTGTGAAGCAGTGTGGCACGCTATGCCCCCACACTTCATTTGGTTAGCGGTAGTTTGTATTCAAGCACTGCCCGGGGCCTAGTGTTGAGCACTGCAGCCACTCAAATGAATAGGGCTGATGAGGGACCGCAAAGACTACCAAGGAACGCTACAACGGGGGGGTAGTCAAAACAAATAGCCTTATGTCAATGATGTCACCACTTGGGTATCTACATGTACAGCAATGCACCAGGCCAGAGGGCTCAGCTGTTGGAGGGGGGGGGGTTGAGTTGCTCCGTTAAGAAGCCTTGAATGACTCGGGCGGTTTGTATGTGGGTTAATATTTCTATACAAGACCCTAGACCTGCACCAGTTCCTTAAGTAGATCAAAATGGACACCCACATCACCACAACATGTCTGCTGCAGAGCAAACCGTAAAATGGGGAAGAAGAGGCCATTTCACTCGTTTGAGAAGCACCCACCTTGCGCTCATCTCCTGCGGGGAAGTACTTGAGTGTGGGGAAGCTGTGGACTTTGACCGCCTCGATCTCATTGGCCGTCGAGTCCATTTTGGCGATGATGGTGTCGGAGCCCTCCGGGTACTTTGCGCCCAGCTCGTCCCAGATGGGCGCCAGCTGCTTGCAGTGTCCACACCACGGAGCATCTGGACACAAAGGACATGGAGAGAGTGAACCTAAAAGCTGCGAGCATCCCACTAACTCAAAAGAGGCTTTCCCAAGGCACTTACCACTAATCAGTACATTGAAAACAGGTTTAATAGGACAAAAGCAACTTTGATATGATTTACTTAATGTTT
>JAOTIX010000095.1:12590753-12602661 GCA_027123715.1 Gaidropsarus macrophthalmus | reverse complement strand
ATGTTTACGAATACATCACTTTGAAGAGGGCAGAAACCCATTACTCAAACTACCAAGTTACTTTGAGCAATGAAATGGGAACTGTGGACTTCAAGTTTGTCAAACCCAAACCCCTTCAAATCAGACCCCATTCCATAGCCTTGCTGCCAATGGCTCAGCACGTGCCCTCATTCAGCAACGTATCTTTAACGCGCCCCTGCCCCGCCCACACCCACACACCCATGACTGTAAACAAAGTATAAAACAGCTTTTAATAGAGCTTTAAATATAGAAAATATACAGGTATAGAACTGACGGTGACTGGAGACTTGTGTTTTTCAGGGTCCCATTACATGTTTGTATGTGGGTGTTGATTGAGAGCAGCCTTGGAGCCACAGGTTGCACAATCAAGGGTTAGATTTCGGCTACAGGCCACCTTATAACCGGTGATTAACTAGTACTAGGAAAAACTAAACTCGAGGAAAAGGTCAGGGATATTTTTATCCAACGCTCTTTCTAGACACGCTGCCCATTTAAAAACAAAGTTAAACGATAAACAGAGAAACTACTTACAAAACTCCACAAAGACATTCTTGGTAGGATCAAAGACGACCTCCTCAAAGTTCTTCCCCACCAGAACACTGACGGGTGTTTTGTTCCAGTCTTCAGGGATGTCCTGGCTCATGAGGTGGGGCTGGGAAGAGGGGGTGCAGTCTAGTTAGTACAAAATCATCCCCAAAAAACTAAAACGTTATGCAGACTTTATCCATTACTTTTACAATTAAAAAACTTTGTGGAAAGCCCATGTGTTCATTAGCTAGCAGGTATTTAAGGTCTTTAAGGTCGTTTTGATGCAGACATCCAGTGACGTTTGGGCCATGGTTCAGAGTTACAGATGGTACAGACGGGCCGACCGGCCGGGCCTTACCCTGAGCTTGCCCTCGGTGAAGCGCGTGCAGAAGGCCGTGATGCTCTCGGCACTGATGACGTCGCTGTCGGGCTTGAACTTGGTCATCTCGTCTTCCAGGGTGATGAGGCGGATGGCGGGGCACTCCTCCTTCTTCAGCCCGAAGAACTCCAGGATGCGCTGGTTGTCCTCCACCTCGCTGTCGATGAAGATGAACAGGATCTGGGGAACGGAGAGACAGGGGGTGAATGGTTGCTTTTACACTCCCAGATTTTTTAAAGAATTTATTGAAGAGTTTGGCCGACCAGACCATTCAAGAAGAAGAAGTGGGATTCAAAAAGACAACTGCCCATCGAATGAGCCAAGGCGTTGTGTATTGAAGGATCGTTACCTGGCCTCTGAAGCCCTCAGCAGCCTTCTTGAACTCGACCATTTTGTCCTGGAAGTCGGCGGCAGCCTTGGGCACGAACATCAGGATGTGGGACTTGATTTCTCCTCCGAAAATCTTGGGGGCAGTCTGCAACAAAGCAACAACAAAACATATGAATTCAACACTTCATCTGGCAATGAGATGGACCACTGGAGTGGACCAATACGCAATACTTTTTTATTCTTCAGTTCGACGGGTAAGACGTGACGGGAACCATTACCTGCTCGGTGAACTCAATGACCAGGGGCAGCTGGTTGGACTTGATGAAGGCGAGGATACTCTCTTTGGTCATCTCTCCGTCAAATGTGTTGCGACCCTCGTCAAACTGTGGGAACACATTGGACGCTCGTTTAGAAACCCAATTTGTAAATTATGCATTTAAGCTAGGATGGCAACTGGAAGAATAACAATAAGCCTGGCCAGTGGTTTACAAAAACACCACAGGGAAAGGGCTTTTTACACTTTTGTGTTTTCGTGATGGTGAAAATGTGCTAGATTTATCCGCTGGTCCTTGATACAGCCTGTAAAAAATATTTTAGTTCTTGCCATTCTGGTTGAGAAAAATTACAAAACTCAAGTATACAAGCAGTATATTATAAGTTAACCATTTCCTGCCGAGAACAAACCAACGCTGAGTTGAGCTGTGACAATGACAATGTAATTCATCGTAAAATGGCCCAGCATGGTGACACCTGTTAAAGTGTGTTATTAATCACGTTAAGACAAGCACGTACACAAGTTGCAGAGCTATCCAGACCGAGCGGGATGCTCAGATTAGCACCGAGGGGATATAGTGGTCACAGATATGAGGTCAACAGGATCACATAACCGGCCTTGACAACAAGTCCAAAAGCCATAAAACATAATGCTGTCTACAATGGCAGACCTTATGCACAGATATAAAAGCACGCTTCTCATTTGACTTGTGGATTATAAAGGCTTAAACCGTGTAGTTGGTGGGACATTTCATTCACAGGCAACAAGGAAGGGAGCAGCATCTCCTTGTAAGGCTGACAGCTTCACTGCAGATATGGAATGAGCTTTATGAGGTGTGAAAAGGCCTATTGGTTTTAAAGGCTACGCTCTGCACTTAAACACCCAAAGCATTTTTTTTATTGCTTCAGAATGATCCCAAAAGACAGAAGTGGGTGACACAATGAATTATACTTAGAAAATAGAAAACTAGTAATGTTTTTGCCTGTAGATAAAAATTGGTTGAGTCTGTTGATTGACCTACCTTCTTAAAGAGGACGATGCCATCCTTGGACACTTCGAACTTCGAGAAAATGGAATCATCAGAGGTGACGGCGAATGGAATTTCATCGATGGCCTCGGCAGCCTTCTCATAGGCCTTGGCGTCCTCAGACTCGGTGTCCTACAGCAGAGAAGCAAATTACTCCCAACGCACAGGGTCCAAACACGACTGACAGACGCAACGCTTTTCAACTACGCTTGAACGATACTGCACTGAACATGCGATGCAATGAAGTCGCCAATACCGCAGTGCAAAAGCGTTCTCAGCTATTGAAAATGTGTAATTCAATACGAGCACACCTAAACGTTTAACCCTGCCTGTTAATCCGGCCGCAACAATGGACAATAACAATGAAGCTTACCTTGAAGAAGCCGATGATGGCGACCTCGTTGTCGGCGATCAGTTTCTCCGCCTCGGTGACCTCTGTCAGGGAGGTCACAGCGGGGCCAGTGCGCTTCTTAAGCCAGTTGACGATGTCGTCAGCCTGCCTACCGGCTGCAGGACAACACAAAGGTACGAGGTTGTGAGATGACCACCAACAAATGAAGTACAAGTGAGAAGTTGGATATACAAAAAGAACCAGGGAGTAAAAAATAAGCATACAAATAAATGGGCATAAATCAACGCAATTGCATTTGCAAATGAAATTTGCATTGTGCAAAGTGCGGTCTCAAAATGTGCTTTAGAGGCAAAACAACAAACCCTAACCCTCAGATATAAATAAATGAATAAACGCATGACTGAAATGTATCCATGACGGTCTGACACAGAGCCGCTCCCAAAAATAAAAACTCACCACATGGTGGTAACTCTCCTGGGGGCCAACACAGCTAAATGTGTGGAGAGGGCCAGAAGCTGGCTAAGAATCAGTGAAGTTCTCCACAGTCCAGTGCTCCCAAAGATTTCCCCCCGCCCCTTGATCACAATCCCTGGGCCAGGCAGGAAAGTGGAGAGGCAACGACGTGAGAAACTGCACATCTCATCACTAGGTTGGGCAAAGGGCCCAACGCATGGGGAAAACGTTGCGGGGGCGGGGCTCTGACTGCATTCCTGACCGGCGGGGCCCCTCGAGACATTGGCAGACACGCATGTCACTCTTTTGCCTGAGCTCCACGGCCATAATAAAAGAAACGCATCTGAGAAATAACCAGCAGAGCTTTCCAAGTCCAACCGAATTGCTTGGTTTTGATTTATAAATACAGCATAGAAACACACTCAAAAGCTTAGACTTGTCCAAACCAGGTTTGTCCGCATGGATGAGAATCGATTGGCTTGAAGAGACAAAACATCCTACCCGAGTACTCTTTGGGTGCATCCTTATCTCCTCCTTTGAAGAATTTGATTGTGGGGTACCCCCGGACGCCGTACTCCTGGGCCAGTTCCGTCTCCTCTGTGGCGTCGACCTTACCCAGGCGGATCGCTGATCCCTCTGCCTTGAGCATGCCGGCAGCCTTGGCATACTCGGGCACCAGGGCCTTGCAGTGGCCGCACCATGGGGCATCTGTCGGGTGGAGGAGGAGGACAAGGCTCGTCAAACACGGTGGCCAACAGAGAGGGCCGCTTCAGCATCTTCCGCAATGTATTCTATAAGGATTCTATTCATTAGGACAAAAATGTAGGTCCAGAGAGCAATAGGATCGATTTTAGAATCAAAGTTGTATTGTATCGTAGCTGTAGAATAGCTAGGTAGGTACCATCGTGATATTGACATTAACTATGATTTTTTGTGAAACACCACAACAAAAAGAGCACCGTTGTGGTGGACAACCCAAGTACATAAATGTGTTCACATACTTGGAAAGAAATTGGTGAAAGTGATTGTGCATGCATATAATAACTTAAAACTGCGTTCAACACGTCAGCAAATAAACCTGCGTGATAGGAAGATCCAACATGAGAACTTTTGCAAAGTACACGTCATCCTAGTTCCTCAACACCCCACCCCCTTCTCAAAGGTCCCGCCCGTCTGTGCAATACATAGTCCGAACCAGAGTGTATAACTGCCCGTAAAGTCCAACGTGTCAGCATTGGCGAAAGGCCTGGATGAGCTGGTAAACAGTGCAACCAAACTGTCGCACCATGGATCGGGCCTTTGCACATTTATAATGTGAAAGCAGCACAAAACCGAATTAGGGTGGAGTTCGAGCTGAAATCGACAGTCAACCAAATTGTGAAATTGAACCAACAGCACAGAACACAGTGAGCAATCGACAACTCACGGTCGTGTAAAATAAGAATACAAGTACACACTTCTTCAGCATGTGCATTGTGTGCGGCTGGGAGCGATACACCACGCCTAGCGTTAAAGCAGTTACAAGTTAGCGGTCCCATTAAGCTCCTCCACTGATTGCATCAACGTTACGAGTGAATCAGTCGGGATGGTAAACCTATTGCCAATTGTGTTGGCCTATGCGCAACACCATGTAAGTGACTCAAGTTGAACGTAATTCACAATGACGGTAAATATTAAACAGAGGCAATGTTTCTTTAAGGGCCGTAAAAAAACATTGCCTCGAGCCATGAGCTATGTTCCTTATTCATGCTATCGCTAGCTGTCTGTGCATGTTTAAACACTGATATGGTGCCGAGCAGCGTTCATGTAAGGTCAGCTGGTAAAGGATCACGACCGAATATATCACATTTTAACCATTTAGGACAAATTCGTTGCTCAGGGAACGATAAATACCGCTGCGCTACGATGGTCGCAACTTGTCACAGTCAAGTTTTCGCGCACCGCTAGCAGTCGACGTTCGTATTCTGACAAACAGCGGATAAAGAAAAAACCGTGCGTGACGTAACGTTAGCAAAAGTATACACGGATCACTTACAGAATTCAACGAGGATGTTGGGATGTGCTTGCAACGCCTCCTCGAAGTTACTTTTCTTTAGCACCAGGACATCATCCTCTTCGGCGACTTCGGACCGGCTGGCCACAGCCAGAGTGCACAGTAGAAAAAGCTTGAACATAGTGGCCGTCGAGAAACTGTAATCGGTAAATGAAATAACAGGACTGCTTTGCCAGGGAATTCCACTTGGTTGGTCTTTCCCCTTCTTTTGGTTACAACTGAAGCTAGTGTCTTGTTTCTGCCGCTACTAACGTGGCATTACGCGCAGGAACCAGAGGGGTCAGCAGATGTGCGCATGCGCATTTATCAGGTCGCAAGCTGTTCGTGTTGAAATGTGACTGGATCCCAGCTGAGGGCACCTGGAAGTGAATCACTGACGCTCTCTTCTTTTGTTTTGATTATAGCCATGGCGGCTTTTTGAGTGTATATTGTGCTGGATCTAGCAGAGAAATTATGGAAACGGTGCTGTGATACAACATTAACGAGATCGCTAAGTAAACATGTTCTATAATTGGAAATGGCTTTCTTTTTTTCAAGAAGGAAAGTAGGCATAGCGGAGTATACATTTTCAGATGACATGAAGCAACACATTTTATATAAAATAAAAAATATGACATTGAAATATTTGGCGAGTGTATTGGGACGGTAGTGAAACAGGATGGAAGGGGGGCAGGAATCGTAAAGAAGAAAATATAACCTGATTAATAATAGGACATGCAGGGCGCAATTACACTCTCCATATTGATTTTCCATGTGTGTTTTTTGTTAAATGGATACATTTTTTAAATTATTGTATGTTGTGAATACATTAAATACATGTTCATAACATGTATATGTTTTTTCCCCAATCATCTATTCACCGCTCTCCAGTCCAGTTGGTGGTGGTAATGTACCGATAAAATAGAAACAATCAACAAAGACCAAGAAAAGGGGCCTCGACGCAGCAACTGGCGGTGTCTGTTTCAACACGACGTTTAAAAAAAAATAATATAGTGCAGAAAATGTCATTGAAAGCAGAGAAATGTGTCATATAGGCCTAAATGAACCATAGAACCAAGACACTGTTCTCTTGTCATTAACTAAATGTCCATTTCAAGAATACTACACACAGCACTTCACTTCACCGGTAATTACATACAGTTCCTGTCTCATTTCAGATAACAGGAAGTCCTTAAGTGACACGTAGCCCAACCACACAGCATGGAAACATGGCAAATGTAATTTGCTGTTAACATCCGGCTATGGCCAATCAGGTTAATACAATAATTAGTATTTTCGGGTGAGGCAGTTAATGTAAGTGTGTGTGTGTGTGTGTGTGTGTGTGTGTGTGTGTGTGTGTGTGTGTGTGTGTGTGTGTGTGTGTGTGTGTGTTTGAGCGAGAAAGAGAATTATGAATGTCCCATGTCCAGTTAAATTGGTAATATAGGCTCCACGTGCTGTTGTCATGCCAACTGTAAAACAAGGGTCTGTAGTTGTTAAGGTTAATGTAGAGAGTGTATTCATCTGCAAATGGCAGAATGGCTGGACATAATGAGTGGGTCTTCTCCTGTGTTCCAAAACAATACACAACCTAGTAATAGCTGAATATAACTAATTCATAATCTGCATTGGCAACATTATGACACAACTCAGACCAGATATTGTTGTTATTTGCATAGATTGAATAATAACCTTAATGAAACACTATTGTTCAGTAGACCTAGTGTTTGAAAGAGCTTCACACAATGTTCCTGGTGCATTTAGGCTCTTTACAGCATAGGCTTAGTTTGCCTGTGTTAGAATCATCAGTCTCTGAATAATGTCACATGTTGCGCAAGGTGTGTTTGCTGACTTGCTCAGTGCATACGGAGCACTGTGATAAGAGCCAGTTGGTCAGTGCCACATCATCTCTGTTTCAAACCTGCTAGTCTGCATTGAGTTAGTTGCAATGAAGTCATTTGCTGCCGTGTTGGCCCTATGCCAGTTCCCCAGTGTTATCCCGGTGTGAATCGACTGTTTTTAAGAAAATACATGGGTTTGCCTTGACCAAGAAAAAAAGATTGCAAACTATAAAGGTTTTTATTTAGTAAATGTTTGCACTTTTGTCTTTCACCCTCTGGGAGTTGGGTTTTATCTCAGACACAATATTAGGGTCTAGACAACCTTCCAACACACCCTGAGCCTTCAGGCTCAAGGTGCCCTTTAGTCCTGTGTGCATTAACACACAATTAACATTGAACAGACTCTTTCAAAGTTGACTTCAACATAAGTCAGACTGATTACTCAGCAAAGCAAAATTACTTGGGGTTAAACTGCCATTGCCTTTACAAAGAATTGCTAACATGTGATTACATTTTTTAGGACTACATTCAACAATCACAAAACACCTTTTGCACCTCATCTAAAATGTCTTTCTAAAATGCTTTTCTTATGAGCTATCTGAAGCAAACAGCATTGTGGACACCAGATAATGATTCAAACATCTTATAACAACTCCTGAATGAAAGTTGGATAAAACCATTGTAAGTCCTTAACCAGTTATAATGGTTATAATGGGACCACGGTATGCTTCACTGGAGTAGTTTAGGAACTGATTGTTGTAGTAAGCTAAAGCCTGCTAAAGCCTGCACCTCAATCAAATTAGAGTCAAAACATTCCAAGCAACAAATTCATTTCTCAGGACGAAAATTACATTTAGATATGCAAAGCTGGTAGAGACTTGTTGAAAGACCTCACAGCTGTAACTGCAGACTGACTGTGGGGTGAGTACTTGCACGCAAATTAAACACAAGATTAGAGATTTCGATGTAAAATATTTGTTAATCATTAATAGATCTTTACATCATTAACATGGCAATTGAGTAATGCTCATGTAATGGTTACAACTCTGCCACTCTACCTCATCTAAGGTGGCCCGCGAGAGAGTGCAAAAAATATAGCATATCAAGTTTCTAAATAAATAAATAGTGATAGGTAGATAGTAGTTATAGATAGTTGAACACTTGAATGGCTACTGGCCATTATTTGTTCCTAGACAGAGTTGGCTATTAATTAGGTAAAATGAGAAAGAGTTGATACATTTATAGTCTTAAAACCAGCCATTTGAGGGCAGCCATAATGCTGATGTGGCCCTAGATGAAATAGAGTTTGACACTCCATAGGGCATAGGCCTATGTAAGTGCAACTCGTGTCTCCCACCCAAATTGCATGAAATACTGCCCCCTGTTGGTGCCAGCCGGGAATTACCCTGGATGTACATATCGGCCTTCTGCATAATATTTTATCTAAATCAAAACAAAACGTGATTCACTGTGGTCACAGGATTTTTTTTGTTATATGTTTAACCTTACTGAGAATGATTCGCGCAATAATGTAGAAAATTACCACAGAAATAACGATGTAATATATGCGTGATGTAATGGGCGATAATGGAATTCTAGAATATGCAGCCCGCTGTAACAACATTCCCCTTCCTCTTACACGTTAGTGAGTCCTCCCTGGTGTTCGTAACGGGGTTGATGATTGTAATAGTTAGCCCTGTGTGTTTTTCCATGATTGACAACAAAGCCACAAGATGTCGCCATTCACTAACGGTAAAAGCATGGCAACCTAGTGGCCGGCTACATCGAAGGATGTGCTTACACACCTAATAACTTGGCACCCTGACCCTTGGCACGGACAGCAGAGACAGGGCTGTGCCACGTGAACATGCCGTCACTACTTTCCATGTCTGTTTTCGTGTGAGTCACTAACAGTGCTGCTTTCTCAGACATGGCATTGTTGTACAGGCCTGTGACAATGGCTTATCTTCAGCTCTCATGGACCCCATGCATGCGTACGTGCATGTGTATGGGCTTGCGCGTCCTGCATCCCATAATTGAATATCTGAAGGGCCCATGCCACTTTTTATTCACCTTGAGACGAAGAAGTCAAAAAGAAGTCAAAAAGTTCAATGCTTGTACATGACCAAAGAATTAATCCAGCATCTTATCATATTATGTATCTGAAGTTCGGTTTATTGAGATGATAAAGTATTTACAGCAAGCACAATCAATCATTTGAATTACTGAGACAAAACTGTAAAAAAAACAAACAACTAAACAGCATGTGGTAAAAAAGAGCGAAGGAAGAATGGTTAAAAAAGAGAGCAAAAGATATGGCATTAATCCGCTTGCCCAGGGAGACAATGGTGGTCGTTGTCGTGTAGACAGGCTAGAGGGTCAACGTTGTTGAGCTCGGCGTACTGCAGTGAACCCTGCACAGAGGTCACAGAAAACGGTTCCCTGATTGGTCTAGATACATTTTCGTGCCTGTCAATCACCGGTGCGTGAATGCAACACTTCTCAGTGGCCGAGAAACCCCAGAAGGAAGGGTGTGAAGAGGAACGGGAGGTATTTTAGGTTGTGTATTTTCAAACAAGCATCCTGATAGACTGGTGTCTATCTTCACAACTCTCGAATGTTAACCTATCACCTGTTATAGCATCATCATCATCATCATCATCAGATTGATGCTGAAACGCATTACAAATTATTTTAGACAAGTACAAAAAACTATAAAAAAGTATATTTTCCATTCAACCTTTCAACTAACGTGGTTCTATATTTAAAATAGATCCGTGTCAGGAACATACTTTTTTATACAGACTAGCGAGCATTATCTCTCCACTCCCAAACGTGCGACAGAGACAGAGACAGCCCCACGGACTCAAACAGAAACCACCGTTTTCTGTCCTATTTTGGACCGTGATGTCATTGCTCATGATGTCCCATATGTCTCATGACATTGTCTCCCCACAGATAGGACCGTCTGATTCCCATCGCACCTTGTATGGTCAAGAGAGAGCGGGTGGTAGTGACTCAGGGCTAGAGGAGGAGGAGGGGGAGGAGGAGGAGGGGCAAGAGGGGGAGGAGGAGGAGCAGGGGCAGGAGGAGGAGGGGCAGGAGCTAGGAGGTGTGGAGATGGTCTGGAGGGTAATTGAGCTGGGTGCTGATGTTACCCAGCGATAGGGAAGGAAGGCCCCAGCCCAAAATGTCTTTGTTCATGCGTGGAAACTCTGAGCACCACTGCTCCCTCCCTCCCTCCCTCCCCCCCCCGCCCACCTTCCCCTATCGGCCTGCCGAGAGGCCACAGCAGCGAAATGGAGAGGAAAACCAACAATGATGTTGACATGGGCGAGTATGATCTGAGTTATGAGCATGAGCCTGATCTGTGTTCTTCTCTGTGTGTGAGACACGTGGAGCCATGAATTGGGTTACTGAATAAAGAATGGACAGAAATAAACACCACTCACGTATTCGTGATCAGCAGCAGCGGCAGCCACACCTGTAGGACACATTTTCTTCATATTAGTGTTTGCAAAGGGAGTTCAAATAAGGCCACTCACACTGGAGACATGCCTGTGGTTGTGTGTGTATGTGTCCCACCTTGAACACTCACACCGTCACCATGCAATGGAATCCGATAGTGAGCTGGAAAGTCAGACAGTCATTTAAGAGCAATCTGGCAGCCATGATGACCTGGCCGGCCCGGTCCATTGTTTGACTCCACAGAGGGGTGTGTGTTGTACTGTATAAATACCTGGCATAACAGCCAGTGTTATGGCTGGAAATATTGACCGCCCTTTAACGACTTCCCAACCCATCAACGGATTTGTTGTACTTGGTATCTGACAGAGGGCTCCGTGTCCCTCTCTGGCCTTTTCACAGCTAGGGTTTCTTCCAACAGGAAGCTAGCAGGCCCGCGCTAAACAGGATGCGGTCACCTTTTCGTAGCCTTCCTCAGTTGTTTAAGCCTTCCTCAGTTGTCACAGTATAAGTGTTGGTGATTTACTTGGTGTGATGATTCATGGCCCGGACATCGGCAGTATTACAGACCAACATAAAACAAAGTGCGGTGAATCCCAGGTCAGGATGTGTCACGGGGACCGCGTTTTGAGCCGGACTTACTGAGTGGGGAGGTCTGAAGCTCGGTGTAGACCGTCTCTGTGCCTTTCTTCAGCACCACTGTTTCAACACAAGAAGGAAGAGAAGATGCAGTTCACCTTAAACATCAAACGGCCGAGAATTAACCCGTAATCATAGTATTTGGGAGGGCTTCAAAGCACTGTGCGGCCATCGCTAAACCATCAGGAACCTCCGTGGCAATCAGCCACAGCTTCCTGTTTACACGCTGGCCTCTGGAAGCCAGGCTGCCATGGCGACCGGCTCATGCGTTAATGAGGGGTCATTAGGGGCCCCGCCCAGGAAGCTGCGCCGCTATGACTTTACAGACAGCAAGGAAGACAAGGAATGAGAAGAATTGGGTTCGGGTAACGACGGGGGCGGAGAGGATGCGGTTGGAGAAGGAAGGGGAAAAAGAGAGGGCCTGACCTCAGGCTCTCAGATGTCCAACCGTCATGGAGTACGTGTATGAACACACACATCAGAATTGCGTGTGTGCGTGTGCGTGTGCGTGTGCGTGTGCGTGTGCTACCTTTGGCTGGGTCTGCAGAGCGGGGGTGAACCACCTCG
>JAOTIX010000095.1:12238383-12252335 GCA_027123715.1 Gaidropsarus macrophthalmus | reverse complement strand
GGGGCGGGTGGATAAAACCTGTGCTCTCCCACACCACAAGGCTTTTGTTACTTTAGAAAACGTGTTGCTTTTTTGATGCCCTTTTTTCCTAACGGGTCCTGTGCTTCGGCACCAGCTGTGCGGGTTGAGGTCACGCCAGCCCTGTACAGTGTACGCTACGTACCTTTATTGTTTAGCAACCACCTTATTTTGTGACATGGGGGCTCGTCTGGGAGCTGAACCCGGGACCTCTCGCACCCAAAGCGAGAATCATACCCCTAGACCACCTTATTTTGTGACAAAGAGAGAGGGAGTGTCTAGGGGTCGTTTCGGATACTCACAGAAATGAAGACAAGGTCTGCATCCTTAATGGCAGAGTCGATGTCTGTGGAAAAGAACAGATTCCGCCCTCTGCATGATTCAACCACCTCCTTGAGACCCGGCTGAAGAAACGGGAAGAAACACATTGAAGGGAAGGGCGGGATAATGAGTAAATAAGTAGTGTGTTGTCAATCAAGGGGTTAAGGCGTCCATCCCAGTTGTGTTTGTGCGTCAACTGCCCCTTACGTACGGCCTACTCATACGTGGTTTCATCTTTCGGAATAGCCATCGCAAAAGCCTGAATGACGCAATCATGTGGGGAAATAGAAACATCTGGAACCCATTCAGTGTCCAGTGATTCAGTGTTTTACGTCAAACACTGACTACGAAACACACCCGTCTTCCTGGTAGGATTGCCTTGCCTACATTTAATTTCCTTTAGTGGCCTTCGTTGAATACAAAATAAATAGGGATTTGGAAGAAAATAAAACCACAAACAAACATAGATTGTAATGAATGTTTTTGACTAAACAAAAGTTTAACACTAGCACAAGCACCACCGTCAGACCACATCATTGGCATCCTACCTCATATATAGGCAGCGTGTCCGAGTTCCAAGCCTTGATCCTGGACTCATTGATATCCACCACAGTGACGGTGATCTCTGGACACATTTGTGCGATCACACTGCAAGTGGGACCTCCAACATAGCCTGCCCCAATGCAACAAACCTTCTTTATCTGGAACATCTGGGGGAGCAATGTTGAGAAATGATAGTGAAATGTTTCTAATTTGAATAAAGTATATTCATTAAATTACCTGTCAGTAAAATATTTGAAATATACATAAAGAGAAACAACTATTTTCTCTGGGAATACACAAGTTCAGCAAACAACATCGGCATGTCAAAGAACATCGGCGCCATTGCTTTTTTAACTGTATTACATTAAAGGGACATTTAAGTGACAGTATAATGTGCTGCATGTCGGCTACTTATTTTTTTCACATGGAATGTTACTGAAATTGAACATCTTCGAAACTGCACATATGGCCGTGATGAATTCAATAATTAACTTGAAAACTTCACATATGGATAATTATACTCATACAGACACCTGGGAGTGAAAAAGCCCAGTGATGAAAGGCTCTTTGATTGAGTAGCTAAAGCCACGTAGAGCCAAGTAGAAAACAGTACCGCTATTCAACTTCCAGTCATCCAAGCAGACTGCTAACTTCACATCACTAGGCTTTCCCAGCCTGCCGTTGAAGTCACATTCGTTCATGTCTTTATGTAATTCAATATACATAACAACAAATGAACAACCTTTTGGGTAAAATACACCAGTTTGTCAGAAGAAAATGTAGGTTACCTCTGCCAACTCGAGTCCACTTGAGGAAGGCGTTGTCTGCAGCTACTTTCGAGATAAACACGGATTATCACACAGGCAATGTTCAAAGGAGGTCGTCCTTCAACGCTGTTGTGTAAATGATTATCTTCAAATATAATCTAAAGAGCGTCACGTTAGCTGTGCTTTCCTAGCCAAAGACACCTTTAACTTATGCTAGACCTACTGATCAGTGATCTGTAGTAGCAGGGGCTTTTACGGAGCTAGCGAGTTCTGATTTGCGGACGCAGCGGACTGCGTCATGCTTCAAAATAAAAGCATGGTTCGTGTTATTATAGAACAGGGTAAACGTGTACCGCCAAGAGTCATCAAAGTCATTACCTTTACAGACAATTTCACCTTATGCATAATACATTTAAGTAGAACTTGATGAATCGACTTCAATCGGTCACCACATCACCATTAATTATGCCAGGTAAAATGTTAATGAATAAAGATATGGAGAACAAAGCTATGATTTATGAAAAAATATTGTTTTCAACAAAAAAGATGGCAAAACAAAAGCTGATTATCATAATTTTATTTGTTGGTTTATAAGGAAAAGTGCATAGTTAAAGCCCTTTCTTAGTCACAGGTTGCGCAGTTATCCCAATCTATTAATTTCTTCTATTTATCCACAATATAAAATACCCACATTTTCAGAATTATTTCCCACCAAGGACGTTATAGAAAGAATATGATGATTTCAAGGTAACTCACAATTCAGAAGGAGGCACAGAGATGAACCCTACTCTGTGACTAATCGAGCTGTCCTAACTGTGTACCTGAGTACAGTAGTTCCCAGTTCACATGTAGTGTTATTAGATTATTGGAAATCAAGTTACAAAGTAAAAATTTTACAAATGGCAATGATCTCAAGCTTGGTTATTATGTAGTAAACTCCCTAAATGTTGTAAGATTAAAGTTTGACATACATTTCATAGCGATTGCTAATAAATGTTGTCCCAAAAATGACATAACTTGGTACTTGGTTCCATAGCTTCAAATTTGGTCAGCCATCTTTGCCTTCTGCTATTTTGTCAGACATCAAAACTATTCACCTTACATTGGCACTGCAAAATGTATTTAATACAACTAACTTATCTAAAGAGCTAACAACCAAACCACTTGGATTATGGAACATCTGGCACTGTTCTATAAACAATGGAACTAGGGCCATCAAAGAAATAGAAAGGACAGTGTGGTTTTATGGAAACTATGTTCACCAGGAATTTCAATCTTTCGTAGTTGCGATACATGTCAATGGATGGTGAAATAACCAGGTAATCTTTCCAATAGCCTTCTAATTCTTTCATGGTCACAACCTTAAATAACAGAATATCATACCATCTGAAGGCATGAACATCCTTTAAACAAAAGTGCTTATACAATGGATAGTTCACAGGAACAGCCTCTATGCAGTCAACTGTAACATAGTCTTTAAGTTTACAATGATTCTAATTTGATCATTGGTCATTTACAGACACGTGTGGCCTCCACAGAAAGAATTTTCCATGCCATGTTTTCTGTACAACCATTTGTGTGCAAGGACAATGGACAATCCCCGTTTTAAAGCCGCAGCTATAAACAGCACTCACAAATTTCAAGGAGATACTTTATCATTTGCTCTTTTCAAATTGGCAACTAGAACCGCCTCCTGTGCCATTACATCATCACCGGCAATACGTTTCAAGATGGAATGTGCTATTAGGAATCTCAATGCTGCATTATTAAGCAGAGGAGAGAGGTTACCATGTCCCTGAAAAAATGCAAGGTGTTTCCTTTGAAATTACGTTTCTCCCCGCTCTCAGGTCAGGTCAAAATGCCTCTTGTAAGACTGTTGTGAGGGAGGTTTTTTACAAATGTATTTGTCAACAGTAATGGGCGATATCAATAAAGAACCCGAAACAAGAAGATACTAAGCAAGGGGGCGGGGGTCTGTAGGACCAGTTGATTCATGGGTGAACTGCACGGTCCAGGTTAAACTGAGTATGTCCGTCGGGTTTGTGGCTGCACACTGCTAGTCGACAGGAGGTGCAGGGTCATGGTCGCGCTCATGCCTCTGGAATCCAAACAGAACAAACCCCATTCAGAACATGTTTCAAGACCCACCAGGTATATCCCCATATACATCAATGTACACTGACGTTGGAGGGTCCAGAGGGTTTGCCGCTGGGTCGAGGAGCTCTGAGACTGGATGGGCGGAGCAGGAAGAGGAGCAGAGCCAGCACCATCCATCCCATGAAGACCATGGGGAGGGTCAGGTCTCCTCCATTTGCCACCAAGCCACCGGGCCCGGGTACTAACACACACACACACACACACACACACACACACGATGGTATATTCAAATACACATCTTAAATCAGCAGATGTGGCCACCACATGCAAAATAAAAGGGCATACTTCATGGAATGGCTTTCATTATAAGAAATGCTGCTCATATCCTCTGAAATACAGAATTGAGTTGAAGTGAATACATGACTAAAGTCAACAAAGAAATGATCTGACATACTTTCTTGAAGGCACTCTGTGTCAGTACAGTAGGACTGGGATTGCCTGAGCTAAAGGAGAATAGAAAAGAAAGGCAGAGGAGAAATGGGAGGAGAAACAAGCATCAAATGTTATTGTTCCTTCCTTATACCTTCCATGCTGCAACCAAAACATTCCTTCATTCCACATTAGAACAACAAGTTGGCCTGCCTTAAAGTGTGACGCATAAAATTGTTAAATGAATACTGAACATTAAATTCAATCATCCAAATACATGGGTGTTATGACAAAGGTAATTCAGTGTCTGTAAAGGCTTTTCAAGTCACAATAGCCATGCATGTACATTAAAGCCCTTCGAATATTTCAGCATTTATTTAATGCAATTTGTGGAATCATCATTTATTTGTGAAACTTTGTTCAAAGCCTTGTGTCCGCTACTACTGGACTTTGCCCCCGAAAGACTCTTAATTATAAATTCCTTGAACAAATAAAGGTTTGCCTCTTCAGTTGCATTGTGTACATTTGAGCACCTCCCAGTAATTAGGCGGGAGACTTACATCATTCAGAAAACAAAATACCATTCTGTCCACTAACTGGCTGTGCAACTGTGTGGAGAAGGTCCTCACTGAAGAAGCGCCAATGGCTGGAGCTTGACCGAGCATCCAAAGGTGGAGCTGTAAATATCTGATAATCTGTAAATCTATTTACAGATCATTCACAGCCCCACCCCATCTCACTACATCACACTCAACTTGGTAGACCAGGTTTGAATAGGAAGAAAAAAAGAAAACGCCAGAAAAGTGTACATGTGAGGGTCAGTCCCTGACCCATAGCAGACACCTTCTATATTCTACCAAACCACAAAGCCTATCCCATAACTTCGCCCCCAAAACCAAACCACAATCCTAACCTTCACCCCAAAAGCCAACCACAATCTCAACCATAACTGGGTTGATTGGTAAGCAGAGTATCCAATCCGCTAAAACTCAACAAGGGAAGTCAGGCACCACCCATTAGGCTCTGCAGTGAGCACCATATGACAGTGTGACGCAAGCCAACATGGCTGAGCTGTGTGGGTGGCACAACTGAAATGGGGTTTGGGAATGGCGAAAGGAAGATGGGTGTAAACAGAAGGGTTGGATTTGGATGGCACATTGGATTTGCACAATATATTATTGGATGTCATTTTATTGATACCTATTAATTGATTTTATTTAATTGTTGAAATAACGGTCAATCAGCATTGACTACAGGATATGTCATTATATATTTATGGTACAAGTTTGTTGAAATGTGACATACCATGACTTTAATATTATGGTTTAATACCTTAAGGTCCAATGTCATCAAAATGTGTGTGTATTCATAACTATATGGATCTGAGAATATCAACAATAACATCAGTACATTGGAACACATTTGAATGTATATACCCAACGGCTTCACACTCGAATTTAGCATTTGTATAACAATAGCAATGTAAAACAAATGCAAAACCTTTATGAAAATGTAGTCTACAATTTTGCACAATTTTCCATTGTTCCATGGTGGCTTTCAGTTTGTTTTGTCAGTCACCATAGCTACATTTCAAAATTATAGCCTTTGCAATGATTCAGAATTTTGTAAAGAATGATTAATAACCATAAGGGACCCCTTTCACAGGTAGTGAACAGTAGAGTGAAGTTACTTCCTGTTCCTGTAATATGAACACAAGGGGTGTTTCATTTAAGGCTGTCGTGGCACCAGCTTGGTGGATGTATATTGATTTGTATCTATAATGGTGCATTGCCATACCTTAATCGGAAGGACACATAATTAATGTTCTGTGCCAAACCAGTTTGTTCCCTACTATGAAAAGGGCCCATTGGGACAAGCCTGGTTACCTGACACATAGCAAACAGGAACCAGGATATGCAGGCTGTGTGTGTCATTAAAACCATTCTCACATTGCGGCTATGGCAGAATGAATCTTTTTTTGTCCAACTAAAATCCCACTTAACTCTTCGTTTCTATCCTAATCTGAAAACCTTAAGGATAATGATTTCTTACCAGGTTGATGAGTCGTCTCATGGCATACTCGTGGGAGCAGATGCACTCACAGGGGTCGTAGCCTCCCTCCGCCATGTCCTTCCCAATGGTCCTTATCGACGGAACAAGCCAAAGTGGTCAAACACACTGCCCCTGCACTGCCAAAGGAAAAGCACCTGGTTTTACATATACTCGGACATTTACATAGGCTATCCTTGCAGTCGTCGTCTCCCCTTGTTCTAGCCCCACTGTCGTATTTACAAAAACTGTATTCGAAAGGGATACACACAGAAGCACAACCTGCAATGTTATTCTACACACTTGTGATTTTCCGGCCAGCTAGCATTTTAAGGTCAAATTGAAAACACATTTTTAAGCAAAACGTGACGTCTGCTTCACGAGCACCACCTAGCCCTCATTATTCGTTGCTTTCAGACGACTGAACATTTAATTTGATTTAATTTGTCAACACGGACTACGAATAGACACTTACTCAAGTTTAAATCGTTTAGAGATGTGCTTTGCTTCCTTGTTCGTCGTCGTGGAGTACTGTTTGTACAGTTGGACACCTTGCACAGAAAACAGTGTAAATATTGCTACCGGGTCAACAGCATCTCAGCTGTTGTGTTTCAGACGGAAAAACCACGTGACCAGCGGATACGCCTTTAAAGGCGCAGTATGTACATTACCAGGCCATATGTGTAGTCAGTACTGTTTGATAGCTATTTCAACAATGTTCTAAATAAAACCACATTCTGTAACTGATATATTTTATATGGAAGCCCATTTCCGCTAGTAACAAAAAACACTCCCCCCCATTGTCATAATTATCGAGTCGAAATTATGAGATCAAAAGTCGAAATTATGAGATACAAAGTTATAAGACTTTGTATCTCATTATTTCGACGCAGTTCTACGTTATATCAGAACTATACGTTATAGATTACCTATGACGAAATATCCCCAACATATTAAATTCCATGAATATATCATGCTTCTCTGCATAAAACTTTACAGCCAATACATTCTACTTTTACTCACTCATCCTAATACAGTTGGTGTGAGAATTAAATCATTCAACATAAATGAATGATTGTTTAAGCAAATTGCATGTTTTAATTTTAAAAATATCTTAACGCGAAGGGGAATAATCAACTGTGGTTTTATTCCTGAGACCATTAATAGTCCAGTCTTATGTAGTTCTCCAGCTGAGCTTCTAGACGTAACGTGTCCATTGTGGGGCTGTGGGTGACAGCTCATTCTCCAGTGTGGTGAAACTCAGCAGTAGAGCAGGGAGGTGCGAGTCAAAGGGGATTCCCTAGCAACAGCACCACCGCCGACCACAGCGGGCACATCCAGACTAGCCGCAGCTGCCAGTAGCAAACAACAGAGGAACATGGCTAACATTGCGGTCCAAAGGATCAAGCGGGAGTTCAAAGAAGTTCTCAAAAGCGAAGAGGTGAACAATCAACCTTCTTACTTGAATTGATGTCAATTGTTTAGGACGATAAATCGTTTTACGTGTATGTGATTTGTCAATGGTTTAAAAAAGACACCAGTGCACGAGCTAGCGGCATGCAGTGAGTCAGGCCCAATGGAATAACTTCAGCTAGCTTGACGTCCAGCTACGTTTGACTCGTTGCGGTACATCTGCTCTTGTGCCAGGCGGGGCTGATCAGGAAACACCGATGCTTGGGTTTTTTGTAAGAGGCCTCCTGCCTCTCTTTATAATCAACAGACAGACGACACGCCATCAGAGGGGCGCTTTCCCGTACCCATTATCTGGCGACGCGACCAATAATTTTAATTGTCAACATTTTAAATGATGTACAAGTATTTTTTTTCTTTGGTGACCGTTTCTAGTGATACTTCTACAACTCCAATTTAGCATTAGCCTCTTTCGTAAGGTAGCATCGTCAACATAACCTAGTTTGCGTAACGACTGTACTGTGAGATTAAATCTGTGTATTTCTTCATGGAACAAACTTTGTTCATTATGCTGATCTGAAAGACATTGTCATTAACGGAGAGCTTGAAAACACATCACCGTGGGCTACATGGACTAACAATAGTTCATTAAGAGAACACAGGCGTTGTTTCCCGAATATACCAACCCAGCTGAATGTTTTGCTTACACACAACAGTCATCGTTTTGAAAGTGCTTTGACCAATCTAAGAACTACGTGGATTAAAACACCCCTGTTATGGACAAAAAGCCTGGATGTATATTAACTATTTCTTTCTCCATTAGACAAGCAAAAACCAAATTAAAGTAGATTTGGTGGATGACCATTTCACAGAGCTGAGGGGAGAGATAGCTGGTCCACCAGATACACCGTATGAAGGTAAACACCATCAAAATGAAAGTAATACTCCATATAGTGAGTTCAGTGACGCAATGATAACTGTCATGTTTGTATCGGTTTGCTATTCTTTATAGGTGGCAGATTTCAACTTGAAATTAAAATCCCAGAAACGTATCCTTTTAACCCACCAAAGGTATCAACATGAATGTGTCCTACCTGCTCTACCACATTACTGACGCACACTCAATAGTGAAAGTACATTTCTGACATTCACCTAGCTCACTTGTGGGATCTCTCTCCCTCCTAGGTGCGTTTCATCACAAAGATTTGGCATCCTAACATAAGTTCTGTGACGGGGGCAATATGTCTGGACATCTTAAAAGACCAGTGGTGAGTCAGCAAGTGTTGAACTTTCACCTTATTTTTCATCCATTGTTAATCCTGTTTATAATTAAGCCCCTCCCCCTTCATTCCAACCTCTGTTGGTCTCTTCTTCCAACACTGTTGGTCTCTCTATAAAATATGTTGTTGAACTTTCACCTTATTTTTCATCCATTGTTAATCCTGTTAATAATAACCCCCCCCCCCCCTCTTCATTCCAACCTCTGCTGGTCTCTCTTTAGGGCGGCTGCTATGACTCTACGGACAGTGCTTTTATCGCTACAGGCACTCCTTGCTGCAGCAGAGCCTGATGACCCACAGGATGCCGTGGTAGCACACCAGGTAGGGGAGATGATGATGAAGGCACTCCCAAATGCTTGGTGGGGCCATGGTGAGGTTCAAGCTTTGCCTCAAACATGAATGATCCCTTCTCTTTTCACAGTATAAGCAGAACCAAGAAATGTTCAAACAAACGGCCAGGCTGTGGTCTCACATCTACGCAGGGGCGCCCGTCTCCTGTCCTGAATACACACGCAAAATAGACAAACTCTGTGCCATGGGGTTCGATAAGGTCAGAAACGCCCGGCTGTCATTCCCTTTTTCGGTCGACCTCAAAAGGTCAAACCAGTTATTTGAATCATTGATACACAAGTCAATCGAGTTTGTCCTTCACTAAAACATCTTATTTCCGTTTCTTTTTTAGAATGCAGTAATAGCAGCGCTCTCGTCCAAATCCTGGGAAGTGGAGACGGCGACTGAACTGCTCCTTAGCAACTGAGAAAGGTGTCCTCGAGATTCCTCCACCACCTCATTCACCAGGTCCCTGACCCCCCCCGCCTCCCCACCACGGCTTTTCATCTCACCCAGCGCCACACCGACCGCCTGTCTCCACCTCTGCGCAACACCAAATGCCATTATGCATACCATCTCGCTGCCTCCTGCCCCATTCTGCCATCCACCTCTCCACCCATCTTGTCTCTAAACTAAGACCTCTTGCCGATCCAGTTAACTAAAGCAAAATGATCCTTGGAAAGATGATTGCCCAATGTTGAATCTGGCCTGCCCCAGGGGTTTTGGGCCCTTTCCCTTGTCCCAGTGCAAGCAGCAGCCTTTAGAACCAGGATTTATGGGGATGGCCTCCAGAGCATATGCCTTCAGTTGCTCTCCGTACAGTGCACTTCCACTTATTCTCATTGCATAATCTCCAGACTGGCTAACCACTCCCCGTTATGTACATTAATACTTAGTTGATGAATTTATATGACGTGATCCCATTAGGAATTGGCCAAAGAATATTGTTTTTTGCAGTGGAAAGTGAAGATATTCCCCTTACAGTATAACATAGTTCAGTTTGGATATGCTTGACCTTTTTCCTTTTCTTTTTACAATCCCAAAAGATAAACACAAGGCAGATTACGATATTTACATATGCACAGCAGAAGTGCAATGTCTGTAAATAGAGAAAAGTGTGTACATTTGAAGATGAGCGGTTATATACTTTTTTTTCTTTCTTATGAGATGTTCTACAAATATTTTAAATATGGACTATGTCTAGTTTACATTTTCTGAAATGTTTTTATTGTCCCCTTAACCTTACTCCCCGGCCCCATGATGCCCCCTTTAATTATTAAATTCACTGACTGAATGCAGGGCAAGTTAAAGCCAATGTTTTCATTAAAATGTCTCGTTAGACCAGGAAACCCTTTCTTCTTCAAACCCACGCGCCCCACAGTCATCTGAATTATATTTTTGCTAAATGATGTGGTGATGGATGGATGGAGATTTACTTGTGAAAGTAGATATCCATCCTCTTTTGCTTTTGCGGATAAAATACTTGTCATAGTGGTAACCTACCCATCTTAGGCTGATACTGGTTATATGATGCCATGTGCTGCTGACCAGTCCCATGATGTTGAGCGAATACTTGAGTGGATAATCCATGGTTTATTCCAGTGTAGGAGTTACTGAAATAAAATAAACAATCGGTTTGAACAGTAGGCACAACTTCACAGCTGCCAATGCCACCTCACTAGATGTCCATCATGCTCAATTCAATCATCAGGACAGGAAGATATTACCAAGACAAGACCAGCTGTTAATGTCAATGTGATCCATCTTCTAAACCCATCTGGAGGGAACCATTGACCAGGTGTATGGCATTTAAGGGAATGCTTTTTTTTTTTTTAAATATTTGTGTATATATACATATATATATACACACGTAACCTATGAGTTTCCGTGATTGTACATTATCCCAGATGGTCAAATGATGGCTGATATTTACCTTACTGAGCAAGAAGAGGCTGGACTTCCTCTGTTGATCTTGGAACGTGAAGTTAATAGCTAGCAAGCAGCACAATAGCATCAATAGTAGTTCCAGTGTACACTCAACGCCTGCTGTGAATAAAGATTCAGAGGGGGGTATAAAGGTGTCCCTGCGGTCGAGGTCAGCGCTCCCCATCTCCAGACAAAGATACAACACAGCGTGTCGCCACACCGTAACAACGATGTATGGGTGTCCAGGTTGAGAGCTGGCCACCTTAATACCCAGTAGCCTAAAAGAGTAGTCCGGAGAGGTAGTAGTGTACAGACGCCATCTCCTGCACTTGTAAATAGTCGTGAGTCCTTCCATCACTAAAGTGCACCATTGATGGCTGTATCTAAATATATTTTCTAAGAAATTGAAAGTACAAAAAAAAAATTCCTGCTCCTCTCAGAGGTTCTTCCCATGTACAATATTGCACGATGGCAATGTAATGAAAAGGGGTTTTGCTGCACCTTTTGAATTGGGGGACTTGTTTTATCCCTGGAGGTAAATTGATTGAAGCTAGCGACCGCAGTACAAAGCATGGTTATTTATTGTGACAGTGTCATGTTTCTTTGATTAAAAAATATCCCTGAGAAACCAGTGTTTTTGTCACATTTCTTTTTCTAAACTTAAGATTTTTTAACATTGCCAGTGATCCAGTAACAACTCTTTCAATGAAATTCATCACATGGACCTTATTGATATATTGCAATATATTGATATTGACTGTAGATTATGATGCTTTTCAAATTATAATCAAAATAGTTACTTTATTTAGTATCTCGAAATGCAACCCAATTATTCATATTGGCATAAAAAAAAAAGTGTTAACATGTCATTATATTAATACTAATATTTGAATGCCAGAAATAATTGTAATATTGTAATATCCACGGTAATATAAAATAAAAATAAAGTAAGCAAATAAAAACCCATCCCGGAAATACCTTAAATTGACAAAAATGCAACAACAGCAACCTTTTCCCAGGGAATTTAATAAGCAACAATCATATCCAGATTAAAACGTTTGTAAAATGTCCAACCTTTTTCTTAAAAACGGCTCCACAAAAGAAGCAAAGAGCAACGAACATAAAGGAAAAAAATACATGTTTTGAGAGTAACATCTACATACAACAAATTTAAAATGTAGGACTAAAAGGTGTTAAAAACCTAGATTATCAGTGGCGTGTGTGAATGCATGTATATTCTGTTTAAGAAATGTCCATCCAGAAGAGCTTTAGAGTCAGACAAGTGTGTGTGTGTGTGTATGTGTGTGTGTGTATGTATGTGGTCAGAAGACAGTCCAACAGGTTCTCTACAGCTGTTTCCTTGTCTTGAAAGACATCTTTACCTGCAAAAGGCAAAACAAGTCTTTTAGTGGTAGTTTCAAAGACAGGGCAATAACCACAATATCCTTTGCATCATTGAACAACGACAGGACTATGAAAATGTAAAAATGAAACGTGAAACATCCCATTATTGGAACACATTTCTACTACACCTGTAGGAGCAAAATCTCCCCCTCTATTTCGTTTGTTTAGCAGCAGTGTGAACAAACTGTATACCAACTAGAACAGTGGTAATGGAATCCAAAGGTTAAGTGGACTACAAAGCAGCCCAAAGCGATTCACATTGAACCCGTCACACCACCATCAGCCTGGCCCTGCTGGGTTAAACTCACTGTCAACGGCCCTGCCTTCTCTGCTTCGCCGGGCGGTCTCTGCAGCTCTGAGCTAGCAGCTCCACTCTCAACACCACCGCCACTCGGCCCGCTGAACATAGAATCCCAACCTTGGCCGCTGCCGGCAGGCTGCGGGCGGCACAACTTTGCGTGCCTCCTGCCAAGCATCACACATTCTGGGCTGGACTCCAGATCTCGCTCTGTGTCTCCCTCGCTACCCAGGCGGAAAGGATTCTGTACAAACGCTCGCTTTCTCTTTTCACCGTGCTCTCCCTCTCTCGCTGCGTCCTGCCACGGCCTCCTGCTGGGAAAGCACAGCTGACCGGTTTAATCGTTTTCTCATGGAACTGGTCAGAAGGGATTACATTGCACATTTGCAACACACATCAGAGTTTCCCCCGGTTTCTCCTGGGACTCCCTGATGGTTGAGCTACGAACAAGTCGCCCAGGGTTTGGCTCTGCCCTTGTTTTCACAGATCATCATGTGTCATGTTCAGATCACAGATTTGCAGCGAGACCGCTTGCAAAAGAACCACAAGACAAGGGAACGATCATTTTGCGTCCCTACTTTTTTAAATGAGCCAATTTCATTGCTTGTGACTTGATGAGAGCAGGCTTTCAACAAGAAGACCTAAGGAGAAACTAACAATATAGTCACGCTTAGCAAAAGCTGAACAACTAAATACTGATGTGGACATACCATTTCTATTATATTTTTCATAAATGAGTACTTTAGCTTATGCAAACGAGTGACATTGGAGGTCCATCCTTTGAATACAGAAGATAAGTCAATATGTGCTTGACCAGGTCATTCTCCTGAGAACCCATACACCCGCCTCAGACGGCCTACGACAGACTGCCGCATCGTCTCTGGACGCTGATCTGAACCCACTTCCCCCTTCCCAGCAGCCCCCTCACCTCTGCAGGTCAATCTGTCTCTTCGCCACCTCGTCCTTGGTCTGCTGTTTGGACACCTTGATGTTGATGGCCTCCGGGTTGGCGTCGGCCGCCCGCTTCCTGCCCCGACCGCACCCGGTCCCCGTCCCGGCCCCCGCCTCCTTCTCCGCCGC
>JAOTIX010000095.1:12205124-12216803 GCA_027123715.1 Gaidropsarus macrophthalmus | reverse complement strand
GTGTGTGTGTGTGTGTGTGTGTGTGTGTGTGTGTGTGTGTGTGTGTGTGTGTGTGTGTGTGTGTGTGTGCGTGTGTCGATACAATTATTGGCAACAAACAAACAAATCCGATATTGCATTCTCGTTTTATACTAAATTACTAATTCAATTCACAAAATAAATACTTTTATATCACGTTGACAGAATCTTGGTGTATTTTGCATTGATTATTAGTGTAAAAATAATCAATGCAAAATGCCTTACTTGCCCTATTTTACACGTTCAAACTTCATTTTCATTAACATGTGTTCATGCATAAACGTGTAAATACGCCATTTGTTTGTATTTTCGCACATGTTACCACTTGGAGTGCTATCATCGCGAATGGTAGACAGTTATTACGCTTTTATTCTCATCCCGACGATGCCCAACCTCATCCAGTCACACTAGCCGTCAGTGTACCATAACCATTTCTATGGAAGACCATTCCCGCCAGCCACAAAAAAAACAACAATCCCAATGTAAGTCATAATTATGAGATAAAAAGTCGAAATTACGAGATAGTCATAATAATTAGATAAAAAGACATATAAATTAGATAAAATAATAATGGGGAATATTTTTTTTACTGGCGGGAATGGGCTTCCATACATTTCTAACTTAACACCTGAAGTTAACAATTTCTGACCTTCATATGTAACTAGTTGAGGTGCATCATGGGAGATACGCGTCAGAAAAGTCCATCCAGCCATCACACTACCCTGTCCGGTTCAACAGCATGTTTTTACGCTTTCGCCGTGGTCTTTTTTCCAGCGCACTGGGTGTTTATGTGTAATTGCGAATGAAAACAAAGCATCTTGTACAACTTGGGGAAACAAAGCTTTAGCGATCATGCCTCGGAAAAAGAAAAATACAGAAAGCCCCGCAAGAGTTCCCGGGCTGTCAAACGACGATGCTCACAACAGTAGCCAATCCACCCGCGGATTGCGTGGATACGAGAATGCCATGGCGAGCAATCTATCCTTAATGTCAAGATCTCAAAAAGAGGAAATCGTGAACAACATGAAGGAGATGTTTTCACATTTGGACCCTGAAATAATTTACATTGTGCTTTCGGAGTGTGGATTTAAAGGTAGCGATCACAATTCCATTCCTGCTAACTTCTATAACGTAGCTCAACAACTAGCTTGTTTGTTAGCATTGGTGCATTTGTGAAACGGTTTGTGTGTACATGACTGATGCCCTACGAGTGTAGTTTGTTGTCGTTATCGCATGCTAATCAATTTCATCAGGCAGCTGAATCAGGGGGGTCAATTGCCAAAGAAATGAGTCACTTCATCCTGTAAAGAGTTGTGCACCGATTAGTCGTTACCCTGTTTATACACTGCTGTACAACAATGTTTAAGCTCTAAACGTGATTGATAAAAACAACAATTGAAGTTATATAAATAGCAGGTTGGTGTAGCAAAATGTATGCTGCATTCCCCACTATGAAAAGGTTGTGCATAATTGTAGGCTGTTTTCATTCAATATTTCAACACTTTTCTCATTAGTAACCGTTATTCTACTCTTCCCCCTTTCATTTTCTCAAGTGCACGATGCAATGGATTCTCTTCTGGAGCTCTCTGTAGGTGCAGAAGTGGCGGCCGTGGATTCGAGCCCTGCCACAGGATTCGAACTCACTGCTGCTGCCCTACTCAGCCCCCATCACTCTGACCAAGACCCAGACTTGGCTCAACTTAAACAATTCAAATCAGTGTCTTCTTTGTCAACATCCCCTTTGACAGCAGAGTTGGACCAACTCATTGATGAAGACTCTCAGTATTTCTCAGCAGCTGTCGCCCCCCTGTCCTCCTTCCCTCCACCCCCAGTACCACAGCAGGCTCTCCCTGAATTGCTCCAGACCAGCATGGAGCCTAGGACCACAAGTATAGGCACAGCTGGAGCACCTTCTCCAATAGACGAGCACAGTCTTTGGGAAGGGAACAATGTCAGAACAGAAAGGTCTGTACTGAATTTCAGTCATCTGATTCCACCAGTGGAACCGGATAGTGCCACATCCAAAACAAACTCTTCTTTGGATCTAGTCGCAACAGGTCGACCCTCAGCGTTCCAGATCTACAAGAAGATCGACGCTACTTCCGAGACTTCAAGGGGCATGCCCTCTGGAGACATTGGAGGAGGGGTGAGATCGAAGGTAGTTCCACAAACCTGGCAACCATCGTATTGGAACCCGAAGGCCGCTGCCTTCTGTCCCCCCATCCAAGGAGACCAGGGCCCAACTTTCATCACCCCTGTGGCTCTCCCTCCATCTCCCTGGGACACCGGAGTCAGACCCACTCCCCATTGGTCAAACCAATGGACTGGCAGCCCGCTGTCCCCCAGGCCGCCCGATACAATTCCAAAGACGTGGGTCTTGCCTACTGCTCCACGTGCATCCGCCACACACCGCAGGCTTCATATTGAAGGGAAGGTACTTGTGCTTCTGCGTGGAGCCCCAGGGTCTGGCAAGTCCACTTTGGCCCGGTCAGTATGATGTCATGTTTTCGTAGAAGGCTGATGTCGGCTTCAATTCTTCTGTTACCAAGTTGTAAGTGATCTGTCTGTTTCTATCAGGGCCTTGTTGGAACAAAACCCAGGGGGATTGGTACTGAGCACCGACGACTATTTTAGTCGCCATGGAGATTATCGTTTTGATCCCTCTGCTCTGGGAGAGGCCCATGACTGGAACCATAAGAGATGTAAACAAGACCGTCTTCCCCAAATTGAATGCAATTGAAATGTCCATATCAATTCACATGAATTATCCATTGGCGTTGAACAGTTGACATATAATGCACTTAGGTTGTGTTTGTCTTCTGTCTCAGCTGTGTCTTCCTCTGTTCATTCCACAGCTCAGGAAGCCTTTGCGAGGGGCGCTAGCCCTATCATTATCGACAACACCAACATGCAGAGCTGGGAGATGAGGCCTTATGTGGCGCAGGTGAATCCGCTATTCACATAAACATATAATTATATGTGAACATATCATTTATTCAATTTGTGTATCGTTTTCACATTGTTTGAAATTCAATACATAAATGTTTTAACAAACCCATATCACCAATATTACTGGTCATTTTGACAAGTTTAAGGGCTGTTGACTGTTTGAAGATTGGCTTTTTATGGTCTTGATCAGTATTTCTTTCTTAGGCGTTGAGACATAACTTCAAGGTTCTGTTCCGGGAACCGGACACATGGTGGAAAAACAAGCCAAGGGAACTAGCGAGGTGAGAAAAAGTGCAGAATTATGGCATCTATTTCAGGCTGTTATAAATCAGGCTGTTATAAAGAGGATTTTCATGGGTAACAAGGCTGTGTCTTATCTGTTTGTGTTTATGTGTATTCCCGTGCATATCCAGACGTAACAAGCATAATGTCCCGGCTGAAAAGATTCGTCGTATTCTAGATGGCTATGACCGTTTTGTTTCCGTCCAGTCCATCATGGGTTCCCATCCCCTCCATCAGTGAGTGTTATCATCTTTGGGCTAATTTAACTACAATACCACACACAAGTTTTGATGTTTGGCTGCCTTGGCAGGCAGTCATTATTGTACAAGGCCAGCTACTCATCACTGACCAACCTCGACAACAATGCTTGACACTGCAATGGCTTTTGAAAATGTAATGATATTGTGCTACACGCTCGCACCCCTAACTGTAACTGATGTGTGTTATTGTTTTTCTAGACCATTGTCATCGGATTCTCTTTGCCCGGACTTGGTTGGAGATCCTGGATTTGCTCACAGAGCTGAAAAACCCCACCCCTTCATATTTTCTTCACTTCCTGATGTGTCGTCGACTGGTCCTTCCAGGGAAACAAACATGGCTGCACATGGTAGCCAGAACCCAACTGAAAATAATCTGATTCTGAATGATGGTGATGACGAAGACATCGATTTACTAGATCTTGATATGGAACTGGAAGCCCGCCGAGAACATGACAGTGATTATGGAGTTCCTGACTGCATTGTGGAGTCGGTACTGAATGAAGATCTACATGACGATGAAATCCCTGTAGCCTTCTCGGAGTCAATAGGGCAAAGAGTTGGGAGGGAGAGGGGAAAGAGGATGGCTGGTGGGTCTCCTTCATCAGATCTGGGGGGAGATCCATGCCAACCAGGGAAGGTCGAAGGGATGGCCAAAGGAGACATTGTGGAGGTCCAGCACAGGCCAGAACTTTTAGATTTTGTTGGGGACTGGCCCTCTGCACAGAGCAAGGACCAGCGACAGGCGAGGAAAGGAGAAAAAGAGCAGAACGGAGAGGAAGACAGTGGCAAGGAGGTCCAAGAACACGTCTGCCGAATAAAAGCCAAAACAGGACCTGATGTGACGGAGTTTCAGAAGCTCCTGGACCTGATTCAGACGAGTGAGGACGTGACCCAAACTGGCGTTCCCCTGGACTACTCCCTCTCTTCCAGTTCTGGGGAGCAGTCGGACAGAGAATGGGAGGCAGGGGGTGGGGCCCATAGGCCCCAAAGTGATGGAATCAGGGAGGATCAGGAGAGAACCAGGAACAGGAGTGACAGCGTCCGGTCAGAATTACCGGACTGCGTGTTGGACCGGAAGGCGGCCGTTTCCTTGTTGGTTAGTGAGTCCTCTGATCCCATGTTGGTTGGGCTAGGAGACAAGACCTTTGAATTAGCAGAAGGTTGTATCAGAGAAGGGATTGATCCCAAGCCATCAGTTTGTAGAGACGTGGTGTCTGGATCAGAGTCTACACAGCCCCATGCCTGTGTTTCTTATCCTGGTGCTGATTTACTGATGGCCTCAGGGATTGTGGAGGCAAACATCTGCCAAGACAAAGAGGGAATCTCTAATATTGGAGTTGAGGTCGGAGCAGGGACGACCGCTGGGTACACTGAAAATGTGACTCACCGTCCTGATAGTGGCGGTGAAGCTTTTGGAAGCCTTATCAGTGAAGGTGGTCAGAGTCCTGCCTCCGAAGGCATTGCTGAAACTAAAGGTAGCCCGATCAGTGGGGGCAGCCAGGAGCGCAAACAGCGTCAAGGTCGTAGGTCAGGCAAGCATTGCAAGCTGGCACTCACCTTCACTCAAAACTGTCTGTCACCCTCTGCTCCTACACCCCCAATGGATCCCACTCCAACTACTACCGCTCAAGGCTGTAACTCTAGCCATAGCAGCGTTCCATCAGACATTGGTTTCCCCTCTAGCCCCGATTGTTGCTTGAGCCTCGAGTCTAAAAGCAGTCACCCCCCATGTCCTGACCCAATCCCTGACCCTCAGACAAAGTCACAGCCACAGTCTGACCCCCTCAACCTGGGGGAAGACGACGGCTGTCCCACCCAAACAGACCCACAGGACTTTGCCGTCCTTTGGCGCATTAATCAGCACCCCAGATCTGACAACATGGTTGTCAGCGTGGGAATCCTCCCCGGGGACCTCACCGTCTTGACTGGCGACCCCTTCCGCTTTGTACCCTCGGTGTGTTCTGTGGCTACGCCAGCAACTGCAGCGTACCCACCTGGCCACTGTGAGGTGCCATACCGCATGGGGCATGAGAAAGGCACACAGGTGGAGGAGAGAGATGTTGGGGTCGCCAGAAGCCGGCTGGAGAACCTGCGCATCCTCAGCCGTCACTTCAAACTGGTGAGCTTTGACATTTTGGAAGACCTCTATGACAAGTGTCATCAGGACTTGGAGTGGACGACTAACCTGCTGTTGGACTCCGGGGAGAGGTTCTTCAGGGATGATGATTGCGAGGGAGAGGGATTTGTCTGGGGGGAAGGTGAGCCAAACTTGGCTACATTATGTGACACTTTGGAGAGGGATCTGAACATTGAGCTGCCTTCTACTGCCAGAGAGGAGGGTCAGCCAGGTGATCGTCCAATGTCCGTTGCACCGGTTGGTGTGGAGGAAGGTCACGAGTTGGCCAGTGCAGAGCCCTGTGAAATGGTACAAATGGGGAATGAGTGTCATTCTAATACTGAACCACCAGGGCCACGTTTGAAAGATATCGGTGCATCGATGGCTATACATGACATCTCGAGTAGTCGTGCGGGACCATCGTCACAGGATGCAAGCACAAACAGGGATCATCTTGATAAAAGATTGAGAATGAAATCCCCTCAGCCACTGCTCACTCTGCTGAGAAAAGAAGGTCAAGCGGAAGGAGGCTGGGACTCTGGACAGGAAGTGACATCGGAATCCATCAGTGTGAAAAATCCAGGAGCCATGCACAGAGGAGATGGGATGTCTGACCTGGACGAGATGACCCGGCTTCTACTAGTGGAGTTAGAAGAATCAGACAAAAGGGAAGAAGAGAAGGAACTGGAGGAGAGGAATTCAAGGAGGCTGCTAGAGGAGAATCGGAGTCGGCACCTGGACATCCATAGTTTGGAGTTGACGCTAACCACTGAGCTGGCTTTGCAACTGACTGAGCTCTTTGGACCAGTGGGAATAGATGCAGGTACCTATTGGCTTACGCAATTACGACATTCACACTTCTGATACACGTTCATGTTCCCATGGTGTTATTCTAACCATGAACTGACATGTATGGTTTACAACACTCAGGCGCATGTTCTACTGATGACTATTCTGTGCGCATGGATCTCAACCTGGCTAGAATGCTCCACCAAAAGTGGAAAGACACCATCCAGGTGAGTCTAAACAATGGCTTCCCTTGATGGATAATAATTGGAGACATGCCAGACATAGTTGTCACGGACATCCTGTCAAAGTCTGTTCCTTTGTTATGACAATGATTGTGATTGTGGTTTGATCTACAGGAAAGTCAGAGACAGTCGACTCTGTCCTACCACTTGCTTCAGGAAAGTGAGTAGACTCCTTGAAATGCTGGCATACTTTTGTAGAAAGGCACTTTTTACGTTCAACCGTTCGCGTTTTTGCCGCCATTTTTATGGGATTTTATAATCAAGCCGTGGCCGTTATGAATGTATCTGCAGGCTCATCTCATTGGGGTGACAGCCAACCGCCTAAATCTGGAACCTGGCCGACCGGCTTTCTGATTGGGGCGGATGGTTACGCGTCGCTTGGCAGCCATTCGGAGCCCCAGGCGGACCCTCCGAGCCTCAACAACTGGAACGTGTCTCGCACCCAGGTGTCTCTCAGGGACATCATGACGGAGGAGCACGCCCGACAGCAGAAACTTGAGAAGGTGCGACACGTGCCACATGTTGTGTAAGATAAATCCACGTGCTGGACGAATTAGTCATTCACCCATACAGCCTGAAATCAACTGGAAATGTGGTTGTACAACCATTCACGTTTCACATAATGTGTTCTTTTTGCTTATTCAACTAATGCCTGAGTACCTGCCGTCCTACCTTTGACAGCCATTCATGTAGTACAAAAGAAAATGACCTTGAAAGACATCTTTTCTTTTCATCTTTCATCGCGTCATAGAGTCCATAGTCTGCTGCTGCCTATCCTCTTATCCTCCATTCACTTTTCCCCCCCCCCACCCAGACGAGACAAAGTCGCGCAGACCTGGACCGACGTGACGGGGCCACGCGGCTGAAGGAGAACCAGCTGTACAGCCTCTTCCCTGGCATCGACCGCCATTTCCTCGACGACATCTTCAGAGACCACAAGTGAGAAACGCCAAACAAAAAAACAACTATTTCATTCTTCGCCGTTTTTATGTATTAAAGCAATTGACCTTCTGATTTATGGTTATTGTTCATTTGTAAAATATAATCTGTGAACCTTAACGTGTGTGTGTGTGTGTGTGTGTGTGTCTGTGTGTCCGTCCAGCTATTCTCTGGCAGAGACCCAGCAGTTCATTCGTTCTCTGTTGGACGAGGGTCCAGTTAAGACTGTCGTGGCCCCTGAATTTGCTCCCACGGAGCCCCACCGAGCGGCAAGCAGGGAGCGGGAAAAGGTACGCTCACGCTGGCGCCCCTTACACAACACTATGCACACATCAAGAATCAAGTGGGTCCCCGTCACACACGCCATCATTGCCACTGAACCCTGTGGGTGTTCTCTATCCTTAACCCCCCCTGGTGCTCCACAGAGGCCGAAGCTTGCGGACCCCGTGACGACGAGCCAGTACCAGGACACGGAGGACCCAGAGTACGAGGACTACAGGGCGGAGGCCAGCCTGCAGAAGCGGCGGCAGCAGGAGAGCTTCGCCAAGGCAGCGGAGGCCTTCAAGCAGGGCAAGAAGGATGTGGCCTCCTTCTACGCACAGCAGGTAATGGAGCTGAGAGATGTGGATTTTTGTCACTTCAAAATAAATGTTGACATGCACCAACTTTAAATCTTGCTGGCCCTCTCCTGTGTGCGAACCCGGCATCCACGTGTCTGCCTGGCCGTACATTTGGCCTATGTATTCACTCAATGTATGCAGTGGTCACGTAAAGCCAGGTGCAATGTATGCCAACAGGGTGTAGGAAATAGTGAAGAATTGGCAAATGGAACACAGAATTTACTCATTTAGTAAGAGGAGTATTATCTCCTCACAGGCTTGTGGTTATTTCTAACCATGATGTGATTAGTAATCCACTGACACATACTGACACCTACTTCCACCCTCTCTGTGGGCGGATGACTTACTCACACCTTTGCGGATTCGACACGCACTTGTGTGAATACATGTCCTTTATGGCCTTCAGTCTTTATGGAGGAATCACTGGATCTCTGTGAGGTTTGTTTCAGTTATATTTCTCTCAGTGCGTTGTAAATAAAACAGCCCCTTGAACGCCCCACCTCCCTCAGGGTCACCTCCACGGGCAGAAGATGAGGGAGGCCAACCATCGCGCTGCAATGCGGATCTTTGAGCAGGTGAACTCCTCCCTGCTCCCCAGGAACATCCTGGACCTCCATGGCCTGCACGTGGACGAGGCGCTGAGGCACCTTGGACAGGTCCTGCTGGACAAAACCAATGGTAGGTGTATGCGTGTGTGTGTGTGTGGTAAATGCATACTTCCTACTTGAACCCGATGACGTCGATAAAATGGCTACCCATGTTTGCGTTGGACATCTGTCTCTCGTCTGTGTGCGTGCGTGTGCAGAGTATCAGCAGGGTCTGTGTCGGCCCCAGCTCTCTGTCATCACCGGAAGAGGGAACCACAGCCTGGGGGGCGTGGCTCGCATCCGTCCCGCCGTCATCGACTACCTCACCAATAAGCACTACCGGTACTTACCCGCTGCACCACACAGACACACACCGTACAGCCCAGACACCCCAGATCCTAACCACGCCATCGCCATCTGTTCCTCCGTCAGGTTCAGTGAGCCAAAGACGGGTCTGGTGCTGGTCTGTCTGAACTGAGCGCAAATGGAAACGCCAACGCCTGGTGGAATGGACCTGTGGATGAGTGTAGATGCTGCTTCAAATGGACTCCAGGAGCACATCTTAACACTGTCTCCCTCCCTCTGCTTACTTCCATCATTCGTTACCTAATGCCCTTCGCTCCCAACTTCAAAGTCTCCACACTCTCTCCTCCCATAGCTGCCTTACTGATCATGCCTTACCGAGTGTGGTTGATTTCTTACGCTGTATATATCTGAAGAGTTGCAGGATTTTACTTTTTCCAAAGGAGAAATAATAATGTGAATTTTTACACTACAAGGTTTTATAAATGAAGAGGCTGGATAGATTTTTTTTTTTTACTGAGAATATTTTTTGTGATAATGACGTAATCATGTGGTATGATAATAATCCACCTAATCGACTACAATGGAGTGAATTATAATGTCTTAAAGGTTGTGTCAGGAATTTAAGTGATAGAAAAATGTTTGTGCCAAAAAAGCTGCTGCTACAATACAGATACAGGGATTTTTATGATGTACTTTGAAATCCATAATGTTTATTATTATGGCTGTACTAACAGGTGTTCCTAAGGCTCCTTTAATGACAATTAGTTAAGTTATGAAAATGTCAGGCAATTGTTCATATAATTCCAAGGTATGAAGATGCATTTTTATTTTATTTTTGTACTTTGTAATAATGATCTCTCAAAGTCCTACATTTACAATCATTATTTTATTAAAGTGATATCGGTCTGGATTTTTAAGGAGTAAGAAAATATGTTCTATTCATTCTATATTGATATGGAAGCCGATTCCCGCCAGTAACAAAAAACAACCCCATTGTAAGTCATAAGACTTTTTATCTCGTTTTTATCTCGTTAATGACTTTATCTCATAATTATGACATACAATGGGTATTATTATTATTTTTTTTACTGGCGGGAATGGGCTTCCATAATATTGAAGTAGTTGTAATGAAATAGACGCGTTTTAAAACAACCCTGTCCGTGTGAGTGCTGCCTTGTTCCACTGAGCGGATGCTGAGATGCGGAAACGTCACATCGGCATGGTGAAGAAGTAGGTGTTCACCATAACCACTTTAGTCAAACTCCATAACTTGCGTGTCTTTAACACGAGTTTAGAGAACAACTTTTAGATTTAAAATAAGTAACTTGGGGACTATACATTGGAGGCTTTTATTTGGATGGTTTAACGTCTCACAAAAAAACCGTTGGGTGATGGAAATTGTCGCCGATGAGCTCGACGACGGAAAATGGTAAAAATAAGTAGCCTACACTTTTTTGTCAAATTCCTGATTTCGTGTCGCCCTATGAACTATGCAAACGTGATCAAAAGAAGCTGTGGCCTGCACTGAAAATCTTAAAAATCTAGGCTTATTTTGTTTGTTTAAATTTCAAGATGGGCCTACGTCATATTTTCTACGTCGTACATGATTCGAATTAGTCTATTTTCTATGCATATATCGTATAATATCACTATTCATCGTAAAATCAATGGTTCATCACGTGGTGCCAGGTGATTTGAAGATGCAACAGTTGGAACACTGCACAAGGTTTTTCTATGAAGACTTGGCCTCATAAGCTTCTGGGTCTACTTTGGGGGGAAATATAAGGTGTGCAATGCATAACTCGTATAATCTTATTTAGTTATTTTGAATTTAAGTATTCTTCCCATCTCAACTCATCCTTCTTTATGGTAGAACAACAATTCAACCTTTATATAGGCATACTCATACTCATTCACAACGCAAGTTTCATCATAAACTTCATCTTTGTAAGTATTTAAACTTATAAACTCTTAAACTCCCACAAACTGTTGGAGTTTTCCTTTAATTACATCATAATGTTTACCTCCTCACAGTGATTTATCAATTTCCTAAGCAATGCTATTTATTTTATACAAGAGATTCAAATAAATGTTCTCACACATATAAACACAAGTCTAAAAATGAGTTTAAAAATGAACAGAGCAGTTGTAATGTAAATGAGGCTGCAGAATAATAATGTTTCTCCCCCCTGTTTCCTCAGTAAATAACCCCATGGAGCTGACCCGTCTGATGTCTTTACGATTCTCTGCTACTACGGTGCACTGGACTCAAGTATGGTAGGAAGTACTAAGAACGCGTAGTTCTCCACCTCGTCCAAGCAGGCACCCAGAGGTCCTCTCCGACACAGGGCGCTGATTGGCCGATTCAATCTCACATACGGACCCGATACGGTTCACTCAGCGTGAGTAGGAAGGTAATTACAAGTATTGGCTAACGTCTACGAACAATGGAGCATCGCTGGTGTGGTTGTTACCACCGTGGAGGACAACGGATCGCTGGAAGTGAAAACTACGACCCCTAAATACCGAAACACACCAACCCCCCAGTAGCTCGTAAAATACAAAAGAGCG
>JAOTIX010000095.1:12116976-12128022 GCA_027123715.1 Gaidropsarus macrophthalmus | reverse complement strand
AGGAAGTTTTATTGAAGGTTTTTTCAGAAATGCAAAATTAATTTGTGCAAAATTAAATGTGTGGTCATTTGAAGATAATGTGATAAAAAGGCTGAAAGTCTAACTATTCAATATTCAGGAATAGATAAATCCTTTCAGAAAGGGGGAATAAAAAAATAAAATCTGAAAATATATTATATTATATATATATATATATATTATATATATATTATAAATATATAGATTATGGCTGAGGAATCAACTGTTCTGCTCAATGGACTCTTACTGAGCTTTCTCAAGGATTATAGGTGGTTCACCATCCTCATCAACAATTAGTGAGTGGCATATGCAAATTAGAATACATTTGCTATTTACTTTTGCAGGAGCATGCCACTTACTTGATAAAAGAAATGCCGTGCATGATTTTGCCCTCATTTCAAGGACGCATTTCTTTTGTGCAAATGCCACTTTGTAGCCAATGCAAAACTAACACTACCTGTTTGAAATGTGATATTCCTCATCTGTTGTTGAACAGATGATGAAATCAAAGTGTGGTTGGCTAGCCAGAATAACTGGGGTTGTTCTAAAGTCAAATGGACCTAGGTCATGTTCCAAATGGTTAACTTATTCCCGACATAGTGCATATTTTGGGCATCACCATTCTATAGGCCTGTCAAAACGTACATGATGTACTAATTAATGGCCATATTTCACTGTGTAGAAGTGATGCACACTTATTTTGAGATGGTTATCGCACTGAGATGGTTAACACTGGTTTGTTATACAATTTAGCTGTCAAGGGGGACATCTCCTGTGATCTAAATATTGTACAATTTAGTGTGCACGGTATAGGCAAGGCTTAAGGAATGAGGAAACAAGTGAACCAATTGGAACATGTCCCATCAGAAGAAAGAAGGTATGACGGCAATCTCCTTACTGATGCCGTCACTTTTTGCCCATTCTTTAAACGATATGGGAATTGTTGCAGCGATCACATTTTTTCATTTACGCATCCGTTGAAGTCATTTATAGGCTTGGAAGTTAGTTGCCCAAAACCCCTATCTTTGAGATTCAGTGGCATTTTAACTAGCTCAAGACCTTGCTAAGTGAAAACAATACTGAATGTCTATGCTAATAACAGCGCACCTGTGCCTGCGACCGAGGCTGCTGCAGATTTCCAGGGATTATCTTTTCATCCGCAATGGAGTTATATTTATGTCAATGGGCCAGTTTTATTATTGTCTCTACTATAGAAAAACTTTGATTATATGTTGTCAGTTTTGTTTTATTGCAGTATATACTTCTGACACTCCTACTGATACTAGGCTTGAATTTTATTCGGCTTAGAACTTATTTAATGGGCGAAACTACTGATGAAATGAAGAAATTAATACAGGAATCAGCTATTTATGCATAAACCACTTATTGCACTATGATTTGTAAGAAACTTTTTTTTAATTATTGTGAAATTGTTTTGTGTTGATGTTGCTGCATACTTATTTATTGATCGTGATTAAGAACTGTGATTTTACTAGTTTGATTGTCGTGGTGTCTGATTTGTAATGAGGCACTTTGATGCAAAGTGAAATGTGTATTGATGGAATTGCATGAAAGCGTTAACATTGTTGCCACTCTAATTTATTTGTTCTTAATCTTTTCCCTAGTGTTCATTGGTGCTTATATTTGTCAAAAATGTGTTTAAGTACATAGTTAAGTTGGTTAAACCAATCTAAGAATGTTAAAATATAAAAATCCCTGATACAATCATTAGAGGTAATACTCTGAGGAAGATTATGCTTTCCATTCCAATCTTAAGTACTTTAACAAAACTAATTTGAACACATGTAAATGAGATAATTAACTTGCTTTTATGGAGAATATGCATTGCTTGCAAGACTGATTTAACGAGAAGATGTAACATTGTTTGGTTTCCTGGATGTTTCTCAGTTGCAGCGCTTTTGATCCCCCTATCCTTTTTGAGCGTTATAACAATCGTTCTCTTCTGCTTTTCAGCAGAATTTTGTCTTTTGCCTTCAGCAACTCATCCAATAAAATATTTCTGCTATTGTGATATAGTCCCGTTTTATGCAGTGTGTTTTATCTCCGGTCTTTACTTTTGAGTTTGATAACACAAACACATTAGATCAGAATGCAGCAGTACAGCATAATGTCATGTCAAAGACGTGCCCACAGAACTTCTTTTTATAGTCTGGGTTAAATCTAATGGCCGCTTTTAGACAAGCTTTTAGTTTTAGTATTATTGAAATGTGTGTAATCGTTAGTAATGTGAGCCACTGTTTGACATTGGTCTTTGTATTTGTTTCTTCCAGCTTGGTGTCGGATGAAGAACTGGGTGCTGCAGAGAGGCCGATGACAAAATGTGGCCAGGTCAATCGGAGGTCTGCATTGGAGAAGGTTCTCCGCTCACTCTGCCATGCACACCGTTCTTTGATCAGCCAAATCTTAATGCTGGCACGCCAGGAACGACTGCGGTCTCTACCCAATCACAAACTGGCTGGTTGTCAGGATGGATCTAAATGCTGCCACCATGCCACCATGACCTCACAGAAAAATCCACCATCTTGTTGCTTTCCATTTAGTAAGGCTAAAAGTCTCAGCAGCAGCCCACACTACCCTCTTGCAGACGGTGCTCATCAAGGTTGCAGTGAGACCTTGCACAGTCCAGCAGATTCTAAGTTTAGTTGTACCCTTCAATGCTATCCTCTAAGGGAAAGTAAGGGTTCTCAGGGCTCGGGTTGTTGTTGCGTTAAGAACTGCAGAGGGCCATCCTACCCCGGTTTCTGCCTTGAGAATCTCCAATGCATTTCCTGTCAGCGTTTCGATGGACACAAGGCAGAGAATCATTGTTCATGTTCATCCACTTCGTCCCCCAGTCCATGTCACCCTTCTCAGGTATGCCCAGCCTCTTCCATTTGCTGTAGCCATCACCGCCCCATCACATGTCTTTGCCATTCAAGCCACACAGGCTTTGTTCAAATCAGGCAGACCATGGAGAAGGAGGGTGAAGACCTGGATCCCCCATGTCCTGTGCTAAAGAGAGAACCCAGCCCCTCCCCTCCTCCACTTTCTCCAATCCCACCAGACATCACCAGCAGAACAGAGGAAAAACCTCCTTTTCTCCTTTTCCATTCTCATGATGGACATCCTCCATTTGTGGAAAACAAAACTCCAGATGGCAGGCTTCAGGAAGCACATTCAGACCCTGAAACTGCAGAGGACTTGGATGGTCAGACGAGGAATACAAACGGGAGCTTGCTGAGGGAAGTTGTTGATCGTTTTACAGAGAAATTGGATACAATCAGACCTCAGGATAAAGACTCACAACAGCTGAGTTCCACAACTGTAAACTGCAATGAGAAGGAAGGGCTCCCCTCTTCCACCCCTCGGAGCATCTCATTTCACGCTGATGAACAACTTAGTGAAATAATCACTACGGTGCTCCATACAGGTAGTAACAGCGACTATAACCTTAGCGAGCTATTACATCAGCACGATAACAAAGAGGCCAAGTCCCCAAATACTCGGGCCCGTCGAAGGCAGGAGGTCCTTGCAGCTATGAAGTTGCCAGCCAATGCCACCCGACGATACAATTTGAAAATAAAACGGGAGCTTGCGATGCTCGACCCATCACATCACAGGAGAAAAGTGCCACCATCCAAGAGAAAAGTAGAAGATGGCAGTCATTCTAGCTCCCCTGAATCTAGTTCCTCGGACACCACGCCTGTAAAAAAGACTACAAGAGGATCAGGAATCCAGAGAGAGTTACCACAATGCCATCAGGACAGCGACATCGTCCAAATCAGTGGAAAAATAAGTGTGGAGAGCATTAATTTTGCAGATGGCAGCAATACATGCAGTAGAGAAATTGAGAGGATGACCGGAAAGACACATGATCAAATCACTGACACTGGGAATCCTGGAGTAGAGGGTCCAGTTTTTGAACAGATAGTAATGGAAGGGAACAACATCAAAGCTGAGGAAGCCGGATTTGATGTGAAAGAAGATATACAAATGATCATTGTTAAGGAAGAAATTGAGACTATTGAAGTGGGACAAAATGTGCCAGCCATCGAGGAGAAAAAAGCAAAAATCCAAGGAACCCTAAATCCCGCCAGTAAACTGCTGACTGAGCCCTGCAAAGTGGGTTCAGAAGAAAATGTCCACAGCAACAGCTGTGCCGAGGGGCATACCGTAGTTGTCAAACATTTACAAAATGAGGAAAACGTACAGGAACCAGACAAAAAGCTGACTTGCAGCAGAGGGCTTAGAGGGCGAAGGCAGACAATAACTCATCAGTCAAGCAAATCTAGGAATGCCACAAGATCCAAGAGGAACATTGTACCTCCCCAGCGTTTCGCTCCCTACGTCACGGAGCCAAGGAAGATGTACTTTGTCGCCTGCTTTTCTGAGAACATCTTCAATCCAAGAACATCAGCGGACAGTGTGTTACAATCTACTATCGTCAACTCACAAAGGACAGATCCTATGGACACCCTGCTTGACTCAGGGAAAATCACAAGTCACGTAGAATCGCCCAACAAACCCACTGGAGAAGAGTCTGACCCGAAGCCAAAAGAACTATCGGAGTCATCTCATGCAGAGTCCACGGATCAAAGTCAGGCCTTTTCAATCTCTATTTCACCCACAAGGCTGAGACCTTCTAAGCACAGTTCAAAATATAAAACGGATGTGAGAGACAGTGCAGCCAGGCCTTATGGTAGGTTACGTTCATCGTCAACAAAACCTCATGCTCCAGAGTCTGTAACAGTTTGTACAACATCCTCCCCCAAGTCCTATTCAAGCACTTCTGATGATTCTGCTTCTCCACTGTCTGACCTCCCCTTTGAGTTTAATAGCCCAATTAAGATCATGTATGTGTCTCCGGTTGTCAATGAGGAAGGGGTGAAATATAGCTTGAAGTCTGCAGCCTCAAGTTCTGATGGACAAGTAATGCAAAACTTTGACCCATGTGAGCAGTCATCATGGGCAGGAACACCTGAAAAGAACGGTCCAGGTACAGAGTCTGTCCCTCTAAAGCATGCTACCTCTCCCAAATCAGCATCCACATCTTCTAAAAACATCTCTAGTCCCTTCAAATCTCCATCAACTCCTCCAAGATCAGTGCCTCCATTATCAGGCTCCCCAACACTCCGATCAGCTTCTTCACCTTCACCCACAAAGTCTGTATCACCTAAAGGTTGTAGGAGATCAGGAGAAATCTCTCCATTGAAGCGTTTAGGAGATCTGGGGATTTCTCATGAAATAACCCCTCCAAAGAGGCGACCTGGTAGACCCAAAAAACTTGGTCCACAACTGGAAAAAAAGGCAAAAAGGCCAATTGGTCGTCCACGAAAACAGACTATTCCAGATCCTGTACAAGAAGGCAATGCAGAAGTTTTTAAAGCTATTGAAGGAGACAACATGGAGAAAGAAAACAAGAACCTGAAAATAACTGTAGTTTATGGGCGATCACGAAGAAACAAAAGGGTGGTCTCAGAGGGCTACGAACAAGAGCTTCATGAGACTGCACAATCAGTGGACCGAAACATTGATTTCAACAATTTGCTGCATGGCACACAAGAACATTCTGATGTTGTCAAAGCAGATTCCACCAAATGTTTAAAGGAGTTGAACCTGGTCAGACCTGTGAAGGATGAGTCTGCCCCTCCTGCAAGCAGTAACATCAAATGTCAGAAGCTTCAAGGTGCTGTCTCAACAAGAAAACCTGGAAGACCTGCAAAAGTGAAGATATCTGGAATCTCCGTCACAGTCACTACAGTATCCCCAAGGCAACGTAAGATACAAATGGACAAGGATGTTAAACGGTCTCCAGATTCACTTCTAAGAAAGAAGGCACTCCTACCAGAGCTTAAATCTGCCAAAGAGACATGGAATATTGACTGTCCTTCAAGAAATGAATCCAGGCATTCAGAGGGAAGGGGTGTATCAAAAGATGAGGGTAAAACAAAGTGGCTAGATAGGCCTGTAGCTGTACGTCATTCAGTGAGGGTAAGGAAACCTTCAATCTACTTGCTTCACTCTGTGGCCACCTCTTCATCCAGGTCCTACAGCCATAGCAACGCTCTAATACGTAGCTCCAGGAAGCTTCTGCTAAACAAGGCCATTAACCAAAGGAAACTAGAAAAGGCTCAGGACTGTTTAGAACACCCAAAAGAGAAAAGACAGTCTCTTAGACAGGAGAAAAATCCAATCTGTCAGGACTTGAGCCAGGTCGCAGCTGTATCGGTAGACTCCATTTTTCCTCCTCAAGAGACAATGAAGTGGTGGGCAGCATCAGCTGAGGAAAATGATTTGAACCAGGAGTTTGCCAGACGTATACAACTAGTCTCCAACACCTGGGTGTCCGATGTTGACAACCAACAGAATTCTTCCTTTAAACATAAATCCGCACCACTGAGCAAGAGATCTCGTCGTTCCTCTGTGGTACAAGCGCTTTTTGACTGTCCGCCCAACAGACCAAGTTCCTGTAGCATGCAGCAGCTCTGCTCCTGGTTCATGCAAACCACAGAGACCCAACCTCTGGCCATTGTCAAAAAGGCAAGCTCCCGAAATCCATATGAAATCATGCATTATCCCCGTTCTACCAACAACAAAGGAAGTATCTGCCCTAGTCCACAGGCAGAGCGACTTCGCAAACACATCAAAAAGTTTGCTAAAACTGTGCCAAAGAGTCCACTTGCACACCAGCTGGCTCTGGAAAGGCTGAGGAATGGAAATAAAACTGCATCAGCAAGAAACATTAAACGTCAACTTTTCACCTCTAAGTTTGCACCAGGCCGGCTGAATCAAGGAGCCCCATGGTGGATGGGCAGAACCCTTGGCAAGTATTTATCTACACTATTAAGGGCAAAGGCTAGGTTCCTAACATGCCTTCAAAGGAATGGCTTGCCCAAAAGGCCGAGAACGAACTGGTGGCCATCGGTAATTGCAAAGAAACAAAGCGATAAAGCATTGTCTAGACTGTCACCTGATCACCAGTCAGTGGACTGCTTGGAAAACAGGTCAGCTGACCCCTTACCAAAAGAGGAAAGACTCAGCTCTAAAGCCTGGAGCCCTGAGAAACTAAAGGAATGCCGGGTTTTTCTGAAGAAGATCAACTCGCCAGGCAGTGAGTCCACTGCAGAAGAATTGGACTCCTGCACAGTGACACTGGATGATTGGTCCCCTTCTGCCTATCGCTTTGCAAGGAGCGAGGGTGAACTGGCAAGGGAGGATGAAGCTGTGAAAACTGAAAGGAAGGTAAAATGTAGGGCCGAGAGCACCTCTGACGAGTCTTCTAGTTCCGCAGCAAAGTCTACACAGGAGCAAGACGAAGTGCCAACGGGGAGGCAAACTGGCCAGAAAGATGAACAGCAACCTCCTGTGATTGTACCCACTGGAGCATCAGAACCACCAGCTGTGAAGATGTTAAGAAAATCACGGGTGAGGGGTCTGTCTGGACCAAGATGGTCTGACTTTGTCCTAGGTAAATATCCTTGATCTTTTTTTATTTTTTTTGGAAGCATTCAATCTCATTTTCCTGACAAGGTTGAGTTTTTATCATTATCATGATATCTACTTTGTTCCTTTAACTCTCACAGAAAATTAAAGGAAGCTCTGAGCCTTTTCTGTTCTTGGAGAGGCGGTGGTGAAACCTGGTGCCTTTGGACATTCGGCCAACCATGGAGACCGGCCAGCTCACTCCTGTCGTCTTACACTCAGCAATTATGTAGCAGGCTAACTTAAAAACTTGAGGTTGCACTATTTTTAGGAGAGCCATTTTTTTGTCCCTCAGCCTTTTTATTTCAGCAGCTTTGTATGTACAAAACTATATTTTTTATTTTGACTCGAGTCTCGTCTCTGAAGATCCGTAGCACGTTAAATGATCAAGGCAAACTTTTTGTGTCGGATGAGCGGCTTTAGTCTGGATGGGCTGTGTTAAATGAAGTAAAACGCTTAAGAGCATTAAGGCAGTGCCATGCCACCGGTCTGCATACCCTTTTGCTAGTGCTAGAATGTCTTTTTCTTTTCAAATTGTGATTTAACTCCTGGTCATAACTAGCTCCATTAAGATGGATAAATCCCTATTAGATGCAAGAAGATCATGTTAAACATGTACATATTGTGCCATTATTGAATGTTTCCCTCAAAAGTGCACATGTGGGCCCTTGTTTATTTAAGTTATTATATTATAAAAGAAATATTCATGGTTATAAGTTTGGACAAAGATGTTCTTTTGCTTCATGATGGCCAACTTACTAAAGACCTAATGCTGAGTTGCATAGGTTCCAGCAGGCGTTGATCAGTAGACAATAAGTACTTCACTGTAGTCATCGTCTGCTATTTATTTCATGAATAGGTCATCATAGACCTTGAGACCAAATTTGGATACTTACTTTTTTTTTTTTTTTGAATGCAATCATTTATTTGTTTTGTATTGTCCTGTTAGATTTGCAGTGCTCAGCCATTGACATGGACGCTGTTTTACCCCAATACTCCCTGTGAAATACTAAGAGGTACAACGCAGTCCATGTGGTAGAATGTAGATTCTCATTACTCTGTTGGTTTTTTTTGCCATCCCAAAGCATTAATTAACTTATTTACTTAAAGCCTTCCTGTTGCACTATTGCATCTGTTGAGATTATCACTCCCGTAGATCCTACTAGATCCAACCAATCCTATTTTGCACATCCTTATCAACCCTTACTGTAAGACTCCTAGGTGCAATACAAATCCCAAATAATCTATCAATAGTCCTATAATAATCTTACTGCTGACAGACAAATGGATGTTTTTAACTGTGATTACAAGTTCTGAGGTGGCTGATGGTCCTTGCCATGTAGAGCCACGCGATTTTCACAACACTATTACCCTACCCAAGTAACAAGAAATACAAAGTATTTTGTTATTTAACTCTGATTAATCTTGGGATAACCTTGTTTTCCTGCCTTTTGTTTAGACTGGGCCAGTTGCCAAGTGATCTGTACAGGTCAAAACGTGTGTGTGTGTGTGTGTTGCTAGCTGCCATTTGAATTGTGGGTCTCAGTCTTGTGACTATGGAAACTTTGCCCCCTCAAACCCCCTGGTGCTTAACCTGTTGTATATTTTCTCAAATGTTTTTTATACTTTCTCGTATAGATGTAACAAAGAGTTGTCTTTTCATTAGAATAAAGTTTCTTTTCAAATATATCTGCTGTTTGATATTACCTTTAGAGGGCAGTGGTGTATTCAGGTGAGGTTTAAGTGGCAGGTCTCACACATTTTTACATGAGGGTGGGGGGCTCCATTCACTGCATGCACAATGCATGGCTTACAAATGCGTTTGAAGCTAGGGGAATAGTCAGTTTGCATAATTCACTTCATGAACTGGATTGCATGATTTCCTTCGTCGCACTATGGTATGTTTCTCAACCTCAGTTATGGCTGTAGAGTTAGGAGTCTTCTTCAGGGTTGGTGTATATATATATAAAATGACTAGACTACCGCGATTAACTGATGGAGCTCTGAGGTTCAGGTGAGCCTTAATTTAAGTGCGGCTGTTGACAGCCTCCTACTTTTGTGATTCATTTCCCCCCAAAAAAATCACCAATTTAGAAATGAAGTATTTTATTCAGAATGAAAGCAAATATTACAGGTGATTCTCCCCAGTGAAGTGGAAAATAATCCCAATACACCGGGGATTGTAAGTACAGCATGGCATTATAGGTGTTTTTCATGTGCCGTTGCAACCATTAAAAAGGCCATTACGATGCGAGTGGGTTCCAATATACATGTGCAGTACGCCAAGGACGTTTTAGGAGGTGTTGGCCTCCTGGTCGATGAGGGGGTTGAGGTCCAGCTTGGTACTCTCCAGAGCGGCGGCCTTTGCCCTGCGAGAGGGCTGGGCCCTGGGAACCAACTGGGGCACGTTCTCGCCATCGCTGAAGGAAACGCAAGAAGAATCAGGGAGCGGTCGTGTTTCAGCTCTTTGCGTTTGATCCCGAACGCACCCCGTTTCCCTTAGAGACTCACCTTTCCTCGGAGGATTCTGCACGCCGGCTTCCCTTCCTGCCCCCTTTGACAGCAGTTGTCTTCCTCTGACCTGAAACACGCACACAGTCATAGCCAGTGTTTAGAAAAACACATTCATGTACCTGACAACGATGCAACAAACTCTGTTGATGTGCTTTACCTCTTCTGGGCCTCTTCACCGATTTAGAGGGATCTTCTGTGAGCAATTCTGTTGAGGGGAGGATAAAACAAACCTGTTCATTGAAATCCATAGCCCTTGTGTCAATAGCTTGCCCTATTCAAGGTCATTAGTGAGGTGAACAGACACTGCCTATTCCCAAGCACGTAGATGGATGCTCATGTTAGAGGGTGTGTGTGTGTGTGTGTGTGTACCGTCTGCGTTGATGTCCAAGGTCTGCAGAGCGGTTTCGACACGATGCTCTGCCTGCTCTCTAGAGTCCACCAGGCGGTCGATCACCTTCTCCACGGCGCGGAGACAAATGCGGTCCTTCACCACCTTGACAACCAGACATTAAGGGAGAGTTCACAGGAGCATCTCACAAGGTTAAATGATCACCGACTGCGACCAGCCAATCGGCTTGTTTCGACAGTTGAAGACTTAATATAACTTGGGTCATCAACCTGGAATCGTTTCAGGTTAATTGCGCCAATTTTGTCCATTTATCTCCGCAACTCACAGCAGTAAGATGCAATGAGATTCCCAAACCTTTTTTCCCTTTTATTGTCACATGCAGAGCAATTACAGAGCAGTCACTGGCAATGACACTCTTTAGTCCTGGGCTCCTCCAACAGTGCGATATGAATAATATATAAATATAAGAAACTCTCATAAAATACATTGTAAGTAGCTGAGACTAACAAAATAAAAGAAAAAGAAAATAGAAAAAAAATAAAATAGAGATAAGGTTATAAAAGGTATATACAGCAATAATAATAAAAAGGTAAAATGCAAAATGTAAAATGTAAACAGACGTGTTGTCCGGACGTCGACTGGAATAAAGTGATGTGAGTGGCAGATTAAAGTGTCAAAAGTGT
>JAOTIX010000095.1:12067568-12081411 GCA_027123715.1 Gaidropsarus macrophthalmus | reverse complement strand
GTAGGCGCTGGGGTTCCGTTGCCGTGACGATAGCGGTCGGCGCCGCGTCCCGTTTGTTGCTGACGTTGATGTTTAAGATTCAGAATACTTTATTAATCCCCGGGGGGGAAATTGTTTTTGTTCCAATGCTCCTTTCAAAGTAGAAATAGAAAAACAGCAGCATGAATGGAAACAAGCGAAAAAGTTAATAAAATATTCATTAATAAATAAAATATTAATTACAAATAATTAAAATAAAATACAATAAAATATCAAAGTAGCCAATAAAATACAAATAAATAATAAAATAGTATACAATCTGAAATATATACAATGAAATGGTTGTGGCATTATACATGAAATGAGGATAAATAGTCTCTTTTTTGTGACAGGGGCTCCTACCTGGAGAACAGGGCCGGCGGGGGCTCGGAGGGGCTGAAACAGGAGTGGTACACCAAATACTTCTCCTTCTGAAGCACACACACACACACACGCACATACCTATTGTCATATCCAGTTCATTTGTTCCACACACACACACACAAGGGCCTTACGCTATGGAGACAGCACACGGTGGGGACGGCACTCTTCTTCCAATAGCATCCGGTGTCCCAGAGGAGGCCATCAAGGCGTGAGTTTGACTCAGGGTTCTCCCCGCAAGCGAAGCCACGAGCACAAATAAGGAGGCCGGACGCCCGAGTAAGACACGGACCCACCCACCCCAACCACGAGCGTGTTGATTGTAATTGTTGTCGTTTTTTTTAACAAGGAACAAGAGAATGTGAAATTGCCATTTAGTACCATAATCCATAATTACTTTTTATTTATTTATTAAGAACAAGTACAATAAATGTGTTGGTGCTGCCAGATCCGGTGGGGGGGGGGGGGGAATTTGTGAGTGATTGCAGATTGTATCAGGTCACTGCATTACAAAAAGCACAACTCAACACCCTTGGCTTCCATTGACATTCCTTTGTTCAGTGTCGGCCATCTTTAGTGGAAAATAAACATTGGAGACCATTCAATATCTACTCTGAGACAAAAAAAAAACCCAACTGACAATAAGACAATGGATGACATAAGGCTAAAGTTACGACGGTCCGGACTGAAGGCTTAAAGGAGCGGTTGGGATTGTCGAGTCCGGACGATAACAATCAACACGGATTGATGGATTGGTTGTCATCGTTTACGGCGTGCTTCCTGGTCAGTACGTGGCATGAAGACATTTCGGGGTCCACCAGCCTGCCGGTTTAAGTGAGTAACAATGGTGACCGCTGCGGAGTCAACCCCCATACGAGGCCGGTGAACCGGGGAGCAGAGTGTTGAACGTGGGGTCTGACCCTCTGATCTCGTACTGCGGTGGACAGAAGCCTCCGCCCTGACACCACCCCCCACCCAGACACAAGCACAAACACGTCGGCACGCTTCTCCACCAGCAGGCCCATCCCTCTACGTCGTCATCGCCTCAAAGCTCAACCAAAAAGTGCTTCTCCAGAACATGCCTGACCTCTCCTTACACACACACACCTGGGGTATCTGGTTTTGAATACATTTTTCGGAATGCCTTCTTATAATTTTAATTGACGTCTTCCTTTGTAAAAAAAAAAAAATAGAAAATAAGAAAAGGGATGAGTATATATAAACATACAATCACATATTATCAATTATTGATCCCTAGTCCTAATCACGCAAAAAACAAGCGACATCACATTACAATGATTTCATGTATGGAGAAGACAGTTAACTTTCATTAAACACACACACACACACCAAGTTGAAGCTGGTTTCAAATGCAAAAATGTATGATAAACTAAATATTGTTTTTATATGCCATGTTTTTATTATATTCTGTCAGTTGAAGTATTGTTTTGTCTTGAGAATGTATTTGCAGGACTTACATTTTATTTTTCAAATGAATAAATAATAAAAGTATCTTCCAGGAATTGTCTATACAAACAAGTCCATAAACCGTCTGAAGTGGTCTTTCTTATACATCCAAATTCCTTTACTTCAGAGCTCATCTAACAGCTTTAGAGTGCATTTGACACTTACGGGGCAACGTGACATTGAAGAATTTCAGTGTTCTCCCAAAGCACTGGAATGTTGTATTGAAAGAATTTTACTTGCTTGTGAGAAAGTAAACAAAATTTTTTCCAAAGGGTACAACTGTTGGTTTAGCAACACAAAGCCTATTTGAGTTTTGTCAGAGAGGCATCCGTCTCTATGGGTGATGACGTGGCATACCAACCGTTCCCATCTATGTAAATTTCTCTCACTCTCTCTCACTCACTCACACTCTCACGCACCCTGAAAATGGCCTGGTGATTAAGCCAAACTACAAGGATCCTTACTACAAGGATGTTGTAACTTTATTATGAAGGCCCATCCCTGCAGCGCATGCCTGTACTACACACAGACACAAACACACGTTCTCTGGCCGTCTCTACTGAAACAGCGGGCAGTTCTGTAGCGCGTCGGTGGCAGAAGTATACTGGAGGAGGTCGTCGTGGAAAAGCGTGAGCTCGTCCCTGATGCTCTTGCCTTTCCGCCCTGCGGAGCCGCGGTACTTCATGGACAGCAGCTTGTCGGTCAGGTAGTGCAGCCACAGGATGTTGGAGTGGGGCCGGTAGTCACTCCAGTTGTTCCTGCGCAGAAAAACAAAAGAGGTAACGTCATGGAGCCGAAGGAGCAATATGGCCGCCGGTCTGAGGACGCCGTTGTTGTCGCGATGTTGTTTGTTTTGGGGGGGGTACTGACCCGTTGGCCTTCCGCATCAGCCTGTAGATGTCGAACTGGTAGTCTCCCTGGCCCATGAACAGCTCCTCATCGGCGGAGATATCGCACGACACCGTCAGCCCGTCTAGAGGGAGAGAGACGACAACGCCGCCACCGTCACCACACTGAACACGAGGGCCTGGACCCACAGATACAGGCGTCCGGTGTGGACGCCTGTCCTAAATCACAGCATAGCCCCCACCTAGTCGAGGGAGCTCTGACAGTGGAGGAGGCTAGCCTACATTCCACGTGTTTTGTTTCTCGTTTAGCAATAGAGAAATGACCTGGTCCCCACGGTCAATCGGGCTGTATGGTTTATGAGATTGCTTGGATCTGGATCAAGAATGGGAGCGAATGGAAATAAATGCAAACTAAATCCATAAAACACTGACCGATCTCCAGCCTGGACAGTGAGAAGTCGATGATGTGGACGAGCACCCCTTTGGTGTCCAAAGAGTGGTTTGTTCCATTGAGGAGGTAGGTCCCCTTCTTCACCTTGGTGGTCTTCACCAGAACATTTCCCCAGTGGAGGTCCCTGCGGGCGGGAGAATGTGCCACAGAGAGGGAACCTATCTTTAGAGGCCGCTGAACATCGCTCAAACTGACACGGGGCACCAAGAAAAAACCTAGGCAGCCCGTCCTCCGTGTGTGTGTGAGTGAGTGAGTGAGTGTGTTTGCATGCGTGTCCTACCTGTGTTCAAAGCACAGCTCTTGCTCGGCCACGGCCAGAGCAGCGGTGACCTGGTGGAGGATGCCCTTGGCCACGTTCAGAGAGGGCAGCTGGGACAGACCGCAAATCCCAGAGGTCAGCATATCAAACAGGTGTTTGACACGTACATCATCTGGGAAATGCAATGTCATGTTTTGCGCTTACGACTCCATTGCTGTTCTCCAGGTCACTGCCCCCGAACTCAAACTCCAGGATGAGGAAGAACTGCTGCTGGTCAAAGAAATCTGAACGGACACAAAGCGCAGAACGTGACCCAAGGCCCTCCTGCGGTGAGACATGTCTGCCTTGCTCGGGGGCACGGTGGCAGGGGAGTGGATGCAAAGACATCTGGTAAACCAAGTGTCTAAATGAAAGCTTATAACAGTGATGTTGCATGGAGCCCTCTGACCTGGTCTGTCGTTTTCGGAGCCTTTCTGCTGGTGGAAGGCGTCCCAGGCGTCCAGCATGGCGGGGGGGTAGGCCCCCTGGACACAGTGCAGACTGGCGGGGGAACAGGAGAAGTTAAGGGGATTTCAATGGTACGCTTCTTAAAAGTCATTTAGTGCCACACTGCAAAAAACGAAAATATGGATGAGTGTTATTTACTTGAATCCAGCATGTTTATCTAATGACACCATTTTTTGGGACGTATTTACTTGTCAAGGCTGAAGATACTTCATTTAACTTGTTTCAAGAAAATTCATCTTGAGTTTCTTGTTTCTGCACTGGCAGATCATTTTGCTTGAAACCACACATTTTCCTCAAATAGTGGCAGAATTTGCTCCAGGTCATAGGAGGCTTTGAGGGACTGGAGGGGAACCGAAGGAGAACTCACTTGTTGAGTCCGATGAAGCCGTTGGTCCGGTTCTGCGTCTTGGTCCTCAGGTTGCTCAGCTCCCTGATGGCAAACACACATTGGTTTGTCCACACATCACACCCGGGCCACCCTCGTTGTGAAACCGAGCAGCGCAGTTCGTTACAGTCCTTACTTTGAGATGATGATCTCATGGAGGATCTCTCCAAAGGTCTTCTGCTGTTCACCGTTCACCGTCTTGCTGCCTTCCACAGGAATAATCTAGCGGGACCAGAACCATTCCCAGAATGAAAACCACACCGGAAATGCCGGAGACCTTTCAAACGGTGTCATAGAGTCTTTAATATCGGAGGTGTAGCACACCGATCTACGCCTATAAACTACACACTGCTCAGGGAAACATTGCCGGATTTATTAATCAAAATCACACAAAACGTTCAAACTTTCTATTCGGGCAATCCTCGCGGCAGCCTGCAAACACACCTTGATGGCGACCATCTCGTCCAGGTTGTTGACGGTGGAGAACACCTCGCCGAAGGTCCCCTCGCCGATCTTCGCACAGCGGCCCATGCGGTGCGGGAGCAGGCACTCCTCCCAGGACAGCGCCCCCCTCTGGCCGCACTCGGCGTACACCTTGTCCGCGTCCGACATGTCGTCGCTGCCGCTGCACGACAACTGCAGCGTGGAAAGGTATCGTGTGAGTGATTACGGCCGACCATGTCATCACAGACGAGGGACAGACGATCGGGAGTGACCGGACTTTGAGGACGGATCGCGTATTTCACACGCCTAGCTCCTAGGCGTGCACTCTAGACGCTAACGTCTTAGCGTCTGGAGTGCAGCTACATATCGATGGGGTGTGTGTGTGTGTTCACTTACCAGAGAGGTGCTGTTGAACAGCGCCGACCTGCTGCGTTTGCACAGCGGGGTCCGACTGGGTGTGGCGAAGAGATCCTGACTCAGATCACCCAGGGGGGCCCTGACGGAGGAGCCGGGCCCGGTAAACACTAGCGGGGGAAAAAAAAATATATATATTTTAAAAAACAAATTTAAAAAGAGAAAGAGAGAGAGAGGGTTCTTTGACAAATCTCTCGCCAACCTTTTTACAGATGCATCACGGGAGTTCAAAGGTCACACCATCCCCCCACTGTGCTACGCTACCTCTGGCCTGGCGGTGGACGGAGAGGGCCGCCTTCAGCCGGCTCCAGGTGTAGGTGCTGGGTGTGAGGTCCGCCACCATGGACAGGTTCAGGCACCGGGTCCTGGCCGGGGTGGCGAACAGCACACTGCTGCCCTGCAGGACACTCTCGGAGACCACCTGCGATCCAGGGACAGACGCGTCAGGACCTCCTTCCGAAACTGTTCCACTGTTTTGTGTCAGTATTCATAGGTGGTCATTTTGATGCTACCATTAACGTCTGGATCAGCTGAGAATCATGGGTAAATGGAACACAAGGAGCGTACCACTTAAAGGAACATGCCACCGCGTTTCCATACTGATCTATGTTCTTCCCTGATCTTAGACGAGTTGATTCATACCTCTTCATACCCACCAAAAAATATTCCCCCTCCTACTTGCGTCAATAGAACCAACGTGATCTGCACGCTGTCGCCTGCACTACCTGATATTACTGCGCCGACGTCGAAGTGCTCCCAGGTGTTATTCCGCCACACATTATAGTTATCCTTTTAATCCGTTTAGAAAATTGGCATGTTTCATTTTGTGTAACCATACTTGGGTCGTGTAACTACTCACGTAACGGCATTTAAATAGGGAAAACGTGGAAGTGCTTGGTCGCTTCTAACTTCACCCCCGTTTGGAAACGAAGGAATGTAATGGGCCAAGCTAAATGCTAGCAAAGCAGCGCTGCGCAACCAGAGCGATCGAGTGCAAGCACGCAGGTGAGAGCTATGTATGAACTCGTCTAAGATCAGGGAAGAACATAGTTCAGTATGGAAAAAATGGTGGCGTGTTCCTTTAAGACATTGGGAATTGAGCGCAGTACAGATTTGGGGTCCGAGCGACCCTCTGACCTTGGACGACATGTGCTGCGTAGAAAGCATCTTGGCGAAGCTGCAGTCGGCGTCCAGGGAGGCGCTGTGGTTCCGGGCCTTGATCGGGAATGCCAGCACGCTGCTGTTGCCTCGGTCCTTCCAGCGGCTCACGCTCAGTCCGCTGACGCACGCCTTCCTCGCCGTCCCGGAGCGGTCCTTGGACATGCTCCTCTTCCTCCTCTCCCTGGGCGCGGCCGGTAGCCTCTTTGCTTTGGCCGGGTCGGCCCTCGGCTCGTCCTTCAAGGGCTTCGTCCTCTCAGAGCGGCGCAAGGGTCGAGCCGCGCTGCTCCTCCGTGCTGGACCCCGGAGGTCCGGGGTCCGCCTCTTGCGCTTCCTGGCGGAACGGCCCTCCTTCGGCAGGTTTGTGGGGTCCGGGCCCCCGGGTCCCTGGTCCGCTCCGTCGTGGGCCAGGGGCATCAGGCTTTGGGTGGCGGCAGTGTCTGCAGCTCTTGCGGTCCCCCTCCTGGAGCGCCTGCGCCCCAGCGGGTCAGAGGTGCCTTCGGGGGGCTTCGCTTCTTCTCCGACGGCGACACTCCCCGGACTGGACTCTCCGTCTCCAGGCTGCCATGGGGCGGGCAGCTGGGACAGAGGCGACCTCCGGAGACGAACAACACAGTTCAGAAGTCGATGTTTGTCGGTCAGTGCGGAGCCCTGTTTGCCGCCAGGGCTTATGAGCAACTCTTCATCGGGAGGGCAGTCCTCTGCGCCGCCCACACTCCTAACGCTGTCCTCATAATCATCATCAGTCTCATCAGCATCATCATCAGTCTCATCATCATCAGTCTCATCAGCATCATCCTCCCGATCATCATCAATGCTGTGAGAATCCGCACAGACTGCAGACGGGACCCTGGAATCCTCCGAGCAAGCCGTGTGATCGACTGAGCAGAAACCGCCAGTAAATGCTTCACCGCTTGGGACTGGACCGTCAGTCAGAGCGGTCGCGTCAGTGGCGCTGCCGGGCCGCCCGGGGGAAGGCAAATCTCCGACCTCCTCCTCGGAGCGGGCCGTGTCTGCCGAGACGGACTCCGTGGTGCTGGTGGTCGGCTGGAGGCTGCCCGAACCCGAGCGGTCCAGACACGAGGAGTAGGTGGAGTGACTGTGCAGCAGGCTGGCGTCGGCGACCAGGTTCTCCACCCTCTCCAGCAGCACGGTGCAGCGCTTGGCCACGCAGTCCCGCTTCAGGGACTCCACCAGCCACTCCAGCCCTGCCGCCGCCGACACGAAGCGGCTGCCGCCGCCACCATCGTCATCATCGTTGGAGGAGGATGAGGGGTCGGGGGACACGGGCGGGGGAGTGGCCTGGTGGGAGTCCACCGCGGCGCGGGGAGGTTCGTCGCGGTAGGATACGAAGCTCAGGCTCGGCTCCCCCTGCGACTCGCCCAGGGCCGGCGCCACAGCACCGGGAGCGCAGAAGGGGCGCCCCGGCAAGTCCTGGTCCTCTTGGGACGCGCTGAAAATACTGGAATGGCTCAGGGTGCCGTGGGGGGGAGCCGTGGCGGGTGAGGGTTCAGGGCGCGGCCTTTTATGCAGGGACGCAGACGGCGTGGAGCAGAACAGGGGCTTCCTGGGACAGTGGCCGAGGCCGCGCCTGGCGTCCTCCACCAGCGAACCGTCCGGTGGGAGGAGGCCTGAGGCGGAGCTCTGGGTGCCAGTAGCCAGCTCGGACACGTCCCCGGCGGAGGAATGCAGTACAGAGGGGGCCCTGTGCCTGGGGGGCCTGAGGATCCTGCGGGGGGCGACGGACTCAAAGTCGTCGGAGGAGTTTAGCGTGCTGGCCTTGGGGCGCAGGGTGGGCGCCCTGCGACGGGTGACAAAGCGGCCCGCCGAAGGGATACCAACACTGACGGGGCCAAGAGAGACGGAGGGACAAAATGGTCAGACAGATGTGACATCTGCTACTGTATTCTCATGCTGGGGTTGGATCAATGCCAACACTCACCTAACGTTTTCCTTCCGTTGCGCAGTAACCTTTCGTCTTTTCGGGGCGGTTTTGGAGTCTTTGGAGGCTTCACTATCGCTGCTGTCATAACACAGCCTGGCCGTTTTGCTCCTGAAGACACAGGTCACCAGCAAGAATACGTGTTATTTACATTTTGGAGGCAAAAGTGCCACACACATGGGTCATTTGAATCATTATTCGTATATATTATCCATCCGGCTGACGTTTACATTATTTTTTTTATAGAAAAAGCCCATTTCACTGGGTTGATAATTTTGCGGCTGCATGATTATTGGTAAACCCCCGGTATTGTTCCGAGCCTTCATCCAGACCTGTGCTGCTTCTTCTTCTGCACAACGGCAGGACGGACGGCAGGGGACGGGTACATATTTTCCTTCTCCTTCCGATACTTTGTGGCTTTTCTTTTGGCAGGTCGCACTCCCTTGTGGCTAGCGCATGTATTCCTCTCCATCCTGCATTAAGGGACAGCATCAGCAGACATTTCTTGATCAATGTGACGGTCATTTACTGTGATTGTTTCGTAAACAGTAGATTGTAACGAGATGTTCACAACCGAGATGTACACAAACGTTAGATTAACTTCCCACATGTTTTGCAGCGTGTTATGCTTATGTAAAGTTGTAATTTGATTTTAGCCCAATGATACATACTGGGTATTGTGTATTGGGCTTCAAAGTAGAAAAGGGCACAGCTTCCCGAAAGCATCGTTAGCCTACGTGCTTCGTAAAGTTCGTCGTTGCTCGTACGTCTGATGCTCGTACGACGAACTCTACGAAGCACGTAGGCTAACGATGCTTTCGGGAAACTGGGCCCAGTGCTGGTTAGGCTAGGGTAGTTAATGGTCTGGTTATACTAAAGCCATTACCGGTGTGAATGTAAGGTATGTGAGCCATTAACCCCAACTCTAACCCTACTGCACGTAGTAACCCTTACGGAAAGCGGAGGGCACTGAATTACACGTACGCCGTATATTTACAGCATACCTGATCTCCGTGGACATGGAGGGGTCAAAGTCACAGGAGTCCACCTCGGCGGAGAGGCTGGAGTCGAAGGCCTGCTTGCGGTTGTCAGGAGAAAGCCAAGCAGACACTTTCCGATAACACTTGCCATACGTCTTCATAAACAACGGCTTCCGACTATTCATCTTGAATTTAGAGGAAAACTGTATAGCGGATTAAATCTTGAAAGTGAGATTGTAGACATTTGAGGTGGGATTCAAATGTGTAGACAAATAAGTAATGAACCCGTCTTTTCCATTTCCTAAACCCGCCTCTCGTTCAAAATACAGCCTCAGCTGATTGGTCAAGGCAGGAGGAAGTTCAGGGCGCTGAGAGCTGTAGCGATCACAGCGCCCTCTGTTGGCCTGGTGCATGGCACCAGCGTCCAGATGCGTCCGAGACCCCTGGTTGTCACGTTGGACGGGTTAGTGCATTCACTAAATGTATTTTTTAAAAAGGTTACTATCATTATTGCTAACATTATTAATAACATTTCTAAATAAGTATTGACCAAAAGGTAGGCTATAGGTTAAAGAAAAATATTGGTGGCTTAAATTGCAATTAAATACCTTTACTTCTGCCTTCTTTAAATGACGGTATGATATAGGGTACATGTTTTCATTTTGTTGAGAAGGGGTAGAATAGTAAATATTTGATCAATTGTAATTATATTAGTTTATGATACTTAACATATAATCCGAATTCATAGTCTCACTTTATTTTCTTTTGCTAAATGTTTGGCCCCTGATAGAGAAACTTAAACAGGTGAAATTCTATTCATCCCCATGTTTGGAAGACACAGTCTCCCATGAAGGGGCAAATATACAATGGATTATATCCACGTATTGGACCTCCACAGAAAATCTGTGGGTTTGTGTCTGCCCTCTCAAGGTTTTTTTTGACACAATTTCCACAACATATTCATGCGCGTTTGTTCCATCCACATTCCCCGCGCCACCCGTCACAGTGCTCGGACCTGTCCAAGTCTCCCGCTATTTCAAAACTTGATCCTCTATTTCAAGAAATGTGTCAAATGTGTCAAGGGGATTCATAAAATCCATACGGAAAAAGTAATTTGATATATCTTTATATATGATACCACACAAGGTTCACACATGCCTAAATAAGCCAAAGAGGATGAATTAAAATACAGACAAATATGTTAAATCGTAGAAAAATTATATTCACTGCTGTCAATCCTTCCTTCCACATCCTCCATGTGTAAAGAAAAAGAGTGAAAAGAGAATGACAGAAAGAGAGTTAGAAAGAGAGAAAGAGAGAGAGAGGGAGTGCGAGATAGAGAGAGAGAAATTCACCATCCTTGATAGAAATTAATTTTTTGTAGTGCTGCAAGATGCTTTATGAGTTTATACTCCTGTGATCCACCATGTACTCCAGTTCCTATACTTGATTTAGGTTTTTCCCAGTAATGTCTCCAGTTTCCTTTTCTGTCTGCTCCAAATCCAAATACATTGACCTGGGAAAACAGACAAAGTTGCCTATATCTTGCTATCTGGATTATTGTATAGATTGGATGTCGCTCCAGCAATCTAAAGGGTTTTGCTGATCTTTTCTATAGAGACAAATACAATGTCTACTGCAACAACATTGTATTGTATACAAGTGGGCATTTTTATTGACATTGCAAAATGTCTATTGTGACTGTGACTATTTGTGAGCTAATATCTACAGTATCAAATGTATTTGCAGTAATTATGTAATGCTTTGTTTGATATAAAATATCTACACAAATATTCTACACATAAAATGTGTACTTACTTCATCGCAAATGTACATTGCAATCATCAGACCCAGAAATCCGGTTGATGGATATTTTCCTTTCCTTCCCAACCAGCTTTGGTGGACGTATTTAATGAAAGAAGGATTCAGAATCTTTACCTAGATGCACAAAGAATATATTATTATTTACAACGAATAGCCTATTGCACGGCAAATAGGGTCGACAACCCAAAAATCGGTAATATTCACCAAATCCTTATTTGCTCGAATAGTTATCTTCGGCTTTGTCCTGTGAAATGAAATGGAACATAATGTTGTTTCATTGGAATTGGGATGGGAAAGGGTCTCCCTTCAAAAAATAATCTGACTCTGAGAGCCATTTAAATAACATGGCTCAGTTGTTTCTCATGATAATCAATTGAAAATCCTATTTGGATTAATCAAAAGCTTCTGGAAAAAGTAACATTTACAACATGTTGGCCCTCTTTCCCCACAACCCTACGTTACGAGACTTACTCTGTATATTCCGTGGTAAAGGCAGTCATTAGCCATTGCAGGTCTGGTGTTTTGAAGGGTATAAACATGACATGTGTGCTGTTATCCAAATCCACAGAGCTCGCTGGATACATAACACGTAGAGTGGATTTGCTCCCGACGTCCTTCTCATAGCCTTTGGTGGGAGCCCTATTGAATCTGAAAAGTAGTCCCAGAAATAACAACAATATATCAGAATAGATTGTACTCGCACTACTAGCACTGCCTCCGAGTTACACAGCAGAGGTACCGTATAGCTCAACACACTCCGCACCCTTCCTCCCAGTCTTTAAAAAGCATTGGGGAAACCACTTGGATGTACCCTGGGTAACAGCAGGCAAACCAAAGGTGATTTGGGAACATTACCAATTAGTTAGCATCAAAAGATTCTACCATCCGTTGTGTTCTGTATATGATCGCACCATATATAACTGTGTCCACGCAGTGTGATTGGGTATAGTGCCCCCGACGAAAGTCTACATAAAGTATGGTTTTGTCTTAACCTGCCTTACAACACCATTTGTTTCAACTTTTCCCGGGGTATCAAATAAACTCAACTGTCCCTACTCATGTCACTTTCATTTGAAAGCATTAACCACTCCACCCCTCCCCCCTTCAGATGTGCTGACTATATTGGGATCACTGTGCGCACAGCCATCCACTGGCTCCACTCGCACCAATCTGGAAGCCTGTCTCGGGGATATCAAGGCATGGATTCAATCCAGCGCCTATATGGGGCCAACGGAAGGGACCGCCCCTCGTTGGCCCCCTAGGCGCCTTGTGAAACATTTCAGCCTGAACGTTGACAACATTGCAGCCACTCTTTCTCACCATGAAAGGAGCCGCGGGGTCCATTTTTGTTTTTTGTCCATGTTAAAGAACATAACCATGGATGTGTTCTGCGATCTTAATGTCATCCTCCTGCTCCAGAAACACTCATCCATATATGCATCAGCTCAAGGCTTGCGTACTGCAAATCTCAATGTCCCTGCGAAAAGCCGACCACAATTTGTCCTGCATCTCACCTCACCCTGTCCTCCAGGAACTGCATTGGTATGTTTTGAAAGACACCTCAACCATGAGCCTTGCATAGCAAAAAGGGGTAGGGCAAGCTGACCAAACTTTTAATGGCTATGTTTTGAGAATGTTGAAATACAGAATAATGCAGCTTTAAATTTGTTTAGATTTGAATAGAAATGGTTGAATACTTAAGCCAAAGCATATAGAAGTGTCGAATGCATGCTGAGGCAGGCTATAGGCTGAGGCGTGTGTGCTTCGGACATATTTATTTAATATTGTATTGTTTACACTTCATTAGTTCACAATTTTCATTTCCCAGATATGCAACCATACCCAATCTTAATTCTGTCGTTCATGTATGCTTTTGAGTGTGAGTTACCTTATGACGAAATCATGAAAGTCAATTAGGGGTCCAAAGTGCGTGTTGCGAATATTAATTGAATTGCCCACCACAGCGCAGGTCCTGCAGCGCTCAGGGCTAGAGTCCATGAGGTTTTCCTGTTTTGGGAAGGTCTCAAGCATCTTCATCTCTACTGCTCTGTAGTCATCAATGTCCTTATTGCCTATCTGTAATTTCTAATAGGAGACAATTGTTTTTTTAAGTGAGATAATTCTGTTAGTGGGGGAATCATTTACCAACTCTCCTAGCATGATGATTAAAATGATTGTGTTGATTGTTGAGCTAGTTACTGCTAGCTACTGTTATTATTATAGCGTCTATTAAACTAATGCCATTACCTTCCACCACAGGAAGCCCTCCTCTGTGAGTCTATTGTCTAGTGCCAAGAAGGGATTGACAGACGTGTTGAAGCGTTCTGTGAACCAGTCATTATCAAGAGCTGTGATACATCTGTTGCACGCGCACGGGCCCTCCAGCTGGGCCAGGTGCCACGCACGGTAAGAACTCTCAGTCAAAGACGTCCACCACTGCCTGTTTTTTCCAAATAGGCCTATCCCTGCGACGCACATGAGAAGCAGGAGAACCCATCCTCTTTTTATTACACCCGTCATCGTCACTCCCTCGTATGGCTCGAGTTGGTTTATTCAATCTGAGAAAACAAAGATGAGAAATGATAAGGTTGGAGTCCAATCCTTGTTGAAAGGACATCGACAGATGTGCAGTCTGAACAAGTAGGTGTGAAACGTGACCACACACACACGCATGCACACACACACGCGCACATACACACACACACACACACACACACACACACACACACACACACACACGCACACACACACACACACACACACAC
>JAOTIX010000095.1:11981729-11993040 GCA_027123715.1 Gaidropsarus macrophthalmus | reverse complement strand
GTGCGTGTCTGTGTCCATGTGTGTGTGTGTGTCTGTGTCCATGTGTGTGCGTGTGTGTGTGTCTGTGTCCATGTGTGTTCCTGTGTGTGTGTGTGTGTGTGTGCGTGTGTGTGCGTGTGTGCAACAGAGAGACTGACACCCTGACCGCGCCTGCCTTAGTTAAGTGGACCTGATGACATAATCCCACACCCAATGCTGGTGAAAAGCTCCACTTGGTTCTTTATGTTGAGTTTAGATTTTAAAGAACTGCAACTCTCTTGAGTCGTCTCAAAATGGCCGAGATTTGGCTGCAAAAAAATCCCATGATGCATTCTTTTGGTACATGCCTTAAGGGCAGAATCAACCCGAAATTATAATAATAAATCCACACTGTACAGGATGGTGTGAAAAGATCTTGGGATTGATGCAGCTGCATGACATGGGTGTTTTTATCCACTGGGATATTTACTTTAGTAAGTGTCAAATTCCAGCTTCAACAAGAGGGGCATTCCACAGCTGAGATGCTGTTTTGGGCATCGCCTTGGAGATGGTGGGGAATGGGAGAGAGTGGAAGTGCATCTGTTTCATCCTGACACACATACACACACACACACACACACTCACTGACATCTCTGGTGACAGGCGTCCCTTGATCTTCCTTGTGGCTGTTTCTGCTGGATCAGCCATGTTATCCTCTTCCCCGATCCTGGAGCTTTGACTCGCATGCGGCGAGTGGATAATTACAGGATATCTATTTTACAGTGAACTGCTCCTTACAGATCACTCCTACAAAAATACCCTCATGCATACTTCTTGCATGGTGTCAAGGAGAAACAATTTGTCAGGGGAGATGGCGGGAAAGGATTGAGAAAGACGGAGGACAGGACGAAGGGTCCGTTGATTCAAACTTTAGCATGGACAGGTAGTTGAACCGCTTGGGAATGTTACACCAGTGCAGCGACAAGTTCAATCGATTTCTGGAATTTGTCCCCAAATGCAAATGCATCAACACTTAAGAAGAGAAACATGTCGAACTATCTCCAACATGAATATAAAAGCTATCAGAAGCAGCTAAAGGTGCAGTGTGTGCAATTTAGTGGCAACGTTTGTCTCATGAGCAGTCGATCTGAGAAATTCAAAACACTTATTTTTACTTGTACAGACTTTATAACTCAACACAATTCATACATTTATCAAGGCACCTCATGACTTGACCCTCCTTGATGCTGTCGAGGTGATGACATCATTTTGTGAGTACCTATTGGGACCCTACAGATAGACCAGTACAGGGCACAGTGGAGGGGATGGGTGAGGGGTACAATTCAGTTGGTTGCAATCTACAACCTCATCGCTATTGGCCACCTCAATTTCCCACACTGAACCTTTGACCCCTGACATTAATAATGGATGATCTCCCACAAACATCGATGAATAATAAGATGTCTGCTGTTACAGACATTTTTGTTTCACATTCCTTCCTTGAATGGGTTAAAGCCTTTATTTTACTGCGTGTTTGTGAAAGATGAGGATTCACAAAATGACTACTTTTGGTCGAACAGACATATCGAAGAACTACCTGGGCTTGGCGCAGAGGATGAGTTAATTCAGACAATCTGTTAAATGTGCCAACTATTTGGTCCAAGTTTCAACAGTAAATTATCAAAAGGTAGGCTACATCATTTGTAGAGAAATAGCGCCATCTGTTGTGTCTTTAGAGGATGTACAGTTTTGTTTTTCGGTACTAAGCTTGTGGAGATAAATGTTCTGTTTAAATCATAGAATCATAAATATATTTGTCATTTTAAGAATTATATATTTAAATGACTACAAAAAAATACTACTACACGTGGGTTAAAATCCTAATTTTAACCCACAATTTGAACATGTATATTGATATATTATCTTTAATATAATGTAACACATTATAAAATATATGTTATGGTGACGGATAGAAGCAGTGAAAGTAACATTTTACCAGTTTTAGATCATGTGATATGGTTTGCATCAGCAACCAAATTCACTGTATCCACTGCACATGCGCAGATTCTCCTGACGCATGACGGCAGTGACCCAAACATGGCGTCCTCTGTACACAGGCTTTCAGCATGTTGGTTATCTAAGTTGGTGTGCTCAGGTCACCGTCGTGCTTGTCTTCGCCTTGTAGTCGAAAGACATTCGTCCAGTAGTTCGACGTTCCTTTCGGGGACGAAACTACACAGGCAGGCAGGCAGTGGGACTTTATGGGGATCCTTAGACGCCGTGACATTGAGAGGACTGACCGGTAAGATAGCATTAGCCAAAAATAGTTAAGTTGCTCAATTTCAGGGTACGGAATTAGTTTTTAATGTGCATGTCAGTTTCGAAAAAGCTTTGAAAAGAATGCATGTAAGTGTGCGGATGGCCTTCCCATTCCCAATGAGCCGTTTATCAACTATGTTAGTGGTGGTGGTCCATACCAGAGTCGGGGTCCATGGTACATGGAACATCATGTCCCTGCTCATTACATTAGGGGTCTGATGCTTCTACTCATGACTGGCGTCCTGGTTCTGAAAGTGTGGACACTAGCATAATGCCAAAAACGTAATATTCGTTTATGTTGCGTAATGACATACATGTTGTCCCAATGTTATGTGTTGGTAGAAAACAGAAGCCAGCCTTATGTGTTAAATACGTGAATACAAATAATCATCTCTCTCCACCAGCAGGATGTCACCAATCAAAACACGCCAAGCTGTTCCACACCAGCAGCTGTTTGGAAAACAAGGAGGACTTTTACAATGTCCTGGGTGTTTCCCGCACTGCAACACAAAAGGACATCAAGAAAGCTTACTACCAGGTTATTAGCATTCATCTTCTATTTCCTTTAAGTGTCCTAATTGAAGCCCTTTTATGTAAGATTTCATGAAAGGCAGCCAAAGAGCTTTGATCATTTTAATGAACTCATCATGTATGAGTGATTAGACAGTATGTTTCTCTTACAACTTGTACCTTTAATAATTATAAAACAATGCATGCTTTCCTGTTAAGCTGGCAAAGAAATACCACCCTGACACCAACCCAGATGACCCAGGATCTAAGGAGAAGTTCAACAAGCTGGCTGAAGCCTATGAGGTACTGAGATACTGCACACTGGGCTTTGTAGGAAATGGAACATCCAACCTCCGTCAGTCTCTTGTTTTGTGTGGGGGAAACCAGAGAAAATGTACATAACGGTATCATTATTGTACACCAACTTTAGTTGCACTTTACGCTTACAACTCTACACAGAACACTCATTACTTGTCAGTGTAAGTGTAAATGTCAGTAAATAAGAGTAACGTGTCTGGATCAATACGGTACTCCTCTGCATTGTTTGTGTGCTCTGTTTCCTTCACTGTGTGCAGGTGCTGAGCGACGAGGTGAAGAGGAAGCAGTACGACACGTACGGGGCGGCGGGCTTCGACCCCAACCGGGGCCCCGGGGCCGGCCAGCAGCAGTACTACCGCGCCGGCAGCGCCAGCGTGGACCCGGAGGAGCTCTTCAGGAAGATCTTCGGCGAGTTCGCTGGCGGCCGGGGTTTCGGAGACTTCGGCAGCATGTTTGAGCAGCGGCCCGAGGTAAGGTGTAGACGGGTTTTACTCAACATGTAGAATAAGCCAATCTGAAGCCAATCTGATATCTGCACCCGATGGCATCCTTTGACTCTCCTCTTCCTCTGTGTCCTCACCAGTTTGTGATGGAGCTGACCTTCTCCCAGGCGGCCAAGGGGGTGACCAAGGAGATGACGGTGAACATGGACGACGCCTGCCAGCGCTGCGACGGGAAGGGCAGCGAACCCGGAACCAAAGTGTCCCATTGCAACTACTGCAATGGGACCGGCACGGTGAGCTCCACAGCTGGGCAGACACTGTACGATATTTACAATCGTTTGACTCCGCTCCGGCTCAAAGTGTCCGACTAGATCGCAGGGTTTAAAAGTTTGCAGCTCACGATTCCTTATTATACGGCCCGATAATCTGATGCGATTCCCTCACGAGGGGCGACCAGAATTTCAAACAGCTTTGATTTTCTTGAGACCATATCTGGAGTTGGTCGTGAGGTGTTATCGCTGAAGTGTTATCGCTTCTCGTTATCCTGTGTATACTACACGATGCACCTCGGCCTGATGAGTCGGCCTGATCCCAAAAATAGAGTGAGAAATCGACTCAAAATGGTCCAGCTTAAAACGGCATCAGAGAGAAGTCTCATCGTGGAGCCTATCACAACCATATTTGCATTAACCATGTTTCACCTCAGAAGGGTTTTTTTGTGCTTGTGGGCATGCATTTATTTAAGAGGGTCAGGGCCACATGTGAAAACACAATTTGATTTCTGACTTTCCTACTTCTATAAACCCTTGAGTTAATGCCCAGTGCTCCGCATCTCTGCCTCCAGGAGACCGTGAACACGGGCCCTTTCGTGATGCGCTCCTCGTGTCGGCGTTGCGGCGGGCGGGGCAGCATCATCATCATGCCCTGTGTGCTGTGCCGGGGCACTGGTCAGACCAAGCAGAGGCAGACCGTCAAGGTTCCGGTGCCAGCAGGTATGCGTGGGGATATGGAATGATCCCCCTGTTTTGGGAATGGTTGCATCCATTGATTGAGGCTCAATGCACGATGGGGGATTCTGGTGTGTTTTATTAATTTACCTTCCTTGTATTATTCTACAGGGGTGGAGGACGGCCAAACGGTTATGATGCCCGTTGGGAAGAGGGAAATCCTCATAACGTTCAGGGTTGGTTAGCTTGATTTATAATGAAAAGAATCTTAAAGGGCCTCTAAAATATGGGCCCTTTTAAAAATGTAAAAACAAGAATTCTCGAAGACGCGATTCTAAGGGTGTGTTTTGATATGTTCTTGTGCAGGTACAGAGGAGCCCCGTCTTTAAGAGGAACGGGATAGATATCCACTCAGATGCCATGATCTCCATCGCCCAGGCCATCCTGGGGGGCACGGCCAGGACACAGGGCCTCTACGAAACCATCAGCATACAGGTGACCTGGCCCTAGTCTCTGTATGAAACCATCAGCATACAGGTGACCTGGCCCTAGTCTCCGTATGAAACCATCAGCATACAGGTGACCTGGCCCTAGTCTATATGAAACCATCAGCATACAGGTAACCTGGCCCTAGTCTCTATATGAAACCATCAGCATACAGGTGACCTGACCCTAGTCTCTGTATGAAACCATCAGCATACAGGTGACCTGACCCTAGCCTCTATGAAACCATCAGCATACAGGTGACCTGACCCTAGTCTCTATATGAAACCATCAGTATACAGGTGACCTGACCCTAGCCTCTATGAAACCATCAGTATACAGGTGACCTGACCCTAGTCTCTATATGAAACCATCAGTATACAGGTGACCTGGCCCTAGTCTCTATATGAAACCATCAGCATACAGGTGACCTGGCCCTAGTCTCTGTATGAAACCATCAGTATACAGGTGACCTGACCCTAGCCTCTATATGAAACCATCAGTTTGTTCATGATACGTGGTTCCACCAGCTTGTATAGTGATCCACTTTAAAGGAATCGGCCTGCAATCGGCATTCTCTCGGTGCGGCAGCATAATTCTGTCTCTTACTATGTCATATGACTGTCGACACCATACGGTAAGTAAGTCTTTTGAAAGACCAGTTACCTGTTTTAGATACCGTATGCTGGTCTCCCCGTGGCTTGGTCCTGATGGCACTCATGAGGATGACATGGCATGGCAGTCAGGGCTAACTCGTCTCATTGGTCCCCAGGTTCCTGCCGGTTGCCAGGTGGACCAGACCATCAGGTTGACGGGCAAAGGAATCCGCAAGATGAACAGCTACACCTACGGTGACCACTACGTCCGCATCAAGATCAAAGTGCCCAAGTAAGACACAAATAGAGACTGTCTCTGTCACTCGCGATATGAAGTGATCCATCGCAAAATATGTATTCTGCTGTTCTGTTTTTTATTATCTTGTATTTTCTTGTATGATTGTGGTTGTTCTGACCAAGCTACAATCACAAGCGCTTTGAGACCTGACCTCCTTCTCTTACAGGAAGCTTAGCCGGAAACAGCAGTCTCTGATGCTCAGCTACGCAGAGGATGAGACGGACGTACCGGGGACAGTCAACGGGGTTACCATGCCGACAGGTCCGCCTACAGCCCGCCCGCCCATGTTGTTTATCTTTACTTTGTCTCATCTTCCGATGTAATGTCAGCTTAGCAAACAACAAAAGAACGACTCTCAAATACAGTCGACGGCACACCGACCGCAGAACCTCACACACCACCGTTGTGTAAATACGCTGATGGTTTAAAGGAGCACATCTCAGCACACTGAAGGCCTACGCCTGTACTGCGTGCTGATGCACTGTGTGTTTGCCGCCAGCAGGGGGCAGCAGCGGCTCAGCCAGCTCTGGAGCACAGGGACAGGACAAGCAGCAGCAGCATGAGGAAGAGAAGGAGGAGGCAGGAGGAGGAGGCTTTTTCTCCAAACTAAAGAAAATGTTTAGCTGACACACTGCAGGTTGGAGCATTCACATACTCGCAGTATACCGAATGTGTCTTTCTTTTGTACGTTGCTACACTGAAGTGAAGTGTTTTTTGAGAACAAACATTCAATGCAGCTTAGTTATGTTAGGTCACAATTTCACTTTCCAACACTTACCATCTAGTCTCGTCCTTTAACAAAGTAAAAAACACATTTTCAACGTTTATGCAAATTCCAACATTTCCGTCTGCTTGACAAACCAGTTTTCCCTTTTCGTTAACAGGTAAATAAACGAGAAAAAAGGATTTTCGGTTGGAATGAGAGAAAACCAGATGGTCTGCTTCCAGCTCTCTGCTCAGAGGGCAAGGAGCCCCGTAACATGAGTAATAACGGCGGTGTTGACGGCCAGCGTGATGTCACAAGCCGCCCACTCCCAACGTACGCAAACAAGCTGCCAACACCCACCCTACTTTTCCGAAACCTGACCCACCGAAGCAACACCACAACTGGTTTTACCTGAAAGGAGTGGGCGTCCGTGTGCCTGCCCAGAGACAGACAGGAAGTGAGTGGACTATCCATCACTGACCAGGAAACAATACACCTCAAGCCTGGGGTAGAAACTACACGTACAACACTGGGAATGACTGTGGAACACTTGGGAATGTGTTTTGGGAAAGAGATTGAATTTTTTTAATCAAGATTCAGAGCGAGTCAAGCTGTTGACCAAGTGTTGACGCCTGTCTCTCTGTGGCCAGGATGTCACTGTTAACTGCAGAATGGAAGCCAGATCAATGAGAACACCGTCTGGTTGTTGTTTTAAGGTGAATGATTGTGAATCATTCATACTTTTGTCCAAGTATGGATGCATGTGTGGCAATACTGTCTCAAATATAGTTATTTAATTAAATGGATCTGTTGAAAATACAATGTCATGTGTTATTCATAGTGTGAAACATAGATGGTGCTGTTCAGTCATTAAAACGCAACTCGGACACTTGAAGTGTCGATCAAGTTCAGTGTTTACTGCGTTGTTTTCGGTCCATAATGAATACCAGTCATACAATGTGGTCACATTTTATGACATGGGCTGTATTCAAAACTACAAAACATGACAATGAATAGAACGATTTTATTACAATGAAAATGTTACTTTCAATTCATTGAAAAATGAATTGAAAGACGGCCAATTCATTGAAAAATGAATTGAAAGTAACTTTAAATCATGACCTGTGTGATAACCTCATGGAGTATTTGGTCAGTCTAGAACAGTGGATCTTAACCTTACTGGAGGTACTGAACCCTGCAAGCTTCAGTCGTGCATTCACCAAACCCTTTGTCCAATGAAAAAGGCCTGACATTGCTTGCGTGAACCACGCTATACTGTGTGTGTCTTGACCCCTGCCAAACCCCTGAGGGTTCCTTTTTAACCTGGGTTCGATCAGATCTGGGTTAAAGGTTGTATCAGAGATTCTGTTATTTGTTTACAAGCATATGCTGCCTAGTGCCTACAGAGACACGTTTTGGGGGCCTGCTTATGGGGCAGGCATCTAGCGGATCGTGAGGAAAGATCAGACGAATGCGATCATTTATGTTTCGGCGTAGAATAGCTGTTACAACCTTTAAGGCCCGCTGGTCTAGACGGTAGCACTTCATGCAGAGACACGACCATATGAAAATATGGTCACGGTCTCATGACCAGCGGGGGTCATCTGTCTGAGTCCCAAGGCTGTCTGCTGAGAGCAAAGTGAATGGATTACTCCCTTCCCCTCCCACATGAACTACTGCAGTGGTAGTTTAACACGTGAACTATTGTGCCATCCGTTTTGCGCCTTAATTTCGGTAATGCCGCCAGAGAACTGATGTTCATCTTCATGGTGTCTTCTGCGTGTTCAACCTAGTACGGTTTGATGTGTGTGTGTGTGTGTGTGTGTGTGTGCGTGTGATTGAATGATGGGTGCTGTACTGCAGCTCTAGCATCTTTCTCTCTCCAGAATAATTTTTCCTTCGGTAAAGTAAATCACCGCCGCAGTCCCCTTCATTATGAGGTCATCATGATAACGGCGTGTTCAATCGGGCTGAGAGCGGGAGAGCCCCGGAGCAGACGCATCAAAACAACCCCATCGTTTGTCAGGATGTCCCAAACCACGAGGCAGTCCTCCAACGGCCAACGGAGCCGGTCCCTTCCTGCTGCACTGCCGTGGTGCGGCTGAGATGGAACGGGAGGGGGATGAGCGAGAGTGACTTTTTATGTGAGAGTAACATTTTGGGGTGTCTTTTTTGTTTTTGGAGGGTTGTGGCATCCACATTTTACATTTTGTGGTAAGCGCGAAAAATGAAAAACGATTTGAGGGGAAAGTTACGAGCCACTCTGTCTGTGTGAGTACAGACGTGTAGCATAGACATGCATAGTGTTCTGTTTGTGTGTCTCGTGTGTACAAGTTGTTTTCGTATCTCTTTTTTGCATCCCACGTAGAATACGCTTTTTTTTTTTTTTTTTTAAATGTACTGCCTGTCTTCATGCATCTGAATCCTGGGATATTTCTCTGAGCTTTGTCGAAATACAGTTGGTAAGACAATAGGAACAGGATCTTTCCAGTGAAACATGAGACTGGAGCTGGTCTCTCTATTAGCTGCTTCATTTGATTTCTCACTGCAGGCTATTCTCGGCCTTCCACACATTCTGGGCTCATTGTAGCAAAAGAAAAAAAAGGCTAACCAGTGCCATATGTTTGTAATTTGGCCTATTTCCCGCTGTGATTTTATCTACACATTCGGACAAATGCAGCTTCTTGTGAGTGGGACATTTTCCTTCAAAATCAGATAATTTGCTTTTCTTACCCTATTACATGTCACACAGACGGATTGACTTACACTTGATTGACAGACTAAATTAAAGGCAGATGATAAAATCTTTTGAAATTTACCAGCGTGCTTTTTCTTGTGGGACCTACATTTTCATGGCAAACATCGAAGAATTCACACTTACCCGTTGGGTTGTGAATGACTTCCAAATGACTCTGTGATCATTCATTGAGCGGACAATACAGCGCTTTTCAGCATCATTCAATGAGCTAGCTTTTCTTCCCAGACAGCTCGACTTTACCTTTGAAAAGGGTCACACTCAATAAAAAGGGCAATTGGACTTTTCGACGCAATTGCCAAATCACAGACAAGCATTTGACCTGGCAAAGCAGAAAAGCATATAGTCGCCTTGCCTAATGCAAACACATGAAAGCCCCGGTGTGTCAATCACGCATGATTGACAACTGGTTGCCGCGGGTGACTGGGAAAAGGATGTGGTGGGCAGTGTGGAATCTGATAATGAAGAGACTTCCCATTGCCTGTACAGTGCAGGGGACCACACAGGTCCTGGAGTGATAGAGGGACATGTATGGGGAAGTGTAGCCGTGCTTTACGGGGGGCTAATTATGTACTCAACTTTTGAACAAACACTGCTCTCCCACTGAACTCCAATAATGAACACAGCTGCTCTGTGTGTGAGTAGCTGTGTGTGCATGCGCATGTGCATGTGTGTGTGTTTGTCTTGAAACTACAAAGGTGTGATAAAGTCCTGGAGAGGGAGACGAACAAACATGCTCCCTGATATCCCTGGTTACAAGCCCGCGCTAGGCTGCAGCCTCCAGCAGGATTATTACTCGCTCCAGAGGAGCTGTCCTTGTGGGGACCGCTGGTTTGTTTTGAATGTGGGGCCCATTAAAGCCTGGGATTTGCTTGCTCGGTGTCTGCTGGGTTCACTGGATCTTCACGGGTGGTGGGGGCGGTGGAGGTGGGTGGGTGGGCGGAGGCTGTGGGGGAGGGGGGGGGGGGGCACACCACCACAGCTGAAGACCCCAGAGCCTCCTCTTCATGCCTGGGGGCTGTTGTGAGAGATGAAGGGGGACAGGAAGAGAGTAGAAGGTTAACTAGTGGCTCTCCCTCAGAAACAGAACCACAGTGCCTAAAGCGCTCAGCTATAGGTTCCCAGCGCTTTTGGGGGTGAAAGTCTGGTAGTGGAGACAAAGATCAGAGTCTGAGCCATGGTCTGGTGGTGTACCATCAGACCATGGCTCCATGGCTATAGCTCTGTTCATATAAGCTTGGTTGAACCTCCTTTGGAAACAATCAAATCAAAGGGGTAAACATGGAATGGAAAAAGTGTAATGGTTTGAGTCTTCCAGTGAGCGTTGGTATTTTGCAACCGTTAAGTCATTACACCTAACAGAGCCACAAAATGGCTACATTTGTGGGTGGAATGAGCAAGGCAGGCGATTAAACCTCCTTTTCCCCAGTTGTTTGGAGCCTGTTAGAGAGATGGGGCCGTACTCCCCAGCAGTGACTCATGCCTGACATAATTACAGCCTCTACAACCCATTTGGACCAAGACATTCTGAGTATGCACACAGCATACAGGGTTTGCTCAAAAACTATTGCCCCAAGTTCACCACACATCCAGCCGTAATGATTGTCTACCGGTGTGAGTGTGTGTGTTTGTGTGTGTGCTTGCTTGCCCCCCTGTGTGTGTGTGTGTGTGTGTGTGTGTGTGTGTGTGTGTGTGTGTTTGTCCTCATGAAAGGCTAAAGGCCAACAATGGTTTCAGCCTGTTTCCCATTTCCTCCTCAATCAGAGGAACCCCACAATTCTACCATTCCCTCTCCTTCACCCCTAACCTTCAGTAATGACAGCTCTAGATCACTGCCACATGCACATGCGTGTGTGTGTGTGTGTGTGTACACGTATGTGCCTGTTTTATGTTTCCGCGTGTTCCTCTGTATTTACGCCTGTCTCGAGAGGTCAAGGGGACGTTGCGATAATTCTGAGGAGGTTGACCTTTAAATTGC
>JAOTIX010000095.1:11937418-11948044 GCA_027123715.1 Gaidropsarus macrophthalmus | reverse complement strand
GGGCTTAATGCGAGATGACCCCCCCCCCCCCCCCCCTTCAGGCTATCCAGCACATCGAGCGCAACCAGGAGAGGAGGAGCACGGCGGCGGAGGAGGAGCAGAGGCGGGCGGTCATCGTCAGCCCTGCCCACGTCGCCATGGACACCACCTGCTCCGACACGGACACTGACACGGAGGGGGACGACCGCTCGATGAACTGATCCACACCGCTTGCATGCAAACAGCTGCATTAGACGCGCGCGCACACACACAGACACACACAGACACACACACACACACACACACACACACACACACACTGTAGTTGCCTCTTAACGTGAACAATTTTTTTTTTTTTTTTAGACAACCCGTTCCCCCCACCCCCTCCTCACTGTTGAGTCACGCATTTCGTTTGTAAGGGTATGAAACCCAACCAGAAGCACTAGTGCCCTTAGGAAGCCCCATTTCCACCACGCAAATTCAAATCTGATGACACTCATCCCAGTCCCAGCGGCGAAGCTAGCCGTAAAGTAACCGGAGGTTGACCCCTGCAGGGGGCTGATCAACCCGATAGCATTAGAGTCGGGCCTGAAGACGTGTTCCTGCCTGCCTGAACTGCTGCACAGCCGCTTGGATGCTGGAACAGGCTCGCAAATGAAATCCAATTATCATCCAAAAAAACGACCTGAAATTCCTCCGTCCTTTTTTTTTGTTTAATTTAATATTTTTCCATCACGTGCTACTTAACAATCGTGGCACCAGCGCTGCCCAGGTCTCGTGTACTCATTGACAGTATTATTTGTGTGCTACACATTGACAGACACGGTGCAGTGGAGAGCTGAATGTAATGTGGCTACGGCCAGGCCAGTCCTTAAGGTCCGACAGGTTTAGAGGGGTGCACTTAATTTCCCCCTGTCCGTCTGGCCTCACACGGCCTCAAAGTAGCTCAAGCTAAAAAAAGAAAAAAAAAAGAAGAATTAACCAACTAAGAGTTAATTTATCTGACGGACTTAAACTAAATTAAGCCATGTTTTGATCCTGTGTTTGGATTCACAAAGTAAGATTAAGCTAAATCATCAATCAAATCGATAAGGGTTTTTTCTTTTGTTTTGTGGCAGTGTTACTGAATGTAATGTGGGGGAAGATTTGTAACATTTTTTACTTAAAACAAGCTGACTTTGTGTATATGTCAGGGCAGAAGGAGGCCCTGGGCTTAATAACTGGAACAGTTATTTATCTACAGAATGCTTTTTCACATTATGAACGCCGCCATCGATGGCGGGTATACACATAGCTATACACATATTCATAGCCAGTTTATCGGTCTCCCCCTGTTCTGCTCCACATAAAGACGTACAATAGGTACATAAACACACCGTACTCCCCGAACCGTTGAGATTATATACTGGAAACCTTTTATTTGGAAGCTGACTAAATCGGGTCACAGGTTCGACGTTGAGAACGCGGCCTCGTTAAAAAGCAGGCCGCGGACCATTTCGCCCTTGTTTGACCGTAGTGACTATGCACTAGCTTTGGGGCATTTATGCAATTCCATCTCCAGTGTACCGGTTTGAAATGAGCGGGAGAGAGGGGATCATCTATGCACCGTTTCTTGACCTGCAACTCACCAAGCATCACTCGCTCACATCCTGGAATGTACCGTACTGTACCTTCAGCAATGCTCCCGGTCTGCATAGTGCTGTTCAGAGCACGGAGCGCCACCCTCCTGTTTAGTGAATCCTTACACTACTGCGGGGGTGGGGGGGGCTGTTGCCGGGGGTTACATGTGACATCATCACTCGTAGTCTTTTTATCCCTCTCCCCCCGGGAGAGATTCTTGTCTTAGACGAGTTAGGGCTGGAGCGCAGAGGACGGCCAAAACCTTAACCTAGAAACGACCGATCAAGGTACTCCACTTTTATTTGAGGGTCAGATATGGTGAGTTTAGGGAAATGTTTTCAACGGCTGGGGGTGGACGTATCACAAAAAGGGAACACTTGGTCCTCTGCTCGGTGCACTGCTCTGAAACGGAGACGGTTTCCACCCCCCCCCCCCCCCCCCCACCCCCCCCCCCCCCCCCACACCCCCCCCCCCCCCCGGGGGGCGCCCCCCCCACCCCCCAAACACAACCCACCCCCGCACATAACAACCCCACACACTCCGTTGTCACATCACACCCCTCCATCCCTGCAATTACACCACCTCTGATGTTGGACTGGAACCCCGCCCAGGAAGTGCGCTGTCCGTTATGGCTCTGTTTGGATAGGCTGACTCGATGCTGTAAACATTCCATTTATTTGACTTTTTTTTTTGTAATCGTTCTCCGTCTGGTCATGTATGTTTCGTTGCTGTGTGAACCGTGTGTTTTGGGCCGAACACGCTCCTTCGGGCTCCTGGGTGGCGGTTTTGGCGGGGGTGGGGTGGGGGGGTTTGACTTCTCTTGTCTCTTTCTATGTTTCGACATCAACGTTATGATTGGCCAGCGGCGGCCATCTTCTCGCTGACCACGGCCAGTCGTGCTTTCCTTTGTGATGCTATATCGTTTTTCTTTTTTTTTCCTTCGCTCTCCTGAAAACCCACGAGAGGTCTAAGATTCTATGTACATATTTTAAGCGTAGCCTTAGCTTGTTTTATATCTTTATTGGAGAGAGAGATCAAATCTATCAGTCAGGGTTGTGGCTTGACCTGGGGACGGCGCCACCTCCCTTTAAACGTGCGTATGGCGGCGAGCTCCCGTTTTGGGGCGAGATGCGAGAGGATCGATATGAAGCACTTGGATGTTTTATGCTGCCCCAATCAAGGATACCGAAACGTGTTGTTTTTCTGCCATTTTTTTTTTATTTTATTTTATTTTTTTAAAGCTCTTTTCCGTTACCAAAACCTGAGCAGCTGTGTTGGTTCTTTTGCTTTTTTTTATTATTTTTTTATTTTTATCTCTCATTCCTCTGACATGAGGAAACATTTGAATATTTCTGGTTTATTTTTGTTCACTTGTTCTGGTCCATAAAATGCTGTTATATTTTGTTTATAAAAACCTGGGTAAACACGCCTTAATAAGGATGAAAAAAATAAATAAAATTTGTACTTTTTTTCTAAATAATGCTTGTGTTCTGTAGTCTTTTTTATTTTCTGTTCCACGCGGAAAGATGGAGGGCAAGACACTTTTTCAATATTTTAATGTGGACGAGGTGTTTAGAACAATTTCTGTCATACTTGGGGCAGTTTTCCTGAGTTGGTGATAAGACACCCAAAAAGATATATTTATATGTACGGTATGTGTATGTATATATATTTTTTTATAGGCCTGATAACTTTTAAAGAAACCTTATTGTTCACCGTAACTGCTTTGAATAATGCCTGCCCTGTCAGTACCTCTTCCTCCGCCAGTGCTGTCTGACATCACTGACTGGACCGGCCAACTGTTCCGAACACAAGATGTCCTGCACGGCCGTGGCAGCTGGGACCCCTCCCCCTTCACTCCATTCGGCGTCCGCTGTATATATAGCGTGAGTGGCTCTCTGGAAGGCCTCTGGTAGACAAAATGAAGTGGCTGGCGTCTGTGTGCTGCCTGGTGCCCCTGCTCGTCCTGGTGTCTGCAGGTATGGATACGGGATTGTTAATGCACGATTCATTCTGATAACCATGCTCTGCCTACTGGGAATGATGGGTGCACTGGTCATCACATATACAATGACTTTGGAATTGAAAGACGGGCATTAGCTGTGTATTGGTTATCTCTCATTCAATGCCGTAGGAACTATTGCCTTCCGAATAGTATTTAAGATTAGACAACCAGTTTGATGGCTTGTGCTCAGTTATTCACCAGCTGTTATCAGGCTTGCTGGCCTGTTGGATGTCTTTCCACTCATTCTTGCTTTATAGCCACTTAAAGGTGGTCTGGTAGAGATGCATCATCTGCTTGATATCTGAATAACCTTTGAATGACGGCATGATTTAACAAAAGACTGTATTTCAAATGGGCAATGGTTTAACCAGTTACAGTTACTGGATATGTGCATTTGCACACTGCACAACTTGGTGAGAGATCTTGGACAGTATGTTCCCATGCCTGTTGACCATTCAAAGCTTCATAACTGCTCAAATGTTCTCCCAGCTTGTGTGGGAGAACGCACAAGCTGTGAGTAACTAATGTAACTACCAGTATGGAGTCACAGGTCAACATTCAGAACCAGTCTTCCAACTTGACAAACCAGATCATTGTTTGAACCAAAGAGCAGCACCATGCAATATGTTAATGAGTGGCTATTACACTTTCAACAAATTGTATCCACCGTTGATAAGGCCATGCTTGACTCCAGCAGAGCAGAAGAGGGTTAAACACTTCTAGGTTTGTTTACCTTCCATGTGGCTAAGTCTCCCTAGCAGTGTCAAGCCTGCATGTAAATGTCACTGAGGGTTTTGGCATCTGGGAACCACATGACTGGGCAGGGGACTTTCCCAGTGTCCTTCCCCCACCCCCCATGGTGAAAGGTTACCAGTCCTTTTGTTATATGGTGACCAGATTAGCGTAAAGTATCAAGTTGTGGTGGTCAATGGTAGACGTTAGCAACATTTCTTGGCTTTTGGTGAGGCTGGCAGGGCTGTTTGGTGTGTTCGATGTATGTTTGCTCATAGGGTACCCTTGCATGTCCTTGTGCTGGTATATTTTTGTCCTGGTGGGCTTCCATAGACAGGTGTTAGGCCTATGTCAAAGGGTGTAGTAACTGAATACTGCATGGACACTCGTCCATTTAAACTTACAGAACTGCATCTTTTTAAGGACAGTCCTTTCCTCCAAATGCAGACATCAGCAGACACCACTTCTAACTATAATCCAACACAGGCATACATACATTGCACAGTGTAAACTTTGAAATGTTGATATATTCTCTTAATATTGTCTGTAACTAGTTGAACTAAGCAAACCAGCTGCACAGCCAGGCACCATTGGAACCATGTACCACCATGGATGTCCCAGCCATTTTTAGGACCAAACAATCATGCATACAGTGGCCCAGACAGATGGAAATATAAATGTATTAATCAAATGAAACAAACTATGATTTCTATATGCAGTTCATTAGCTAACTCAACTCCATCCACAGTCTGTTTACCACACTGTCATGACACGGTTGATGAGGCTGGACTATTCCACCATCACTACATACACATCATTACAGGGGACGTGTGCAATAGTTGGGAGGCCAGGCCTCCAAATCCTCATGAAAGGATTGGAGGCCCATCCCTCTGAATCATTGTGGACTATTTCTGTTCTGAGAACTCTGGAGCCCAGACACCTGTCCCCCTCCATCCCTGTACCAAGGCAGGTTCTGTCCAGGCTTAGCTGGAGGGGTCACAGCTGGGCCCCGGGAACTCCCAGAGGCAGGGGGCCCGGGTCATACAGGCTATGGTCCTGCTGTTAAACTCTGACGTGTTTGTGATTTGTAACAGTAACAACCCTTACTTACATGAAAGAGGAGAAGTACAACAAAGAACAAGGGTATTGAAAGGGTATTTACCTGCTGAGAAGCAAACTTGCGCTACGCGTAGTGCATGTCACTGTTTCCCGTCCTGCATGCCTCGTCCGTTCAAGTCTGCCGCCAGCACATCAAAACATGGTCACCCTTATGTAAATCCTGTAACTTGTGTTCAAGCAGTGGGAAAGCAGTGACCACTTGAAGTTATACAGTTGCCCACTTGGTGTCGCTGTGTATTCTTTTTCACCTGCTTCCTCATGGCTTCCTGGCACCTGGGTCTCACCATCTGGTTGCACAATGTGCATGCGAAACACCGACAAAACAAAAGCAATGCTAAGCCCCCTTAAATATGTTTGTTGTTGCTGCATAAGGTTTGGTTTGGTTTGTCCACCACCAGAGAGATCAGAGAGACTTGTGTGATCCTACGATTTGAACGTGGGAAAGAAACACCTTGCTTGGCCCCAAATACCCATCACAGCAACTACCTGAAAAAGTGCCCGAAAAAGTGGGAGTCAGGAATGTAAAGTTGTTGGTGTCGTAATGCCAAGTTACTCAATGAGGGCGGTGCTGCCTCATCAACACACGCCTGGCTGTCTGACGGGCCGCGGGCGCAGCAGCTTGTGTTATGGGACGCACCATCCAAACCTGGCAGCCAACATCCAACCCTACATAGCACGGGCGTATCGGTGTTCATCCTCCTCTGCGGCAGATCACTGTGATTCGACTTCCTCCATTATGGACTTGGGTACACTTAAGTCCCGCCACGAGACATTTTTTATGAGCACGGTCTTTGAATGTGCAGGCCACTGTGGTAAGCACTGCATGCCAATTTGGAAGAGACTGGTGTCCACATCTGTGTCTGCAATAGAGGTTAAGGTGTTAGGCATTTCCCAAACGACTGTTTTTTGGCTTAAAGTGTATCTATTATTCGTGCTGATCAAATGAAAATAACAGACAAAGAAAAGCCTCAACGATGCTGGTTTTGACATTTACATTTCAGCAACAGTGCTTGTAGTAGACATCAATGGCCTTCTTATTGCTTCTCCAGACTTGTCTGGCTTCATGAGGTGGGCAGGGACAATTGGCAGTTTCAGGTGCAAAGAACTGAAACGATTTGAATGATGTCCCCCAATGGTAGTGCAAGGAGGCTCCCAACAGGCCCCAGACTGGAGTAGCAGGCACCGTCCTCGCCACCAGATTGTTTGGAGAGTGAATCAGGCCCCAGAATAGGACAACACAGTCGTCATGGAGTGAAGCGCAGCAGAGGAAGATTACACAGATAGCGCTATGGTCAGTGACAGATCACAAGAGTGTTAAGCTTTCCGTTCAGCCCGGTCCACCTTAGTGCAACCCAATGTGACTCATCTTCACTAGAGGTCTTAGGTCCTGAGCTGTGCACTGGCATTTCCAGCACCCCTTTTAAAATAGACACATGTCAGTAGAGGCACCTTGTTGCCATGGAAGCATTGGATTTCTAGATGATACAGTCTTGAGGCTGCGACCACCTTGTGTTGTCAGCAAAAAAAGTGAATCTTCCGCCCAAGTTCTTGGTGAGTGGCGGGCGTGCTGAGAGAACGCCCCTTAATTGACTACTTGTCGGAGGTGTGAAACGCATGACTGGTGTTCGACCCATGTGCCGCCCCTGGCTTGTAATATGAATCGCAGACATACGTTCAGCTCCAATGACATGCTGTCTCGCTCAAAGCTTTACAGTCCTACACGTCCAGTTGGCAAATCTCTCTCTCTCTCTCTCTCTCTCTCTCTTTCTCTCTCTCTCCCTCTCCCTCTCTCGACCACTCATAATTACATTTAATGAAGTTCATGGTACTTGGTTCAATCTATATTGAGTGTCCAGTTGATGTATGATGCAGCTTGAGATGCAGCAGAGAGCGAGTACAAAGTATATGCAGTGATGTACCCTCTACCTTGTTGCCATTCCTGGCCATGGCCATGAGGAGCTGGTTAACATCCGGGAGGTATTTGCTCTTTAATGGACTTCAGAGAATGAATGAAACCATCTGCACCATTGGTTGTTAAAAATGCCTTATGGCTTTGATTGGAACTGAAAGTGATCAGCTCCATAATGGGTTTTTTTTGTTGATAAATAAGATCAACTTGTATTTACAGAGTTAAAAACACTTGCACTCTTCCTCATGGAACATTCTGATGAATCAGTGCATGCCAGACAAAACTCCTGATTTAAAAAGAATAACAGGACCTCACACACAACAGAAAGAGACAAAGCAGAAGACATCTTTTCTTAATGTGACCGGAGAACCTTGACTAAATGTGCTCTGACATAGACTACATGGTTATGGTTTTCACTCTAGCAAATCTGTACACAATGTTACGTATTTAGGAAGCAGCAATCTGAGCCTTCAATCTAAGAATGTGTTGTATTATTAGATTATCATGCCGCTTGAGAGTACTGGCACCAACCAAAGAAATCGAGCATAGGTAATGTTCCAGTTTAGTGAATGGTATTTATTGTGTGTTGTTATGACTGTGTTGTCCGGGGTTTGTAACAACAAATTCACTGTTCAGTCGTTAATGCAACTCACTATTTTGCAATATACAATTTGGAAATCTAAAAAAATGCTAAAGTGCAAAGTTCAGTTTAGGCAGGACATAACACTTTCAAATCATCCGATGCACATATGAAGAAGGTAATCGTAATAATTAAACCAGGGTTTAATTAACGCAGGCCTCATTAATCACTCATTTGTCAACCACCAATTATTGACCTTGTCTCTCTTTTCGAACATCTCTCCTCAGATCTCCTTGATGGGGTCTCAGTCCATGATGAGGAGGCGGTGAAGGGGATCCTGCTCCAGCAGACTGACGTAGAGCCATTCCCCTGCCCGTGCCCCCCAAGCGAGGAGCACGCCAGCCAGACCTCCTCCAACGACACCCCCGCCCCAGAAAGAACACTATGTCAGCCCTGCAACCCCCCACCATCTTTGGAGAAAGAGGAAGGTGAAGGAGAGGTGGATGAGCAACCTTCTTCGCAGGAGGATGAAGAAGAGGAACAGACAGCTCCATCTGATGGAGATGTTCCCATGGACGGACTGGAGGATGAAGAGGGAACAGAGGTGGAGGAGGTAGCTTCCCAGGAGGAGTTGGATGTGGACGAGGAGCTGGTGGGTGAGGGGGATCTTCTGTCCGAGACCACAGTGCAGGCAGGAGAACTTGAGGAGGAGGAGGAAGTGCAGGAGGTCGCTGTAGACGAACTTGACACTTCTGAGGATGATGCTGTTGAAACAATGGAAACTGCAGATGTAGAAGATGTCCAAAATGAAGAGGAAGAAGAAGTGAATGAACATCAGGAAGATGAAGACCAATCTGAAGAGACAGCTGGAGAAGACACTGAGGAGCAAGCAATCATGGAAGAAATCCAGGAGGAAGCTGAGGCCATTGGGGCTGAAGAGGAGGATACATCTGATCACCACATTGTGGACACTGTGCAAGAAGAAGAGGCCATCACTGAAGATGTTATTGCCACAGCCGAAAAACCAGTCGAAGAGGAGGAACAAGAACCCGAGTCAGAAGCAGAGGCCATTACAGAACCAGAAACAGCTGAATCAGAACCAGAACTAGAATCAGTGCCTGAGTCAGAAGCGGTAGAGGATCAAGAAGTGTTCTCTGAGTCTGAGCCTGAACCAGAAGTTGCTGAAGCCCGTGAGATGGAACCTGAAGTCAATTCAGAACCAGAGACAACATCTGAACCCATGGCAGTGGTCCCAGAATCTGAAACAGAAGCAGATGTCCTGCCAGAACCTGACGTGGTATTGGAGTTGGTTCCAGAAGAACTGATCCCAGAACCAGAGGCCCCCGTGGTGGAAGAGGAGGTAGCTCAGGCAGTCCACGATACCGTGGTTGTTGAGGAGGTCACCCTGGAGGAGGTCACCGTGGAGGAGGCCACCGCGGAGGAGGTCACCGTGGAGGAGGTCACCGTGGAGGAGGCCACCGCGGAGGAGGCCACCGCGGAGGAGGTCACCGTGGAGGAGGTCACCGTGGAGGAGGTCACCGTGGAGGAGGCCACCGTGGAGGATGCTCCGGTGGTGGAAACGAGTGCAGAGAAGAAGCCCGTCAAAGGTACTGACGCAATATAAGGAAAAAACTACAACTAAGAAAAGTCTCTAAAAACTACAACTCGAGCACAGAGGTGGAAAATTACATTTGGAAACAAGGATCAGTTGTACATGAGTTGATATAGATATTTGTTTTGAATGACTTGTATTACGTTTCAAGAGCCTGAAGGGGTTCCTGACAAGGTTCAAACCTTTCACACCCAACGCTAAGCTCCCTCATCCCATTAATACAAGATGAGCTGGGGGCATTCCGTGCTGCTGCAATCAGGAAAGCTCCGACACATTCCACTGCATGACGCCAGGGGGCTCACGCCTGCTATAAGGGACGTTGGCAGGGGCTGCAAAAGCGTCTTTGGCGCCTTGCATGACCGTACACCAGTGTCTATTTTTGAAATGGGTTTGAATTGTATTATATATAAAAAAGGGTGTGTTTGTGTCAGTGTGTGTGCGTGTGAGAGAGAATGAGTGTGTGCCCTAAGGTGCATCAGGAATAACCTGGGCCACAGAAATAGACGTCTGAAAATAGCTGCAGAAAGGGATGGACAGCGAAGATGGATGAGCTGCTCTGACATAATAGCCAGGCCGGCACACAGCGTGCAGATGGTCTGGTCACTCAGCTCTGCGCCAACCACTGCCTGCCTGGGGTGGGGGGGAGAGAGGGGCTGTTCTGTGACCATGGCAGCCATGTTCCCATATAGCTTTACTGGATCAAGTATTTATAAATCATGGTTACATGAAAAGGGTTGGATTTTGACCAAGCCGCTACTGCAATGTATATCCTTCATGCATTGACCTCATCTCAAAGGCCATGGGCCTGATGGACGTGAGGGAGGTCCGCAGACCCGAGGAGCTGACGGTGTGTGTACTGTTTTGCTTCCCATCAGCCCCCAAGGAGGGCCGTCCACTCAGAGACAGGATGCATATCGACGAGACGCTGCGATTGGCCACCGCTGAGCCGTCAGCAGAGTTCTCAGGTAGGTAGAGAGAGAAGAAGAATGCTGATACCATTACACACACACACACACACACACACACACACACACACACACACACACACACACACACACACACACACACAC
>JAOTIX010000095.1:11926163-11936168 GCA_027123715.1 Gaidropsarus macrophthalmus | reverse complement strand
TCTCTCTCTCTCTCTCTCTCTCTCTCTCTCTCTCTCTCTCTCTCTCTCTCTCTCTCTCTCTCTCTCTCACGCACACAGATGGTGAAATCACATCCAAGCCCATGGTGCTCTTCCTGGGTCCTTGGAGCGTGGGCAAGTCGTCCATGATCAACTACCTGCTCGGTCTCCACAGCACCTCCCAGGAACTCTACACAGGTACCCACTGTGATGCTAACCTTTGAGGCAAAAAGACCCTGGCTGTCCTCGACTGATCTCTGAAAGCACACACCGTGTAGCACAAGCCTTCCCGCTGCAAGGCGCACAGCGCTCTGTTGGCACAGGGTGGTCCGACACACAGTTGTGATCACGGCTTACGAGTGCTGTTGTGTTTCGTTCTTAAAAACTGGGTGATGTTTCTTGAATGAATCTTGCAGCCAATATGTGGAATCACGGGCAAGTATGTCGGTATACTTGCCCGTGATTCCACATATTGGCTGAAAGATTCATTTCCTTTTTTGATACTTTTTCCAGAGAGTTAAGTACCACATACTCAAGAAGAAGTACAACTTAAGAATGAAACTCGGAAAACGAATTATGCTCATTAGTTTTGCTGTCGTATTCCAGATCCAACAGAGCTCTAGCAGGATCATTCAAGAGGATCTGCACTTGTTGTACCACCACAGCATGCATGCAACTCACGCACCCGTAGATCCACATCCCATCCACAGATCCACAAACCCCCTAACAAAGCAAAAACAATGGCCGCTCCCTCCCTCCCCCGGGCAGGCGCTGAGCCGACCACCTCTGAGTACACGGTGGTGATGCACGGCGAGAAGTTCCGCAGCGTGGAGGGCATTGTCATGGCGGCGGACAGCTCGCGCTCCTTCTCGCCCCTGGAGAAGTTCGGCCAGGGCTTCCTGGAGAAGCTGGTGGGGATCGAGATGCCCCACAAGCTGCTGGAGAGGGTCTCCTTCGTCGACACGCCGGGCATCATCGAGAACCGCAAGCAGCAGGAGAGAGGTGAGATGTCTGGGGAGTCCTTCCTAGCATCGATTGATAGCAACGCTGGCTGTGCAACACTCCGCTGTCACGCTGTTGGACTAGCAGGCCAGAACATGTAGTGGAGCACACACACACACAAACACAAACACACCTTCAGATTCCTCAATAAACTGCCTAAGTACAAAGGGGTACGATGCTATATCCACAAGTGTACAATCGAAACACACATGGCTTCATAAGGAAGAAAATCACGTAAACCATGCGGAAAATCAAACGAAAAAATAGCCAGTCGTCCACATCCTGAAAGCCCTTGGCCCCAAATCGCCCTCTCCCACAGGCTACCCCTACAACGAGGTGTGCCAGTGGTTCATCGATCGTGCAGACCTCATCTTCCTGGTGTTCGACCCCACCAAGCTGGACGTGGGCGGCGAGCTGGAGATGCTCTTCAAGCAGATGAAGGGCCGTGAGTCCCAGATCCGCATCATCCTCAACAAGGCCGACAACCTGGCGCGGCAGGACCTGATGCGGGTGTACGGGGCGCTGTTCTGGAGCATGGCGCCGCTCATCAACGTGACGGAGCCGCCACGGGTCTACGTCAGCTCCTTCTGGCCGCAGGACTACGCCCCAGACACCAGCCGAGAGCTCTTCATGAAGGAGGAGATCTCCCTGCTGGAGGACCTCAACGAGGTGGGACCGTCTCGCGGTTTGAGAGGTGGTGCTGAGGGGTCACCTTCCCCAGGCTCTGTATTATGGAGAACCATTTGAACGCATTGTTCACTGTGTGGCGTTGGCCATGGATGAAATCAGTCAGGGTGGGCTGCATGTGTTGGTGAATAAGAGGAGCTGTATGTGGTCTGAGTGACTGCCACTGTAGCCCACTTACACTTCAAGTTATCTATTTGGGACAATGATTGGAGGAAATATGACTACAGAGAGCAGAGACTGGCATAACATTGGCATGCAGTCCTTGTGATGTCATTATGCTCATCACTGTCTCTGTCCTCTGTTTGGTTCCTCTTATCTCCCTCTTTCTCCCCACCCCCCCCACCCCCACCAAAGGTGATCGAGAACCAGCTGGAGAACAAGATCGCGTTCATCCGCCAGCACGCCATTCGCGTGCGCATCCACGCCCTGCTGGTGGACCGCTACCTGCACACCTACGGCGAGAAGCTGGGCTGGTTCAGCGACCCCTACGAGGTCACCCAGGACATCGTGTCCGACCCGGACAAGTACTACATCTTCAAGTCCATCCTGGCCAAGACCAACATCAGCAAGTTCGACCTGCCCGACAAGGAGGCCTACCAGGACTTCTTCGGGGTGAACGCCATGTCGTCCTTCAAGCAGCTCTCGCACCACTGCAGCTGGTCGGGGGGTTGCCTGCTGGAGAAGATCGAGAGGGCCATCACGGTGGAGCTGCCCGCCCTGCTCAGCAGCGTGGGCAGGATGTCCGCGGAGCCCGCCAAGGTCGCGACCCCCGTGTCCCCGCCGGCCCCTCCTCCGCTGCCCGGCACCTGCGAGGGCCCCGGCTGCGAGCCCAAGAACCGCTGGCGGAAACAGTGAGACGGTGAGAGAGAGAGCTAGAGAGAGAGAGAGAGATAGAAAGAGAGAGTGGGAGAGAGATGAAAGGAAAGGAAGGAAAAATAAAGGAAACGAAAGGAAAACAAAGGAAAGGAGGGCAACTGACAGTAGCCGGATGCTTTACATGGGTGAGCCTTTCCCTGGTCACCGTATTTATCTACATGGATGACTGGCGCAACTGAGATGGAAAACCAAAAGAGGGGCCAATATGCCCACAGCGTACCTGGGTTCTGATAGTCATGAGTAGTGCTTCTACCCGTCCGTTCTTGTCCTGTATCGAGGTCTGCATCCGACGCTTATGGCTGCATCAGCACGCCACAGGGAGAGAGAGAAAACAGAAAGAGAGAGAGAACAAATCCAATCTAGTTGATGCCATGAAGGTACTGGAATATAACCCCTTTTATTTAATTTAATCTTTTACAGATTTAAAGGTTACAAATACCTACTGACTCTTTTGCATTTGCGTGTCCATCTGGTGTAACAACTGAGAATGTGCAAACCGGTTTTGAGTGGTTGTTTTTAAGTGAATGTATGCAGCATTGTAGAATTGTGGAAATCTATGGATACACCATTTCATGGGTTTCTTTCTGCATGTATCCGACCAGGTTTCTATGTCTTTAAAAAAATAGTTATTTCTAAAGCAGCGTGTTTCATACCAGTATTTATTGGACAGGTTGTGGTTGAAGCATTCTTGAATAAACCACACAGCATCAGTCTTTGTCAGTCATTGTGTGCTGTTGGCTAGCTCTCCAAGATGTTATTTCACCATTTATTACACTGCAATACAAGTCCGCAAAATGTATTACTGAATGCCAATGTGTGTGTCTGTGTGCTCCGACTGTTGAGTGACTTGTGATTTTAGCATAGCATCCTAGCTGTGAAATTGCATTATAAAATTATTATTTATTACATTTAATAATGAATGATGAGTGCCTTCAATTTGTAGTGATATTCAAATTAAAATATTTTCCTTATTCAGCCGACTTTTTTGTATACATGCCGCATTTCACGGCCATTAATGTGTTACTGTATGTGTTGATATAGCTATTACAGCTATGTAGCCCGGGTATAGTGATACATGCCTATGCCCATAGCCTTGACATCTTTCTTATTAGCATTACCTTGGAATCCTAGTGAAATAGCTCAGTGTCAAATCGACCAGCGTTTAACGGTGCAGGCACAACACGTGACCACCAGGGGGCGCCTTCACTCAACTGTACCAATGGCAATTCCTAAAAAAAAAAAAAAAAAACCTCATGCCATACGGATTCCCATTAACTATATTTAGAATACACTAAAATGTATTACGTGTAATCGTGAGTTTGGGATTCTGCATTATTGTATCATAATAATTGCCACAGGTATAGTAACTTCTTTATTAACCAGTTCCTCGAAGCACTCCTTCAAGTCAATTTAAAAGCGTAAACCTATTTTATTTAAATCGATGACTTATCTAAAGGTATATTCGCAGTAGAAGAGAAACATAATCATCTAACACATCTCTCAAATTAGTCACAAACTTCTTCCTTTAAAATTACTTCACATACCTGTCACTATTTAGTATAATAAAGGGAAAAAACATTTGAACGAAGAGCGGTTGGAGATTCAGAACTGAGTGCTCAATATGATCTGACCGCTCCACGTGCGTGCTCGTGTTCGCTGCATTGCTTTGCGTGCTGACGTGCGCGCCACCCTCACCCCTCCCTGTATTATTTTCTGACTGGAACTCACTCTCGCTCCACTTTGGGCACCCACCCACTCACAACAGCTGGAGAATCTCAGAGACACGGTCTGGGAGGAAGATGGTGGTAGCGTCTACAGTTGACTTGCCTTCGCCCGGATAGACGGAAGAAGCACACCCCGCGAAGAGAGAGAGAGCTGTGAAAGGGCAAGAAAACCCACAGAATAACAGGGCAGCGACCACCAGCATTGAACGGAAGAGGACGGAAAGCACACGGCAGTGTTGTTGGGAGCAGAACAGGCATGCCTACCCCAGACCTGAGGAATTCATGGAGATAAGACAGCGCCTTTGGGGGAAGACTCCTTGTAGATAATGGAATAAGGGGACCGGGATCAAGGGGATCGTCGCTCTGGGGATTGGAGGTCCTCTGGGGCGAGAGGAGGAAGCCCAGTCTGTGCTCCAGCACCATCCACAAGTAAACCCTTATTGGGTCCCTTCTCTCCCAACGCAGGAAATACGGCCTGGGAAAAGTTTGGGAGCTTTTGGAGTCAGAAAGGGGGGCTACCGCTGACGTTTTGCACGCGTTGGATGCCTTCACTTCGAGCAGGAGGGTATATTTAGGAGCTGGCAGCTCCTATTATTGATCCCAGTCCTTCAAAAGGCCCATAATGCGAAAGGATAGATCCGGGCGTGAGATATGATTGGAGTTGTTAGTCAATGAGGTTGTTTCTTTTTTAATTTGATCATCACTATTTATAGACTAGCCCTTTCCGACTGGGCTGTTCTGGCGTTGTTTTGCCAACTGCTGTGCGCAACAAGTTGGTTATAGCGCGCAAAGAAGCAAAGTTATCGGGATACACTACCTTGTTTTGTGATTGGGTTTTTTTATGGAGCGCCTTGCTCTTCCACTCCGTTCTTCGACCTCTTGCGATCGGAACGGGAAGGACTAAAGGTTGGAGACTCGGAGAGGGAGTTCAGGAAAGGACGGGGCTGTGATCGTGGGCGCAGGCCGCGGACGTCCTCTCAATATTTGGATTTCTTCTACTGACAGGGCCCGTCAGTATTTTGATGTGGAACATTTAGACCCCAACAGGCTCTTGGTGCTGTTGTGGTCACCATATACGCGGTGTTTGTTTGTCTGTGGAAAGTGTTTTTAGTCAATGCCTTGCAACATGTACATGGGCATGAGGGCGTTATTCGGGGGGAAGGGGAAACTGTAAAATTGATTATTGGACGCGTGTGGTTTGATGAGATAAGAGAGACACTGTTTGAAAGTTCATTTCGGCGAGCTGGGGATGTTAGCCTACACTATTAGAGCTGTCCACTGTTTGCACACCAACAACTTGGGACATAATGAAACCATGGACTTGAACAGGCTTCTTATTTCCAAACAAGTATTTTCCAGCTAGGCCTATATCGCAAACAAGTCGCAAACAAATTGGAGTAAGTGAATACAAAAATAACCGTTGGACTTTAAAACCTCGTCTTTGTTGAGGGGAAAATGTCAAATAAAGGAGAAGGGAAAAGGGCTGACTACTTGTATCGCGGTAGGAGAGAAACGCGGGCTCGAAGCGGACAGCTCGCGACCCTCCAGAGGGACTGGCGCGTGGAATGTGAGTACTGACGTAACACCGTGCTCGGATCATGAACTGCTCGAGATTCTGGAACAGGCCGTTTTATATGAGTGAGTGTGCAGGCTACCTTTTACGTAGTCAAGACGTCTGTGCCTTGCGCACGAATCACGCACTTTGATTATTCAAACAAACACATTTGCTCCCCCTACCCTTCTCCCTCGTACCCACCCCAGCGCTCCTTGTCCCTCCTCACCTTGACAGATGTGCACACACAGCGACCACACGTCCAGTCTAATAAGCTGAGCGCCATCTTTTATCACTGAGGATATTTTCTATTTTTACCCGCTTGCCACCGGACGTTATGGCCACTTTGCAACATCACCGGCAGCTTCCAATGCATGGCACCGAGGTCCGCTGCGACCCGAGCCACGACGGTGCCGTGACCGTGCGGATTGCCAACCATGCGTCACACTTGCATCAACAGGAGACCGCTAAGATCGGTAACAGCGGAGGGGGGGGAGGCTCCAGCGCGATCAATAGAGTCAACCCCATCCTCCATAAATACAGTATTTCCTCAAGCGGCAGTTCTGGGGAATCCGGGGCAAGACCCAAGTTCATGACCACTTTGAGGAGATGGAGAACGTTGCCCCCTCTGTTCGAACGTTCCGCAGCCCAGTGTTGGGACCCGAAGTTCGACTCCCCCACCCTGGAGGAGGCGTGCAGGCAGAAGTGCTTCCCTCAAACCCAGCGCCGCTTCCGCTACGTCCTGTTCTACCTGGCGGTGGCGGCTGCCCTCTGGGGGGTGTACTTCGCGGTGAACAACGACCGCTGCGAGCCTATGACGTACCTGGCGCCCACCGCGGCCTTCCTCCTGATCCTCGTCGTCTTCTTCTTCGTCACCCTCACCCACTTGTACACGCACTTGTACTCCTGGATCTCCCTACTCCTGATCGCTGTCACCTTCGCCTTCACCCTCGCCCCTCAAATGGAGACGGGGCGATACTTTGACCTGGAGTGGGCCATGGGTGGTGGTGGAGGAAACGCCTCCCGCCCTCCCCCAGGTGCGGCTCCCCCGGCCCCGGCCCCGTGCATCTCCCCGGTGGGAACGTTTTCATTCTGCATGGAGGTCCTCCTGCTGCTGTACAGCGTGCTCCACGTGCGCCTGTACGCCTCGGTGCTCCTGGGGCTGCTGTACTCGGTGCTGTTCGAGGTGCTGGGCCTGCTGCTGCTGCTGCAGCGGAGCCAGGACCACGGCGGCTCCCGCTCGGACTCGGACACCCTGCTCTGGTTGGTGCCCGGCAAGGCGCTGCTGCACCTCTGCGCCCACGTCATCGGCATCCACCTGTTCATCATGTCGGAGGTGCGCTCGCGCAGCACTTTCCTGAAGGTGGGCCAGGCCATCATGCACGGCAAGGGCCTGGAGGTGGAGAAGGCGCTGAAGGAGCGCATGATCCACTCGGTGATGCCCCGCCGCGTGGCCGACGAGCTGATGAAGCAGGGCGATGACGAGGGCGGCACCGGCGAGAACTCCGGCAAGCGCTACTCGGCCGGGGCCTGCTCCACCTCGGCGGTGATGGTGGGCGGCGGAGGGGCAGGGGGGCCCGCAGGGGCCAACGCTGGCGGCGGCGGTGGCGGCGGACCCCCCAAGAACCATTACCACAAGCACAAGAAGACGTCCATCCCGCGCGGGCAGATCATCTTCCGGCCGTTCAACATGAAGCGCATGGAGCCCGTGAGCATCCTCTTCGCCGACATCGTGGGCTTCACCAAGATGTCCGCCAACAAGTCGGCGCACGTGCTGGTGGACCTGCTCAACGACCTCTTCGGCCGGTTCGACCGGCTGTGCGAGCTGACCGGCTGCGAGAAGATCAGCACGCTGGGGGACTGCTACTACTGCGTGGCGGGCTGCCCCGAGCCCCGCGCCGACCACGCCTACTGCTGCGTGGAGATGGGCCTGGGCATGATCCAGGCCATCGAGCAGTTCTGCCAGGAGACCCGCGAGACGGTGGACATGCGGGTGGGCGTGCACACCGGCACGGTGCTGTGCGGCATCCTGGGCATCAAGCGCTTCAAGTTTGACGTGTGGTCCAACGACGTGAACCTGGCCAACTTGATGGAGCAGCTGGGCGTGGCGGGCAAGGTGCACCTGTCCGAGGCCACCGCCCGCTTCCTGGACGACCGCTACCAGCGGGAGGACGGGCAGGTGGCGGCGAGGGCGGGGCAGCCGGTGATGGAGAAGCTGAAGGGTAAGGGAACTTCAACCTCCGGTTTTTATTTTATAAGGGTTTCCTACGAAAGCTGTAGGAAACCTATTGTGTTTGTGTTTATTATTTTTATGACATATTATTATCATTATACCACTAGACGGTGTTAAAATACAGTAGTACAGCATGGGAAACTTGACCATGGGGTTGCCGGTTCGAGTCCTGACATCAACCAAACGTATTGTGAGACAACAACACACACAATCTTTGCTGTGGGCCATGCCTACCCTATGCACAAACCTGTTTTCGTGGCTTAAATGATATCTGGTCATCGCACCGAAAAGCACCTCTGCTCTGCGATTACGTCTTTGTTTTCCATTCCCTTCCGATTCCATTCCATTCCATTTAACGACACGCACACCCTGGGCAAATCTATTTTTAAACCCGTCAAACAACAAAGGTCAAACAATACAGGCGCATGTACGAGACAATGCGAGGGTTGGATTTCAGCGGGACAGCTTTAGGAAACCCTTTAGTGTCCGATCCAATACGCCAGGGCCTGGGTGGCCTGGACCCCTACCAAGCTATGCTAGCTGAGCAGCTAGTGGTGGTAAGAACCGTCTGGCCACAGTAGACCCGCTGTGAGGTCAACAGATTAGGTAACCAAAAAACATGTTTGGATCCCTGCTTGCTTTGCAGGGATCCTAATGCAGAATGATAAAACAAATACTCATTTATTAAAGAGCTGGTTTGGCTGGTTACTTATTCATTCAATAATAATTGCATGGAATAGACCTATTAATAATATATTGTGACTGTTTTGTGTTGTCCTTTATAACTAATTGAAATGTGCTTTATCGTCCATTGTATGTTCTGCACAAACAATGTGTTACACTCTCCGCTCCGTCAGCTCTCTAAAGGCCCAGTGGTCACATGTTCCGCGTCCACCAATAGGAGACCCCCTTCACACAATGGCACCTGTGACCCAATGGCTGGGGCGATTGCGGACCATTGTTAATGCAAGGCTCTGGAGCCCTGGTGGCGCAAAACCAATATGTGTTTTTGGTGTTTAGCTCTAACAGATAGTCTGTTAACTAAACACACTCTATCTTTCGGACTGTGTTTGCTCTCTCTCTCCGCTTCTGGGTCGGTTGGAGTGTGTGTGTGTGTGTGCTGGAGATACGGCCTTATGATAGGTTGGGCAAGTATGCCTAACTCATCACATCCTACTCCCTGCTGGTAAGAGGTGACTGATCGGTCATGAGTGGGGTGTGTATGGGTGTGTGCGTGTGTGCATCAGTGTGTGTGTGTGTGAGTGTGTGTGTGTCTCGGGGTAGGGGAACTCACACTGACAGACGAATGACATGTGTATCAAAATATGTCTAGTCTCAGGCAAAGTTGTTGAAGGGTGGAGACTTAATAGCTACATAGGTGGAGACAAATTGTCAGATGCATGGCCTACAGCGGGCATACTGAGACCAGTTTGAAAGGTGTGTGCCTGTGTGTGTGTGTGTGTGACGTGGTTTGAATACAGGGGACCCCAAATAGTGAATAGGGAACAACCAGATTTGAGGTGAGAAGCAGTTTGTTTTGCATTGAGACATTGTTCGACATGGATCCTCAAAGTGGGATATACAAGCGGTTGGCAATTCCAATGTTTATTTCCCATTTACTGACCGCACGGTGGGTCAGAATGTGTTGCCCCTATATGGCACCTCACGGGCCCCTCTAGTGGTGGCCCCGGTGCCAGTACAGGCATAGTGGGCCCTCTATTCTTGGTTGGGACTGGGTGAGTTGTAGAGCCCAACTACGCAGTAAGCCCAGACACGCACAGCTCAGAGCAATGTCATTGCGTTTAACTCTCTCCAGGAGAGAGCAAGCTGTCGACGAAGACACCCTTAACACCCTTAACAGAGAAAATTAATCCGTATTACAACCCTGCTTAATCATTATGGTGTACTTTATAGTAACATGACCTCGCCAGACC
>JAOTIX010000095.1:11602884-11616426 GCA_027123715.1 Gaidropsarus macrophthalmus | reverse complement strand
TCATCGCACTCCTTTCTCCACTTCCAATCTTCCCCAAACCCTACGTGTAGCCATGCACTACCTCGGTCGTCTCAGTACTTGTGTACTGAGATGTCTGTCTCAGTACTTGTGTACTGAGACGACCGCTGTACACCTCCATGTCGTGGAATTAGCGCCGGTAGCAGCAGACCAGGTCTGCCCCGGGCTCTGCTCTGTGCTAGCTTCCAGTACGCCTGTTACCACTCCCCGCAGGAGTCCCTTCACTGGCACTCCTTGAATGAGGCTAGGTGTTGAGATACAGTTGGACACACTAGAAGGTTGTCCCCACTTGTGTTTTTCACACATCCATGCACCCCTCCCCCTGCATTTCACCCCTCCACCTTCACAACGCGGCGGGGCGCCGTCAGGTGGTTGCTCCACCTCTCGCATGAGGTCCATTCCTTCCGGCATGTGACCTCCCGCCCCCCCCCATCCCTTTCCCCCAGGAGGCTGCTTGCCAGTTTTGAAACTATGAGCCCTGCCAGACCACCCCCCCACCCTCGTCCAGCAGGAGGCTGGACTTCAGCGACAGGGTGGTGCTTTGTGGTCTGGTCGGAGTTGGACCGGCTATTTTGCTGCTCAACAATCATAATTTTAGCCCTCTAACCTGCGCTGACGTTAATTCAGGGTGATGTCTGATATCCAATGCGGCACCCCGCGGGAATGTCTGGTCCCTGGTCATGTGACGCGGCACCTGCCAATAGGGTGAGCCGATGATAGCGGCCGCAGACATTTTGTTGATTCGTTGACAGTTCAAAATGGGTCACCTTTCGCTCATGCCATTCATTATGTGGGCAGTGGCTGCCTCGTGGGCAGCTCACAGTTACATCAATCATCAGGTCTGCCTTTGTACACGCTCGCTTTCTGTCTCGTTTGACTCTTACCTATTTGGTGTTAGGTAGATTTAATGACAGTAGCCTCAATAGCATGTGAGTCAAGTAGACTGTCTCTACCTCGTATTTATTTTACTTTCCTTTAACCTCCAATAATATTTGGAGCCGTTGAAACTATTTTCAGGCGTTTGTGCCAAATGCTGTTCCCACAATCACAAATGAAGTGAACCCTTCTTCCACTACTTAGTGAGAAGAAATTCAGTATTGCTTTTGTAATGGGTGTGCTCAGATTTGACTGTCTGTATTCACCCAGGGATTAGGGCAGAAGGCCCAGAGCAGGGTGTCAACAGAAACCGTCCATTGTCCGGATTCTCAGGAGGCAGTCCCTGACCGGTGAAAACCCACTCGGTCTGTCACTAAGCCCCCTTTAGGTCCGTCTGAGCTGGACCCCTGAACCCGGGCCTCTTGCCAAACACTCCAAGTCATATTAGCAAATTGATTACCAGATGCTCTCATCTAAAAAAAAAAATTGGATCTCATTTTACATGAAATTGGAAACGCCAGCAACTATTGCATTTCTACTGCGTTCTACTTATGTACTGTTACTAATCACTGTGTACTACAGCTATGCACTGTGTAGTACATCTGGAGTAGCCAGTCGCTGTCCGGATGTAAGTCGCACCCACACAGGGTGTGCTGCCATAATCACGCTACACATGCTGCGATACGGCCATATTATGAGGCCCCATTTAACATGGAGGCATTTTCCCATTCCAAAAGCTATGTGGTGTTAATTCAGCCCTTTGTAAATGCTATAATTTTTTTTTCATGCAACCATGCAATCGTGTCTCCCACCTGTTCCAACAATCTGTCCAACCAAGCCTTTGGCTGGATTTCAACTGGCACATCTCTCCTGTTTTCCTGTTCTTTAAACAAACATCATGCAACTGTTAATGTCTTTTTCATGAAGTGTTAACCACTCTTTCCAATGAATTAAGGACTGTGCACGAATATGAAAACCCATTACATTGCTGTCAAGCATCATTCGTTTTGGTGGAAATGTCCTCCACCGAAACAAGTGCGGACAGGCTTGACAAGAGAAGTGCACTAATGCACACTATTTTTCTATTGGGTATTTGTTTACTTTATTGTGAGAATGTGAATGTGTTTGAGGTGTCCAGGACAATATGCTATCTGACATACTGCAGTGAAACCATACTATTGACCTCTGGATAACAAACTGTTTAAGATGCTCCTACCTGAGAAACTGGACAGCTTGTCCAACCGCATTATCAAAGGGGCATGGATGGCCACAGCAGGGGGTCTCTCAGCACTGAACCCTAACAGCTGCATGAGTCACAGGACTACAGGGATATCTTCTTTTTTAACCATTCCCATGCAGTGCCATTCATTGAGGCAGCAGGTGTATCTTGACACTTGACAGAGCATCATGTGCATATGTGTGCGTGTGTGTGGAAGTGAGTCATGTCATGCCATGCGTGCCCGTCTGTGGGCAACGGCTGTATCATACCGCTGCGTGCCTCGGTTCTGAAAGCGGGAATGGGGGTCTTTTTAAAGGAATGATCATCACAGCTGATGGTTGCCAGGCAGCAGTGATGCAGCGCTGCATTTGCATCTCAAAGCAATACTATCCAATACAAAATACACAAACATTAGGTTTTGATTCCTGTAGGTACTCTGACCTGTTGTTTATAAGCTTAAAACCTATTTATAACAAGATTGGTCTCGTGGCACTTATTTGCATTTAGCACATTTGGCAGACACTTTTATCCAAAGCGACTTACAAGTACATATAGTTGCGATACAATGTAGATAGTTAGGGCAAACCTCACCATGGAGCATTGTCTCTATCTCAAGGGAGTCAGCGGTCTGATGGGCTGCTGGGCATTATGGGGAAGCAGACATATCTCATCCAATCCCTGATAGGGCGATGGTCATTTGTCTTGGCTAACTATTTTAGGTGGCGAGCTCCAGAGTTAGCCCGAGCCTGTGGGGTCCATCCTCCACATAACACACTGTCCACGGATATACAATCCCACAGAGGGAAATACAGGGTAGAGGGAGATAAACGAGACAAAGTCAGACAGAGAGTATGACAGAGTGTTCCTGCGTTGCCCCCAGCCAGTGGGACGCACATTTAAAATCAGGCATGTTAATGGCCCACCAAAAAATGCCTGAGGGGACCACGAGAGAGAGATAGGTCATTGGGTGCTCACTGTTTGTCAGCACAAGGTGGCGGCCCACACGCCAAAGTGCTTCCTGTAGATTAACCCTTCGGATGATCAATGGGTCTCCGGGGAGGGCAGAGAGGGCAGATGGTGTGGGCCCATTACAGTGTGATGATGGTTGGTATTAAAACATACTTATTACTAGTGCTACTTATAGAGCAGTGTTCTCTCAGTGCCATATCCTAGGGTTAGCATTTGGCCTTTAGCATTTTGCTGTAAAATGTGTGCTATTTTTTTTATTTATATTTTGGTGCGAACTGTGTGTATTAGTTTGTGTGTGTACGAGTGTGTGTACTGAATGTGTGTGAGTGAATGCGTGGTTTGTGTAGGAAGTGTCACTGTCAGTGTGTGCGTGCGTTTTCATGTGTGCGTGTGTTTGTGTGTCTTGGAGGATTCCGATCCAGCTGTCTGTGAGTCTTCCAGGGTGAGGAAGACAAACAGTAACCATCCTGGCTCCTCGCGGCTTGTTGCCAGTTGTCCCTTCCTGATAGCACGTTACAGACACACACCAACCAACACACAATATCGTCTGTCCCTACCAAGATCCAGGGATGACTTTCTCTAAGGTGGATATTATCAATAAGGCGTTCAAGATTGAATGCAGAGCCACATCTGACTTGCACACATTGCTTCACGATAAATGTGGTAAAATCCATCTGTATTTGTTTGATTGTTGCATGCGTACTCTCCTTCAAACGTGCGTGTTTTGTAGGCTAATCCTCGAGTTAAGGCAATATATATTCAGACAGGTCAGGAAGAATGGTAATTAATTAGCAAAATGTAATGTCATTTAATTCTACAAAATGTCATTAATCTCTGTCTAACCGTCAACATCAACAAAAACAACCTCCCACCCAACTGATCTAGCTAAAGGCACCGCGCCGAAGGACAAGGGATAGCGTGACTCAGCACAATGTCTGCAGGGCAGCGTGCTGGCAGTCATGTCTCCATAGCATGGCCAACGCATTCTGTCCACTGGCTTTGTGGGGGATTTGGTGCTCCTGCAGCCGGAGTGTGGGTGTGTGCGCCTCTCCGCTCTCGCCCTCACTCTCTCCCGGGTCTCTCCGCGCTGCGTTGGTCATCGCGTGTCTCTCCGCCGCGCTGCTGTCGAGCAGCTGCCTTTGTAATCGGTCGCTTCCCTTTGGTCGTCCTCGTACCGGGATCGGTCGCACTCGCGGCTTTCCCAGAGTCCCGGCTGCTGCCAGCGGTTCACTAAGGCAAGACGGGGCCACACCCTGCCACCCCTTCGCTTTCATCGTCTGCATCTTGTCCTGTCTTTGTGTTTGTCAAGCATGCTGTCGCCTTTAACGTATGCATGGAGCCATATTACTGATTAAGTAAAGGAGCTTAAAGGTGTAGGGAAAGAGAGGTAACTATGTGCAGAATAAGGTCATGCTTCAATGTTAAATGTGTCCCTTTAATAGACCTATGATTTAGATTTGTAGTTTGTTGAGTTTTTGTTTGTTTGTTTTAAGGTTCCCTTTGTGTATAGGGTAGGGCGGTCGGTATACAAATGAAATATCATATCCTGAGTTGGTAACATTTTATAACACACAAGTTATTCATAAGCCTTAAAGGTTGTATCAGCGATTCTGCCGTTTGTTTACTAACACCATTTGTTTTTGTGTACGATCTCAGAGCATAGGCTGCCTACAGAGACGCGTTTTTTTGGTGGCCTGCATATGTGGTGGGCAGCTAGCGGATCGTGAGGAAAGATCAGATGAATGTGATCATTTATGTTACAGCCTAGATTCACTGATACAACCTTTAAGTCAATAATGAATTATTCATTTTTAAAACATGATTCTTGTTGATGAGTATTTAGTGGCTGTTAACATACCACAAATGTGTTGTTAAAACATTAAGATAATCATGCAACCTACATGAGCAAATCATTTGTAAATGGTTAATAACTGATTAGTTGATGATATAGTGTATCACTTGTTAAGTTATTCAAATATTGGATATTTCCTCCCTACATCTACAGTATAGTACACTTCTTAATCATGAACAAAGTAAATTATCAGTATATCTCCATTCCAATATATTTGTTGTATCATTAATTGACTAATTGATTTAACAACAGTGAACAGTTCATATTTTGTCAGAGTTAAGGAAGCTCTCTGAATGATTTGGCCATACTTTTACACATCATTTATAACAGGTGAGGATGACTTAGTAGTTTGTAGGGCAGTGCTTGTCAGCGCTAAGTATTTCTGCAGACGTGGCATGGCTGTGGACAGCTGTCCTCCCAGACACACAGGGAATCCTAGCCCCTGTTCACCTGCATGTGAGGAGCAGATTCACCCACCCACCTACTCCATGCAGAACAATCCAAATTACTCTGATACCATGACTGATACCATAGCCATACATACAATACAGGGGGAATATCAAGTCTTTGAATTACTTTCAAGTAACACAACATGTATCAACAAATTACTTATTCATCGATTTGTTAACGAATATATTATGAATTCCTACAAATGTATAGATCACTTTACAACTCATTTCTCATGTTGTGTGACATTAACACAGCACTCAATCATCTACCAATGCATATTCGTGGTTTGTTTACGACCAGTCCATCGTTAACTTAAGGCCAATGAAGGACGAATGACTGAACATTATTAGAAGGTGTTACCCTAGGATGGTGTCCCCGGAAGAACGAGGCCTGCCATTGGCTGACGGCGGGACCCGGGCTGGTTGGGGCCCCCGTGGTGTGTGATTGGCATTCGGTGGCATGCGTGTGCTGACGGATGGTAATATGCAACACTTGCCAGCCTTTTTGGGAGGAGGGGTATCGCTGGATGAGGTCAGTTGCGAAAGAGGGAATCCATTTTTGGGAAAATGGCAAAGAAGTCAGGATGTAAAGAGTTAGAGGTGTGTGAGGGAGTTGCTGTCTGAATTATGATGTAATGAATCCCCCCCCCCCACACACACACACTTATTGGCTAATATAGCCCTACTGTTGCCATCCATGTATTTGGAAGACTGAAATACTCCATGAAGTTTGTGTTCATAGGTCAATGCAAGGAGGTCTGTGGATATACCACAGATAACGGGTCATTTTGTTATTTTATGATCTGATCCTGTTATAGAAGACATATATACAGAGTGGTAGTGGCTGCCAATGAAAGGGTAATGCATGGGATTGGACCGGCGCTATAAATAAGTCTGACGGAGCAACGAGAGAAAAGGCCGGACGGGATCAGCTGTCGAAGCCGCCACACACCTCTCCCTCACCCATCAACCCCTCCCCCCCACCACCCCTTCACCCAGCCATCCCTCAACCCCACTCCAACCCCCTCTCTCACTCCTCGCTCGACCGACCGACCGGTGTACGAGTTCACCTCTGACGTAGTGTCTCGTGACACTCTCTCTCCCTCTTTCTCCCACTCCCTATCTCTCCTCTTTCTTAAGTTCTCTTTTCTCTCTCCCTCTCTTTTTCCTGCTCTTTCCCTCACAGACAATTACCAAAAGTTTGAAAACAAATGGAGAACAAAGCTGTATTGCTATATGGTGTTATATTAATATTATATTTTTTTGGGGGGTTTGACTCAGTGGATGTCATCGGTACACTTTGAAGCAACCCACGTGTGATTCTCCTCTACGGTTCAGTCAATCCCTTCTTTTCAAATCATCCCCCGGTCTCTCCTCACTGCCCTGTCCACAAAGGCACGAAAAAAGGCCCTTCAACGTCACTACAGCTACTGATAGTGTCTCCCCTGTTATGTCACGGCGGGCTACGACCAGTCCAGATGGAGAACTGATGTCGTTCTGTCCAAGGTCCAAGCAGGAGGCCCAATAAAAGCCATCACCTGGCCCATCCGCGGGCACACAGGGTGTCGGTATGACCACCGATGCCAGTGCACAGCGCAGAGGTGCGCTGCGGGCTGTTCTTGGCTCCTGTCGCTTTCCCCAGCACTGGGCCACAGGGAGGCCCCCGATGCTGTGTGCGGGAGAGCTTGGGAGGCCCCTGCTAATGCCATACCTAGCAAGGCCTTAGCACACTGGCGGCAACGAATGAGAAAAAGCCTGTCAAAACAAGTGCGCCGGTTTGCTTGTATGTTTTCCATTGAAAGCCAACACGCATAAACTCCAACCATCACGTGTTCCACTCAACTTAAAGAGGAAGAGTGCAAGGGACGCCTGCTGGGCTTTTTGTTTTTCTTCCTTCAGCAGCCGCTGAGAGCAGATGTTGCCCGGAGTGCTAGCGCCAGCAGAGTTGTAAAGCCCTGAATGTAGGGCTTCCTGTCTGAGTGGGATGAGGTTCTAACGCTCTGAGGTTGGGGGGCCAGCTGCGGTGTCAGAGGGTTCCGTTTGACCTGCATGTTCTGGGGTGACCCCTGAATCCCATGTTACACCTTCTCTAATGGCTGAAACAAGATCATTGACAGCTTCTGTGTGTGCGTGTGTGTGTGTGTATGAGTGTGTTTTGCCCATCTGCGGATCACGCAAGCCTATTATACGCTTTAAATGTCACCAGGGCTTTTATGAAAATTGTATTTGTTTAGTGTTGTGGGGGTGCAAAATCAAATTGTCCTCCGCATATAAGTGAGTGTATCCGATTGTGAATCAAATCTTTGCTATGGTTTTACAAGCTGCCTCCCTCCAAATCAATCTTCTCTCTCCTTCCTGTCTAAGCATTGTCAGTCTCTTCTTTTTCACTTCTCTGGCCTCCCCTTTCCTTTTAGTACGACCTACTCTGTACTTGTCTTGAAAAGCTAGTATTCTCCATTGCATTTCATTTATTTTGCTTTATGCAAAAGCAATAATTATATTTAACATTTCCAAGACGGCATACAATAGTTATCTTTGGAGATTATGCTAAAATCTAGCATCTCTCATGATCTCACACACACACACGCACACACACACACTCCTCCCCATTGCTGCTGGCGTTCTGACACGCTTTCTCTATGACAGATGTGATTGGAACTTGGTCTGAGCCAGGCGTACAGTGGGGCAGTGGGGGGTTGAGGAGAAACTGCCCCTGTCTTAAATCAATGACTCCCAAACATTCTGGGCTGTGGTGCCAAATGGGGTTTCAGGCCAGAAAGCCCTGTTGCTCATACTTTAGCACATTGAGGTAGCGTCGTGAGGACCAGCCAGGCTCAGGCAATGTGTCATAATAGTTCATTATAATTCAGTGTAAGAATTTGCTTGATCTTATACTGTGAAGAAGAACAAGCCAAATAACTTTGATTATGCAGTTGGGTCACGGTTGGGTGAGAGAGAGTGTGAACATGAGTGAGTGGGAGAAAAAGATAGAGAGATTGATTATACAGCAAGTATGCATGTATAATAAGCATTGTAATTGTATGTTTTTGGAAACTGTTCCTCCATCATTACAAATTACAAAGGAGGCCCGGAATTCTTGATATATCATATCAGCTAATCAAAATGCCTGTAATATAAATAATCCTAAACCCACGTAATGTTGGCACTGATCCGATCATAAAGTGAGTGCAGTGCCACTGCCATCCCATGGTCAACTCATAAAAACAATTTTAAACTTCCTGTGACCAGTATATATATACGGCGCCACCTAGCGAATCAGCTATGTAGGCCTACACAAAAATAGGCCAACACCATGGGTCTATTATGGGTTATTGCTGAATATATAACTTGTGTTCTTGTTATAGTGTCCACATTGGAAAGTATTAGAAAAGTCAATTTCATGATAATTATTTTTTTGGGGGGGAAAACAATGTTCAACAATATTCGATACTCAAATTAAAAGCACTTTTTTTAAGTTTAAAAACAACAAGCGCAGTCCACTATATTAAGATGCAAGTTCTTAATATAGGCATGATCAGAGCCATAGTGGGCATGATATATCATAATACAAATGAAAAACAATTCATTCTGAAAGAAAGAATAAAAACAGAGAATTTGGCTTTGGCCTTTAAGAAGCATTTAGCCTAATTGTGAGCCTCGTTTGTTTGCAATATTTTGATAATAGTTATTGGTGTTATACACATTGTTTAAGTGTATATGTTATAGTTATTTTCAAATAACTATAACAAAAGTAGCCTATATTAAGTTAACGTAGATCAGCCTAATAGTTATGTGGTCAAATCCTACTGACGCCTGGTCGAGGAAATAAATCCTGTCGTATGACCCTAATTTGTTTCACAAAAACAATTCAGCTAATTATCATAAAAGTGAATCAGTCGTTTTAAATTTACATATTCGATTCTACTTATTCTATTTTACAGTGGTTATACGTTTAAATTGAAAGCACAGCTAAGCATCAAAATAGGAAATAAAATAATGTTCATTTTCACTGTGTAAAACTGTTTAAAAAACGGTCAAACAACCAGTTGACCTTTGTTGATGCACACATGCTAACAGTTAGTAACGTTGGTCCAACATGGCCGACGGTACGCTAGCCTCTGTGCTAGGTGCTAGCGAAGAGCCCTGCTCCGGCCCCGTGCCACTGGGCTGACCGGGGGAGGTGATGGCATGCCTCTGTCTCAGACTTTAGCCAGAGGTCACAGCCTACTACAGGGAATCAGCGTCTCACCGGTTGAACTCGGTTGCAGCTTCTCCTGTAACTTCTTTTCAAGGTTTGTTTTTTTATTTATATTACTATATTAATATAGCCGTATCTCGTTCGCGTAATAACAACTGCGTAAGCACCAGAGGATAGGCATTGTCCGATGCTGTGCTGTGCTGTGCTGTGCTGGAGATCCAATTAAAGTGATGATTTATAGCTTTTCGCGGACCTGCCGTCAGCCACCGAACTGAACGGGTGAACGAGCACTCAGAAAGAGGAGAGTTTTGTTTTTCTCCTGATTGAGCACATTGCTTTAAATAAGCTGCTTCCTGTCATTCATCAGTGTGGAGCCAATATTCCCATTTGGCACGGTGTTTTGTTTGCGGACGGGTCTTATCTTTCCTCTTGGGAGGGTGAATGATGTAGTAGTGGACCTGTGTCCAAGTTGTATCACTCCTACTGGACAAAGCATTTGTGAATATTTTAAGATTTCGTTTGTATTTAAAATTGTTCAAATGGGATGTGCTGGTTAACGGTGAAGGTTTGTTTGTTTATTGTTTATTTTCGTCAACAATATTTAGATATTATTTTAGATAATATTTTGCAATCAGCAGTTCATGTTTATATGTATCTTAAAATATCATATTACAGCAATATATTATGACACTTTTATATATATACTTTTTATTTGAAAACAATCAGCCTTTCCAATGTGAAGCCTATTGTGAGGCTGTGGCTCTACAGTGTAATAGAACATCATAATTTGTACTTTAGTAGCTTTTCAAGGCAAGTTGAAAACCGATAGGTTATTATAAATTCCCAGTTATTTATCAGGCTGTGCTTGATTTTGTTGTGTTGAGTAGGCTATTGACAAATTAGCCTTGAGTGGCCGACTAGAGACACACTGTCTGTCGATGAAGCAAAAGTTGAAAAGTTGAACCCATAAAGGGAAACAGCACGTACGGGTGTTAGATAATTTATTATTATATTTGAGTGTACATTTTATTGAGTATAATGTTGCTGCTCATCGATTAATCAAACATAACATCATAGTTAGGGGAACAAACGTTGGATTATTATGTAATACATTAGTAGCCTACTAATTTATAACCTAAAACAAATAGCCTAATCATGATAATAATGAATTAGTTTTTAGTAAACGTATATGCAAAAATAAATCTGTTAGCTTTCTAAATAGATGTATATTGATGCTGTATACAATTGCTTGTGTGTGTGTGTGTGTGTGTGTGTGTGTGTGTGTGTGTGTGTGTGTGTGTGTGTGTGTGTGTCTAAAATAGTAGTTAGTTAGTTAGTAGTTATTGTAAATATATATTCCTTATGAGCTCAATTCATTAATACATATTTAATTATTCATACTTTCATATATATATTTTTACATTGTATTTGTCAGAGCCCCATTCATTTGATGTTTTGATGGATATTTATTTAATGCAAAGTGTCTGCCATATTTCTTTAAATTACGGTATTCATTGTTTTACTCTTCATATCGTTAATGTGTTCCAATGTGCACATGTTTTTCTTTATATCTAATCCATGCAAAAGCGTGTTAACACATTTGCAACCGGCTGTTTTACAATAATTATACTGTAATATGATAATAGTGTTATAGAAAATGCAACAGGTGACATGTTCTTTTTGCTCGAAGGGCCGCTGTTCTCAGGGTCTATTCTCTCACCATTAATGCAATCCAATTTAAAGTTATGATTATGTCTGAATCTACGGTCATGTGTGAATGTAGTTGGATTTACTGACAATTGATATTATGGAGTTATTTTTTAATAATGGAAGCAGTATACTCTTTGTTAGTTTAAAGTCATTTATTATTTCAAAGGTGTCAGTGCCTATTTACATTTTTTTAAAGTAAACTTTTGAAATTAGCAATCTTTATTTCTTCTACCCCTGTCACTTCTATTTGTTTTTGGTCAAGCGCTTGTTGGTCCCTGTTTGCTTCAAAATATCCAATTAATCTGCAAATTGACCATATCCAAATCAAAAGATGGTTCTTGAGTATCCATCCCACCATTCCCTTGCCAGAAGGCCATATTAGTCCACTATGTCTGAGGATGGCAGAAAGTGAGTATTTATAGCCTTGGGTCTTAGACTAGAGAACTGTAAGTTTAGCTCCATCAGCATGCTTCTTCAGTTTAGAGTGTGTACGCCCGGTACAGAATATGGCCTTCCAAGTAAGTGTTCAGTGAATGATCCGATGTCATGCTTTAAATGTGATATCGCAAGATGACACTACCATGTGACATCCAAACAGAGTTGACAAACAATTCCAGTCTCATTTCTTTCTCTTTCTCTCCTTTTCTCTCTCTCTGACTGTCTATGTCTCCCTCCCCTCTCTCTCCCTCCTTCTCTCTCTCTCTCTCTCTCGCTCTCGCTCTCGCTCTCGCTCTCGCTCTCGCTCTCGCTCTCTCTCTCACATACACACACATTCTGTGTTATGGAGCCCTATAAAGGGAATTCATATAATAATGCAAAATCATACCAGTTCTATACAATCTATAAGGTTTTCCAAACGATCGATGAAAATCAAACAGAACAGTGCCAAAGTAAAACCTGATGAATTTAATCTAAACGTATATATGAAAACATTACCTTACCGACAATGCTATATATCTTCTCTGCTGTTTATTGTTTAATCCAAATTAAGCAAATCATTTCCATCCTGAAAAAGCTTCTGGTCTGTCTACTTTACACGATGGAGAGGCATAATCTGCTATTTATGGCATGAGTTACTTTTAAATGGCACGTAAAAATAATTGTTTAACAACTAAACGGTTTTGGTTTTTGTAATTCCCATGACTATATATTAGCTGCTAAATAAACGACAAAAAAAATCACAATATTTGCATTATTCCTGGCATACTATATATTTCAAAGCATGTTCTGTAGCAGATGTTTGAGAGCCGTTACTAATAGGCTGTCTTTATGATGTGTCATTTTTACTGTAAGACCGAAACACAAAACTAAAAGCCCCTCACCAGTACAAGGGCACTAGGGTGCTAATCCGCTGACAAATTCAGATGCATACATTTTTCTCTATGTCCTATTGATTTCTGTTCCGTGGACGTTAATGTCCACTACACCTCTTCAAAAAACGCACGCCACATGAGGCTAACAAGTCAGCGATGTTTGCACAACAACACGGATTAGAAATGTCAGTGACTTGTTGTGGAAATGTTTTACGGTCAAATCCAATTGGTTCCTCGCTTGATTTAGGCCGGTCGCCGGGGTGGGGCCGGGCAGTGTCAGGTGATGCACATGGATGACGTGATTAATAGTGGAGTGGCCTAAATTTAGCAAACATGTGAGTGCGTTCATCAGAACCTGAAGCAACACAGCAGTCAAACAGGGTCACTGCACAGGTGCTGGTCTCGGGTGTGGAGATTGTAAACCAAGCAGAACAACAGCCTGCCCTGTGCAGAGGATGTGCAACATATAGAAAGGTTAGCTAATGTGCCTGTGGCTTTAGCTCTGTCTCCTTAGTTCACAATTATACAGAATCACAGGTAGTCTTTTTAGGTTTACCGAAAATCACACGCTCAGCTCAACGATGCAACATCTTTCATTCTCATCCAATCCAGAAGAAAAACTATTTGTAGTATGTTCGCCATTTAGATCTTACTTGAATGATCCTATCTGTATCATATGTTGAATCGACAGTTTGGACATTTGGCTTTTTTACCTCAATATCGTTTTTTTAGGATGTGGCTCTGGAAAAGGTTATTTAGCCAGACACATTTTGCAGCCCTGGGTTGGTTTTTATTATCTAGACAAGAATGAAATGTCCAATGAGAACTCATTTCCATTGTTAAGTAATTCTGTATTTTGTTCACAGTGGCAACGTGTCCAACGACCTCAATAAGAAAGCAGCATTTTTGGACGGCCAGCTGCCTGCCGGTGTTGGTCA
>JAOTIX010000095.1:11571058-11587890 GCA_027123715.1 Gaidropsarus macrophthalmus | reverse complement strand
ACACACACACACACACACACACACACACACACACACACACACACACACACACACACACATACTTGTGCAGGAAATATGACACACGTCTGGTATATCATGACCAAAAAATGTTGTTACATTTGAAATCCAGGTAGATATACATTCTTATAACATGAATTACCATGTTATAAGAATGTAATGAAAATTATGTGATCATATCTCATATCTTTCTGAAAGTCATGACATAATGTTGATGTGTATGATTATAATATGTAATATAATATATATATATAATATAATAAGAAGAATATCAATAATATAATCCAATAATAAAACAACAAAAACAATACCACTAATATGAATCAATAATGCATTATTGCAATAATGATCCTGCAAAGTACACCTTTGACACTCTTATCTCTCACTCCAATTCAAATATTCACAATGCATAATAACACAATAACAATAGCATATCAAACAGTATATTACGTTGTTATCGTCATCATTACTGCCCTAGAGGTTCTTGGAGTTGTGTCTGCTGTGACTAACGGGGTGCGTGGTGGCTGTGGCCCGACAGGAGTGGAGTTCATCGTCCCCAAGAGCGGTTTCTTCTGCAAGCTGTGTGGTCTGTTCTACGCCAGCGAGGAGACTGCTAAGACCGCCCACTGCCGCAGCACCGTGCACTACCGGAACCTGCAGGTACGACGACACCCACACCGAGACTCAAGTCACTGGGAGAGGGGGGGGGGGCTTTTTATCCAAAATGTCCGACAATGTGCAAAGCGCAAGACGTTCTCAGCGAGCGTGACCCCGCGGTGAACCAAACCCCTCTAAGCCTGGCAAGGGTAATGTCATGGGATCACAGCGCCATCATTTAAGTGAGCTGTGTTGCCGTGTACAGTAGTTACTTCCATGCTCCATCTCTTTCGATTCATCCATAGTTCTTACATAGGGAGGGACTGAGCTAATATGTATGTGCCGCACACAGGCACGCACACAACGTGTGGATTACAAAGTCACTATTTAGCACCGTTGCATGTGAGCTTTCCTCCGTAGCACAGCTGTGGACGGATTCAGGATCAGAGATACCCTGCCAAATAGTGCAGCAAATCACAGCAGGCAAAGACCCTGCAAACAGCTGTGACATCTGGAAAACCTCTTTCCTCCATCCGGAGACAGTTTGTTATTATATAATATACATATATCTATATATGTATATTTGGATAGTCAATTTGATGGATGGGAGAAAAATTATCGTTTGTGTTTTAATGTAATGTTTATTCGAGAACCATTTTTGGTAAGTAAGGCTCAAAGAATGAATCAAAAAGAACATCTGTCACAGGCCTGTAATAATTCTGTACAATTACTTAAATTGGCCAGATAACATGTTTATCTAGCTGATGCCTACCTAGCTACATGGCTAGCTGTGTAAATTCATGACCAAATGCATGGCCCAAATCCAGCAAACTGGTTAGTAGTTAGTAACTCCCAATAGTTACTCCAAATTACCTGCCCTAGCTTTAAATAACTTCACATATGGGAGTTCAAATGAGACATCATAAAGAATAAGACAAGAAGAAATGGCGCGAGGCGATTAAATGAAGGCAGTAGTCATTACCCAACCCAATTTAATGATTTATAAAGAACCCAGGCTCCATATTGTGTCTGCGCGAGAGCTAGTGCACATCAGCAGAATGTGAGCATGGAACAGCTGATGCCAATCATCAGGGGGGAGTATGGAACAGCTGATAGGTGGATCGTTTATGCATACCATTATTTTCTCTTTGTGGTGATCATGTAGCCAGACACCGCCAGACCAATTACCAAATGAAGGAATTGGCCCGACCCGAACCAGGTCTGCTGGAAATCTGTCCAATCAGGAGGGGCGGCCAGTCACATATGCCAGCTCAAATAAAACATGACTTGGCTGATTTGTCTGGTTTCCAGGATAGTAATAAAGGCAGATAATAAACTATGGCCTTTTTGTTATAGCATATGAATGTTTCTACCATTGGTGTGAACTCAACCAGAGATCCATCCATCTCTTCTCTAGAATTGCCTCCAGAGCCACACCTGTGATTACATTCGATATGGGGTATATGCGGTTGATTGGCCCTCAAATTATCAATACCAATCAGGTATTAATTAATCTCCTAGTTGTGTTATAATATCCTAATTATTTAATCTCCTAATTATAAAATATGTGATCTGTCCTCAGAAATACCTGTCTCAGCTGGCAGAGGAGAGTCTGCTTGGTGCATTGGCGCGGCAAACATCTTCAGAATGACCTCTGAACCCTGTGAGCTCGCACTTGTGCTTCGTGATGCCTTCAGATACTCACAATGTGTTTTTATTGGTTGATTTGTTACCACGTCCTTATTTCAGGAACACGCTGTAGTACGTACAGGTTTCGGACACTAACACTGTAAATCTATGTGACGTGTACGTGTTGCATAAACAAGCTGACACGTATTGTCTCATGTGCATGTGCTGACCATCTCATTTGAGTGAATCCAGGGATAATTGTTACTGCTATGCATCATGGGATGTATGTGAAATAACTATGCACATGTAGCACACTTATTTTACAGTGCATTATAGGTATTACGTACTACACTAAATCGGGAACCCGATTTCTACACTCAAATTTCCAACAGCACTACAAAATAGTGATGCCTCAAATAGTACACTATATTGGGCACGACTGAATGAACCAATCAGAACGCGGTATCACTTTGTGCCTCATCTATGAAAGGCTATACAAGACTGACTATAGACTGACTATACAATGACTTAACTCAAAGGTGGAAATGTTTATTATTGGGAAAACCTGCTGGTCCAACTTTGCTGGACAAAATGCTTAAGAGATTAAATTCTTGTGAGTATCAAGTTTGCTGTGGAGGGTTTTGCTCACCAATTTTGTACAATAACAAAAGTGTATATTATTTGATGGACTCAGAGCCTTAACTTGTTGTGCCTTAAAAGCATGTATAGTTGTTTTCGTTGAAATATGTCGTATGGCATTGATCTCCAAATATTTCTAATTTCAATTGATCACTGACAACAAATACTGCAGGGAGTTTGAATACACCAGTCATTATTTAATGTTAGGATACATTTGTTGAAAATAGTATTGAAAATAGAATTGTTATGATTTCATTTCAATTGAGAAATAGTGTTATGAATTGTCTGGAAAATATGTTGTCCTAGCAATTTGAAACATTGTGAGTGGCAAAGATGACGTGAAATTATATTCTAGGAAATGTTTATTTCTCAGTTGAAAAAACTGAGATAAATTCTCAGGTTTAATTGCATTAATTAAAAGGAGTTTATTGTGGCAACATAGATGTGTATATTATAGTTTGAAACATGGGCCTTCTCTTCTTCTTTCTTCAGTCCCTTACTGCAATAATTTAAATAATTTATTTAAAACTATGTGTTTTGGTTTTCTTTTGGCTTTTCTAATGTGCGTCATATACAGAATGCCTTAAGAGGACCTCAAACTGGACCATGTGTTTATTATAATGCACAATGCTTCTATAACAGATGGGATAGCTAACACAATTTGTGTTAGATTATCTGTTTTACACTGTGAATTCTGATCCTTCAATGCCAAAGATCTTGTCTGGGAAAAACTTTTCATATTAATGTTTCTGATTAATAAACAAAACAACTTTAATAAACGTTTTAAAGATGGTGCTTATATTTATTTTTTCTGTAAGTCATTTGGAAATTTTTGTTATAAAAAGAACAGCTGTATTTTCAGAAATATTAGAATCAAATCAGGCTATGTTTTAGATAAATACCCACAGTATACACAATAAATACACAATATCCGAAATGTTGGAATATAGAAATAGTAGATCATATTATCTATTCACTATAATGATCCTCCTGATAAATGTTGTCTTTTGTCTTTTGAGTGTGGATACAATCATGTATTGTTCAGGTTGGTTTACTAAATACTATTTATACAATTACCATACTACACTATTAAGATTTAAGTAAGATTCAAAATATTTGATACACCAATTATAATAATTGTATTCATAGTTATAATTACAATGATACCAACAACAATCATGATAATAGTATTGATAATAATGCAAATAACCTCAGAAATTTACATACTTAAGATACCTGAAGATACATGAAAATCTATTTTACTACCCTATCTCACTTTATTCCACCTTAGATGAGAAACACCTGCGTAGACTATGTAAGGAAGAAGAAGGCCTACTGTCAATTCTTCGCATGTGCTGTGCAACGACTCCCCCATGTGGTGAGAAAAATAAAACTAGGCTATATCACACAAAAGTGGGCGGTAGCGGAAAGTTTTGCTCTAGTGTACACAATGTTCCTTTTGATAGTGTATTTGTTTATTTTTTATTTTTTTTATCTAATAAAACATGACCTATTCAGGCCTTAATACTAATCGAACTCTCTTTCCAAATACAATTTCAATACAATGAGTTAACTAATGATGTTAGTTTTCCATCGATTTTGTTAAAATATTGTTCAAATACCGATAAGTCTGCTCATGAGAGCATTAGCCCTATTTATTGATTCAAGAACTGCACAAACCCATCCGGGCAAGATGTTGTTCCGCGATTCAACAGAGAGGGGGCATTCTGGGTCCTGATTGGTGCTCTGAATTATAAAGCCTTAACCCTCTAGCCAATCAGGTAAGAAAAACACACACGTACGTGCTGGAAGTTGCTGGGTAGAAAACACTTACGAAACAGCCTTCTATCAGAGTTCGGAGCTTGGACAGCATAAACGGTCAGTCATTGTTTTTTTTAAGTTATTTAAAAAGGAAGAGCATTTGATTGGAATAATGCACCGCACACTGTCAAAACCGTCCACGAAACGATCGATTAAAGATCGACCGACTGTGACTACGATTTGATCACAGGATGGTTGTTTTGTTGTGCATTTTCTAGTGCTTTGGTTACCTCGACGGGGAAACGCGAAGCTAACCCGAGCCAAGTAATAACGGGACACAATGCACTGTGTACATTTTGGGTGTTTTGACCCTCCGTAAACAGTTGCGCATGTATTGTTTTCTTATTGACGCAGTTCATTATGTTGTCAGTGCTGCAGACGCTGATCACCCCTGCTGGCTTTTGTTTGTCAACACAGTCCGTATGAATGGAGGGGGGAGGGTTGTGTGACGCACTATGTTTGGACATGTTTTAAACCTACGCCGACCTTGTATTTTCATTGTTTCATCTTCTACACAGGGATCATCTGTCATTCGCTGTTTCGTAGGAAGTTTCCCTGCCAAATACAAATTATTTTTCCAAACATGGCAACTGATTGCGAGGCCTGGCTGAACGCGAACCCCGTTGGTGAGTGCTTGTGTGTGCATTTTTCGAGTGTGGACCATATTTAAATGCCTCTTCGTCTGAGACGAGGGCGCCTGGGAGCGAGGGTGCTTCATCTAGGACAGGGGTCTCAAACTGGGGGTCCAAGATATTTTGTGTCCCCCTACTTCAAATCAAAGTAAATATATAAATATATATTTTCTTTTCTTTTGATCAAACGCACCTTTTAGCCGTATCACTGCGCGAGTCGTTGCCCTGGGCATTTTATATTATATTCTAGCACTTATGGGCTACCATAGTTTGTTGACAAGTTGGCCTACGCGAATTAGCAACGTTGCGCGAGTGCGGGCCTTTTATATTTTTATAAAACGCAGAGAAGATATGTTGAGTCGGCCCGGCCTCACCCATACTCTACCTCCAGCGGCCCCCAGGTAGATTGAGTTTGAGACCCCTGATCCTGGGGCGTTAGGCTCAAGTATTTTCATCAGGTATTTTATCTTGGCAGTCATTGCAAACGTCACATTGGGCGATTTGATTCTGCTGCTCAAGAAAATGCTGAGCATTTGTGATATGTAGCCTTGCATTCCAGCTCCAAAGACACGTTGCACTTGACCAAGTAAAATATTGCTAATCATCACGACGATGTTTGATGAGGGCAGCACATCATGAGCATATTCATTCTGAGGCCTTGTTCTCCTTTGAAATCCAAAAGAGGCTGCCGACCTCAGCGACTCCTTTCTGTCTGGAGACGAGGAGAATGGAGGATCCCAGCCCTCCAGCAAAGCCATCAACAGCGCCAACAACGAGATCAACGGCAACTGGTTGTCCTCCAGCTGCAGCATCCATGAAGCCCGTCTGAAGGCCAAAGCCAAGCGTAGGCTGAGGAAGAACTCGTCCCGGGACTCTGGAAGAGGGGACTCGCTGAGCGATGGTGGTGACCCCAGCAAGGGATCAGGGGTGATCTCCACCAGCCCAAAGAGCAAGCTGCTGGACAGAAAGTCTCGTCTTGGCAAGGGCAGAGGACTGCCAAAGAAAGGTACCTGAATGTTGTCTTGAGACACAATCCTCTTTTATTTTCAATGATTTTTTTGGAAAGACGGTTTTGAGGAACGTGCAACGACCGAAAAACATCTGAATCAAGCAGGAACAGGAAATTAGCGTTTCTTTGTGCTTTGCTCAAGCAGGAAGCAACATGTTTGGTGCTTGAGGTGTCAACGGGGACCAGCCCATGCACAGCTGTAGGGACATCAGCTGTAAACTAGTCACCCAAATCTGACTTTATATTACTTCCTCCAACATACATTACTATGTATGTTGGAGGAATTTCACCTTCCTTCCCTGTTTTGCTTCAACCAACCGTGCTGCTGGAGGCAGATCTGTTAGCGCATAATTGGCAGCCATGAACTCGACCAGCTCGACCAGTAGTAGTAAACTGGTCGAGGTTTCAAACCAACAGCATGTAGACTAGCTAATGTGGAAAATGTAAAACCCCTTCTGAAAAGCTTCATCCACTCACGACTTCTCGTGGGTAGAAACAAAACAGGAAACAAGGCACTACTCCCCCACTCGCACTTGGTTTGTGGCCCAGGCTCTGTGCTCGTCTCTCCCCAGAAGTTCTGCTATCACATAGGACTGCTGGAACTGAGATTAGCTGTAAACCAATTAACATAGGAAACAAATGGTGGTGTGATCATGAAAAGCTTTCACCTACTTAAAGTCAATCCTTTGATCTGTGGCCCAAAGGTTGGCTACAATTATGCCACGAATTGGAGTGTCCTAGTTCAGAAAGGACATCACCTCCTGGAGCCTTGTGTTGTAGACCAAAAGAGCATTTGGCTTCCAAATTAGGATGGAACCTGACATTTACTTTCAGAAGAGATTATTGACTTTGTGTTTGAGCCTGATGATGACAACCATAGAGAGTCGGGCAATGCAATCACCCAAGTGTTCACTGATGTGCTCTGATGCCCATCTGTAACTTCATATAAATCAGCCATGAGCATTTCAGTGTGCAACACCTACACAGCTGCGTAGGTTCAACAGGAATACTCAGTGAACCGGAGCCTATTTTCAGCTCTCTCTCTCCAGGCAGGGGCGTGGAGCACAATTGTTTGCATGCACCTTACATGGCTCACTGGGTATGTTATGTAATGTAACCATCTCAGACACGGCAGCTTTCAGTTCCACAAGTTCTCAGGTCTCACATGCTCTCATTAACAGTGCATGTGTTGTGACATCGTATGTCACCAGCCATGTGACATAGCATGTCTCCTTTGTGTATAGCATCACATGGCCCCTGGTGGTGTCACGTGTATTTGCATTTGCCCTGACATTGTTGTTGACGTTATTTTTGTTGTTGTTGTTGTTGTTGACCACAGGTGGGGCCGGAGGCAAGGGTGTGTGGGGTCGGTCCGGGGAGGTCTATGAGCCTGAGCAGGTGGACGCAAGGGACCCCAACTACGACGAAGCTCAGGTACGCCACAGAGGATTTTTGCGTCTCCGTCAGGTGACACCCTGCGGATATCGTGTTCGTCACCACGACGCAAGCAATTTGGACCTGCATGAAAACATTGACTTCTGTTCACTCCAGGAAAACTGTGTGTATGAAACTGTGGTTCCCCCACTGGAAGAGAGGGACTTCGGGAAGACTGTTACCCCTATAGTGCAGGAATACTTTGAGCACGGAGACACGAATGAAGTAGCGGTAAGTGCCTCCCACCCATCCAACGCTGCAAACCTGCACCAGTCACCAGTACTGCTCATTGCCACTATTAATTGGTCAACCATTAGGAGGTCACGTTAACAAAGCTATCAGTGCAGCGCACGCTTGGCTGCCCTCCCAACTGATACATGGAGGCTCAATGTGGGAACAAGTAATGGTTTCATCAGGAAGGATGTGGAAATCCCTGTGTGGTGACAAAGAATGAGATGAGTTAATGTGAGGATATTATATCCCACTGAGCAACACAAGACATAATAATATAAGATAAGACCCAGCTATAATACAATGTTCTGTTTTTGCTATTTTAATTTGTCACATATTATTAACATTGTCTGGCATCCAATGCTGATCCATGTATACTGTGCCCCTGCCTGCCGCTTCCTCGTATATTACACTGCTTTATTTCCAATGCAAAAGCGACATGCTAATCATGTGCGTCCGCCCCCAGGAGCTGCTTAGCGAGCTCAACCTGGGCCCCATGCGCAGCGGGGTGCCCATGTTGGCGGTGTCGCTGGCCCTGGAGGCCAAAGCCAGTCACCGGGAGCTGACCTCCAGGCTGCTGGCCGACCTGTGTGGGCCCGTGCTGACCCGCGGCGACGTGGAGAGCGCCTTCGACAAGCTGCTGTGTGAGCTGCCGGACCTGGTGCTGGACACCCCCGGGGCCCCGCAGGTGAGGGACCGGGCCCCCCCGTTTTAGTAATGGGGACTAAAATGGCCGCTAAAGGGGGCCGTGTTTCATTGAGAACACCGGCAAATCATTTTAGGTTTTTTTGCTAATTTGTTTGATGTTGGTTTTCGTTTCAAACGAAAACCATTTGTAGAAGGAGAGGAAACTAAAGAAAACATTCATTATATCACCACCTGACAGGCAGCATATCCTGCAAACACATTCACTTGCAATGTTGGATCAGTTCAAGTAACATGAGTCATACGCACATTGGGGGCCCACACACCAGCCAACACAAGCCTGTGGTTACGCACACAAGATCCACCGTCCCCCGGACGGTGTGTGTGTGTGTCTATACGTACGTGTGGCAGAGCCTCCCTCTGTGTGTATTTCAGCTCTGTCCTTTCAGCCGGTGCAGACATGAGATCTCTTGCCATTGTCTGTGAAACGCAAGCTCAGCATATGAGGCTGAACAGGCTTATTCACCCCTGCTCTGTCCCCAGCCCTCCTTTCACACCGTCTCACTTGCTCTGGCTATTCTGCTGCTCTCTCTCCGTCTCCCTCTCTCTCTCTGTCTCTCTGTCTCGCACTCATACTTCTTATGTGTATGCATAGCAGTCTAGTTGCCACCACAGGTCAGACAAGATTGTTTATTCTGTAGGATCAATGGACAAGGCCAAGCGCAGTGCTTAGAAAACGCAAACCATGCACTTTTCACCCTCAGAAAACAGCATCACGCGTGAACACGACTGTAAACAAAAGCACATGTGCATGTGGAGCTGCGGTCAGCTGCTTTTCGTTTTCCTAAACCGGCAGTTTACAATTATGGCTATTTTGCAATGACATGCCTTCACTTGTTTCCATCCCACTTTCATTAAAACAACCAACAAGTGAGTCATTACCTTTTGAGGCAGTTTCCTCCACATAGGATAGAGCAGCTATACTCTCTTAATTGAACCTTGACCCCCAGTGGTTACCTTGCACATTCCCCTTGATTACCTGAAATCCAAGCAGCAGGAGTTCTCATCCACTCCCTGTACTTGGCAACACAGCAGGGGTTGTGTTGAATTCTTTCTAAGACATCCAACACTAACACTTCCCTTTCTGATCTGTTTGCTGTGCAGCTGGTGGGACAGTTCATAGCGCGTGCTGTGAAAGATCAGATCCTGTCCAAGAGCTACATCGATGGCTACAAAGGCAGAGTGGACTGCCAACATGCAAGGTGTGTTGTCGTTTTGTTCTGTCGGTACAGATTGCAAATCTTTCAGTTGGCATTATCAGGTTTTCTTCTGGGAGGGGCCTGTAGTAACGGTTACATTAATGATGCACACCCACAACATTTTCACCCGCAACCATTTCAGCCTCTCTGCAACAAGAGATTAGGAATTGGCAATATTAAAGGACATGTTTACACCATCATCAAACTCAAACTAAAAACGATTGATACTTTCCTCTACGTTCAGGATTGTGTTACTCATATTGAAACATGTATATGGTAATGTCATCTGTGCCATTTATTTGTGGCCATATTTGGCTTTACATTTCTCTAAATTCGATTTGATTATAAAAAAAATAAATAAACAAACGGTTTAAGGGAGAATGAACCTGTAGAACCGGTCCAAGCTTAAGCCCTTAATGGCGGCCCAGGGTAACTCCCAAAGTTGCGGTCTCCCTCCCTCCAGGGCAGCACTGGACCGTGCAGCGGTGCTGCTGAGGATGAGCATGGGGGGTCTCCGCATAGACAACCTGTGGGGGTCGGGCGGGGGCCAGAGATCCGTCACGGAGCTGGTGAAAGAGGTGAGGCCGTAGGTCAACCTGCTCCCGAAACAGCTCATGGCAGGTCAATCTATAATAATGATATGTCATTATCATAATGTTCATCTGGGCGTTTCTGTGCTACCAGATGAACCTGCTTCTGAAGGAGTATCTCCTGTCTGGAGACGGCAAGGAGGCAGAGAGATGCCTGAGAGAGCTGGAGGTGCCCCACTTCCACCATGAGTTTGTCTATGAGGTAACTACCCAGCAGTGTGCAAAGCTATGAACACTTAACAGAGGAAGTAACTACCGCTTTACTACTTATCATGAGTGATGAGCAGACTGACTTTTTTCATTCGGTTCCTTCGAATGATGCGTGTATTCGTCTATGACACACAGGGTCCGTGACACTCCGTCATAGTACAATGCACATTGGACAGCTAGTGCTGCCAGCCCCTCAAAATGTATTTTCTGTGGATCGCCATCCTGTAGAACTTAACATTAATAAAGATCAAATATACATTTCAATGCATTGATTCAGCCACCCACTTGTATGTAGGAAGGCGATGTGAAGAGAAGAGAAATGTGATTTGAATGCATCAGTCGTTCTTCCTGTTGAAGACATCCCAGTTAGAAAGGTTAATTTGATGCCGTGACTTCGGTGCCGCCAGGCGGTCTGGACTCGAAGGCACTCATTGATGTTCACGTTTCAGAGAATGATTCCCCTGCTCGTTCATTGGTCGTGCTTCCTATGTTGGAGCGAATGCACCACTGTGGCAGGCAGCCTGAGCAGTACCCTATGGTGATAGCAGGGGGGCTTGAGTTGGGGAAGGGTCAGGGACTCAAGGAATGTAAAGGATTGAAGGTAAATTGCAGACATTGTGCAAGATAAAACAAATTAACATTGCTGATCCCCAAATTTAAAAGGCACTAGTCATGGTCCTGGAGTCCAAAGGAGAGAAGACGTTCAAAATGGTTCTGCAGCTGCTGAAACGTCTTTGGGTGTCCACAGTCATCACCGTGGACCAAATGAGAAGGGTAAGGTGCCACCCAGTGGCCATGTTGTGAACAGCATGGTCAACTATTGCGGAGAATGACCATCTGCTTGTTGTCGTCCATCTTGTGCAGGATATGTTGAACTGACATGAATGTCATCCTCATAGGGTTATGAAAGAGTTTACATGGACATTGCTGAAATCAACATAGATGTTCCCCGGGCTTACTTCATCTTGGAGCTGTTTGTTGACCAGAGTTTCAGTGCAGGTGTCATCGATAAAAATCTAAGGGACATTTGTCCCTGTCGGTAAGTACTCATTGCCTGTATTTGTTGGGAATGCCGTGAGGGAGGTCTTTGATTGCATTTGAATATTAGACACATTTTTTTCCCAAAGGAAATGGCCTAACCTAGCTTGAAACAATGTAAACGAAATACGCTTGTCTGTGTGTTGTTCTTCAGGGGCCGTAAGAGATTTGTGAGCGAGGGAGACGGCGGATGTCTGAAGCTTGAGAGCTTTTGAATAGCCTGTTTTTGTGCCAGATTTCCCCCAAAAAAGAGCAGATAAAAGCAACTTATTTCTAAAAACATATTTTGTCATAATGGTTGGTTAGAAAAAACTTCTACTTCCTAACTGTTGAGTGTAAGTTTCTGAAAAAGGGGGCATGGGTCAAAATAAAAGGCACTTTCTATTGTGGCTGAAGATATTTTGAAAACTTTTCCTAAAGATGATTTCAATACTAGAAATATATACTTAAAATGTAAGCTAACCCATGAAGTGCCACACCTGAGTTCATGTCATTCCATGTCGTTTTGTAAAGCATTGATTTCACTGCCACTCATTTTCATTTAGTATTTGTACAGAAATTCCTGTTTTGTGTAAAGAGCTTTATAATGGGTATACAGGGTGGGGGGGTATTTGTTTAAAGCAATACCGCCCTCTACTGGCTGCTGCTTCAGTGCAATGCTTGACTTATAATTTTCCCTCTACTCCTTAAATCCTGCAATGCCATTTTCACAGCAACAACGTTATAAAGCAACAAGCACAGTTTAGAGGTTAAGAGTTCAGTCGGGAAGAATTCCAAAAATGGTGTCCAGAGTGTCTATTTTTATATTAGGGGAATACTTGTGTGTGAACTATACCAAGTCATGTCCAGCTTCTTATTTGTTCAATAAACTGATTGAGAAAAACAACTAATGTCTTTGACCATGTCTGAACACCAAAAAAAGGGCTAAAGACAAATTACATAATCAAACTGAATTTACTTGCATTACTCTTTACTCGTACATGCCCCCACACAGATACAAAAGTACAAACATGACCCACACATATAGAATAGTGCAGATACAAGGCAAACATGATGGTCAATCAAGCAAGAAATCGTTAAATAACTTAGTGTAAATACTACTTTTTTTCCTGAAATAACATGCATGATGCTTACGTATAATCAGAACCATTCATCATAGTTCACGGTAGTGGGGATGATCTACTGCGTCTGCTTGGATGCTAATTCCTGCTGCTTGATAGCCTCTTGAGCTTCCAGCTGCATCTTTTCCAGTTTTTCCAGGGTGACCGACTTCAAAGGGAGCAACTTCGGCTTGCAGAGGACCAATGTAGGTACGTCCTCCATGGAGAGCTGCCCTATTGATGTTGCAAAAAATAATGTATTCATAGTTAATAATAGATTTCGATCTTATTGAAAAATGTAACAATGCAGGATCTGATTTCCAAAGTAAGAGTGTGGGCCTTAGTAAGCTACAACCACAGTAAACTACAATACTGAGGTATGCTACGGTGAGATTGACATATTACAAATATATTGGCTATTCCTGATGCCTACCTTGTTTCGGCAACACTTCTCTGAATATTGACTTGACTTCAGGCATTTTATCTTCCGTGGGTGCAACTGCTGAAAGCTGACAGGAAAAATGTATATCATTACATCAACAAGTACAATACACAGCAACAATCTTCTCTATAATACGAGAATGAAATGCTTGAGGTTAATGTCGTTTCAATGATAAGCGACCATTCAAAGCAATGTGCGGAATGCGCTCATTCTATATTCATTCAATTGAAAAATCACAGTTTACTCTAATGTAACGTACTATGAATCCGCGTTATCTAACCTGTTTAGCAGAGGTAGCAGGCTTTAGTAGCCTGTAGCAAATGTAAAGCGTGTCAAGGTTGTCAAGCCAACACTTCCGTAAAAAATAAAACTCTTCTTCTGGGGTTTGTAAGGTTTAATGTGAAGTGTACCTTACTGCCACCTACAGGCGATAGAGGATACACGGTATCCATAATGTTCTTTTGAAAGAAATGTATCGGATCATTTAAAGTAGTGTACCCCTCTAAGACCCCCTCTAGGAGTACCCCCTTCAACGGCACAAAACATTTTGGGAGAAAAAAAGAAAATTAGCATAAATCATTTGTGTGTGTGTTCTATTTGGCAGTGTCAACATGAACATTACAATTTAGTGAGAATTTGTATTGATTATTTTAGATTTTTCTTTATAACCAATATTTTCAAATGTTACTGATTTTTTAGAAATGCTGAGTACCCCCTGCAGTACTCCAAAGTACCCATAGGAGTATGCGTACCCCCCATTTGACAACCACTGATTTAAAGTAGCCTATAGTAAAACCATCAATTAATTATTGATGGAAAGAGATGGAATGGGTATTGATGTTTTATATGGAACTGAATAATAATTACTTCCTTTTTTACACAATGCACTTAAATAGTCGACTTTGTTGGTCCAAACACAAATAGGCATGAGTGAGTATTATTGATGTCCAGTTTCTTCAAATCGTTTGCCAACCATCGCTGGCTCATTGGATGTCCGACCTGTACCTTAGTGCTTTAAGATAGGCGGATCAAATAACGTAAAAAAAATAAAAATAAGCCTACTTCGAATGTCCACTTGCACAGTAGCCTGGAGTTCATACAGTGACTTCTGCATTCAGTATAACCCAACTATACAGAACATTAGGAGAAGTTTCTACCGGTATTTGCTGGACATGTAGAACGCTTGTAGTGCCAGAAAGGAAAATACACTTACTCTAGGACGATGTAATTTAATAATAATCTTCAGAAGAAAGCATAGGATACAGGAATAGTGTAAGTTACAAATGTTGACTAAATTGCCCAATTGTTAACAAATGTGAGCAATGTGTGTGTCTGATCACTAAAACCCATTTTTAGTGATCAGACAATTGAGTTTAACCTTGTTTCCTAGTGTTTCAATTTTGAAACCCATAGCGTGTGTGTTTGGAAGCCCATTCCAGACAGTAAAAAATAAAATAAAAAATCCCCAATGTAAGTCATGATCATTTTGACTTTTTATCTAATCATTTCGACTCTTTATCTCATAAATATGACTTACAATATGGTTGTTGTTTTTTTTGTTGCTGGTGGGAATGGGCTTCCATATGTATAAATATTATACATTAAATATACATTTGTCTAAAAAATCAAGGTCTCTTGATACATTGGTTAGGCGTGCGAGTGACGCAATGTGATGGTAGGGGAGGGTACAGGAGCAGCACCAGTGTAGGAAAAAGGAGGAAGCAAGGATGGCGGAGTCACACCTCTGAAGGTAAAACATTAGATTTATAGATACGATCAAGTGTTTCCCCCGCGTCGAGCTCTATTTTAATTCAGGAGGTTATGGACATGACATTCATCCACCTTATCACTCAGTGCGTGAGGCGGTTGTGTATCCTTACGCCGTGAGAACGCACTCTTTTGTTCAGTTTCGGAATGGCCGCTGTTTTCACAATGTTTTCTTTTTCCTTTACTCTTATTCGGGCACGGAAGACGGAAGGAAATGGTGATCGTGAGTCCACTGCCATGCCAGTGTATAAGACCACGGTGATCCCCTGATAGATCAAAAATAATAATCACAAACAACAGCGGTTGTCCTTCTGGTAAATAAAGCAGGGGAACAGACGACGTACTCGATATTACGCACGACAGGCTGCAGCGGGAGCGTCCCCCCCGGTCTCGAGCTGCCTGTGGTCGGGATGGGGCTCCACGTCTGACAGCTGCTCGGCTCGGGCCTGCTCCTCCGCACTCCGCTCTGCCCGCTGAGGAGGGCTTGTTCCTCTGTCACCGGTGATGTGCTGCCCGGAGAAACCCCACGGCACTTAACGGTGATAAAATAGTAGGCAATGCGTGGAGACATTGGTGTTAATTCCACCGTTTCAAACGGAACCAAGGCGTTACGCTGCGTACCCCACCCGTCAGATGAATAATTCGGTCAAAACGTATTTAGCTATTTTGGCTAACTTGTTAGCAAAGGCAAACGTTAGCTGTGTTAGCCATATAGCATTTTGGCGTTTGCTCTGAAGCGGACGTCGCTCTGAACGCTATGTATCTACCGTATATGGCAGCCTTTTTCCATATTTGGTTTATTAATTGTGGTGAAATGACTTGATCCAAGTCTACATAAAGAAATTGGAAGCAGACAACCCCCCAAAAATGTGATTTAATGGCTAGCGTAACGTTGCGACTGTATCTTAACACTCGGCCAGCTAATACACTGACATCTGGCAATATTGGTTATATTGTAAGTGTCATTGGCATATTAATTGCACTTGCGACAATGTTGGTATGTTGCCCTTATCTGTACATCTCTGAATTACGCAAAATCGGTTAATCTCAGAAGGTGACCCGACCTCTCAGAACTGGCACCGTTTGTCGATAATCCTTTTCGCTGATTTGTCAGTGGCATGACCTGGCCTCATGTGGGAGGGTTACCTGTACAAAGTAACAAGTTACCCCATGTCAATGACTGTCGTTATGTTGTAGGGGGGTTACACATCCAAAGTTGTGTTTTTACCCCATGTTAGATAATGTCTAACAGACATTGCCTGTCCTTATCCTGTGCGGTGGTACCTAGCAAAGTTCACTACTTACCCCATGTCTGAGTATTACAAACATGACCTTATCCCGTCTGCTTTTACCCAGCTGAGGGTGTCTAGGTGCCCATGTTATACATCAACAGACATGACCTATCCTTATCTGATGGCCTGGTACCAAGCCAAAAGTTGTCATGTTACCCCATGTTAAACTATTACAGCCATTCCATAATCATATCCTGAGCTGTCGCCTAGCCAAAGTTGTCTAGTTGCCACATGTTCGACTATTCCAAAAATTACAAACGGAATCCAGGAATAAGCCATGTGATGTGGTTGATATCATACCTCTAATACTATTATTGTCTGTAAATAAGTATGAGGTAACATGAGATGGGAGAAAACTTTGATTTGTTTATCTTCAAAGCAGCAATTTCTTTTTTGCCATAATATGATTGTAAATGCAATTGTCAGGTTAAATGTGTCACTATTGTAGATTGATGGTTTGTACATTGTTTTTATTGTCC
>JAOTIX010000095.1:11387498-11397501 GCA_027123715.1 Gaidropsarus macrophthalmus | reverse complement strand
CCCCCCCCCCCCCCCCCCCCCCCCCCCCCCCCCCCCCCCCCCCCCGCCCCCCGCGCCCCCCCCCCCCGGGGCCCGGGCCCGGGCCGCGGGGGGGGGGGGGGGGGGGTCGGGGGGTGAGGCAGTTATAAGTCCTCTCCTGAAGTGAGATGAAGTGAAAAGAAATATGCCTGGACTAGATGAAAACCTGCGACGGTCATGCCCAATTGAATCTGTGTCTCAGTTGCGTAATGCCCTTTATACTTCTTTCTCACTTCCCGCTGCTCGCGAGGCAGAAAAACACAGGGGGATCCCAGGCAAAGGGGACTTGAGATTAGTCACCAGACCCTTTTGAGAGAGCAGGAGAGAGCGTGGGAGCTAGAGTGTAGGTGTGTGAGGCTCACCATTGATCATCCCTTACAGGCCGTGAGGTTGGGCCTTCAGAGCATGGAGCTGTGTTTGGTGGGCTGCCGATTGAGAGGCACGATGCCGGGGAGAGATTCTGTTGACTCAGAGCCAGGGCGACGTCACGGACAACGGGAATTTGTGTTTTATATATACGGATGTAATGGATGAGTCGGAGCTCACGGTGTCGTTATTATGTCACATAATGTGTTTGGGCATTAAGCCACGTCTCAGCCGTATCTCACACGTTAATTATAGACGTTCTGGGTGTTTAGCATCTACCTTACACTTATGTCTGTCGGCAGTCAAATCTATCACACCGGTGTACGTGACTTTAATCAAGCGTTTCAAAACAAAAACACTTTTTAAAAGGACAAAATAATCTACTCTCTAATTACCTCATTTATATGCTGTCTGACACCAGCGCGTTGCAGGTTGAACTTCCTTCCGTCCAATTGGTATCCCGTCGGTTAGAGAACCAGCATGCTGCATAGTTCTGTCCAGTATCCAGGAAGTTGGTTGCCCTCCATATTTGGCCAACTGCTGTTAAGTGTGCACCGGCCAGCTTCACCACGCTCCCCTGACTCTGGAGGGGGGGGGGGGTCCCGAATCAGGTAAATCACCCCCAGACAGATGGCCTATTACTCCATGCGTCCGCATGAGCACACATCCCCCCATTTCACGACGGTCTGTACTCATGAAATACTAAAACAAGCGTTAATAACACAACATGCTTCACTAGGATGCTCACTAACGGGCTGATGTGATGCGAATGTTTGCACATTCTCTAACCAGTGTCGAGTCCCAGAATGTTTCTCCCTTCGCTTCCCCCCGCTGATTGGCAGGTCTCAAGGTGAACCGTCCATTCTCTGCACACAAAGGGCTCTGTACGCACAACTTGCCCAAAGTCAAGGTGACTCGCAGAACCAACTGTGCAAGCATATTTATCCACCGTCTATCTGTAAATAAGGTTGCTTTCTTTGGTCTTAGGGGGCATACACACTTTTCTTCTGCTGAAAATAGAATATAGGTTGTTGTGCAGATGGACCTGGCAGATATTTGTTTTAATAATGGTTTTAAATATAGGTTTTAAATATTTAGACAACTACAATCATCTAGTGACCTGTCCACTTGCGTGCCGTTTTCCTACAGGTAGAGACAGTATATACATACGGTTCATGCAAGGCAAGTGCGGGCTAGGATTTGGCTTTTCATATGCTGAGAATTGAGACCCCTTGAAAGAAAGCCCCTTACCCTAACATGCCATCCTATTTCTCAGAGGAATGGGACTGGTGAGTGTTTGTTTTGTGTGCTGGTACTTCGTCTGTACCCACTCTGTGCTTCTCTCTCTCCCTCTCTCTCTCTCTCTCTCTCTCTCTCTCTCTCTCTCTCTCCCCCTTCATATATTCTCTTTCCATCTCACTCTGCTGTCTGAGTTTGACTGAATTAGGTTAGACATGGGAGGCATAGAAACAGAAGCACACAGATGAAAATGACATCTGTGTTTTTGTTTCCTACCCCCCCTCATATATTAAAATGCACAAACTGGCCTCCTTCCCAGGGAAAACAGCAAGTTTTGTAAACTGCTAAAACAGGAAACTTTTGGCACTGGTGTGCTAAATTCGAGTGTATTGTGTGGCAATGGATTGTGTTCAAAAACATAGTCTTTGATACACTGGACTTTTTTGGATAGCATACGAGGTCAAATCTTGCTAAAATTTATTTTTAACCGACCAATTTAATTATCAGAATGTAAACACAATCAAAGCAAGTTGCTAGTCAACTATTTCAAGCGAGGAGGCGAACTAACCCATCCTGTCCACTATTCTTTGAAATAACGTCTCTAAAGATTTAAAATCAACACAATGTAGACTTGCCACTGTAGAAATACACCTCATGAAACCTCCTTCAACAAGCTTCATCCACTCACAGGAATGAGGGTCTTACAGGAGAATATCTCTACAGGAAACATTCATTACGCCGCCCCTTCCAGGTTAACTTCTTGTGCCGTCTCCCCCCAGAATTTCTGCCATACTGCTGGATCCGAGATTACAAAAAAGAGTGATCCAGTGATTATGCAGAGACAGTGAAGTGGTATTGAACATGAACTCTAATCGACTAAAGATCACTTTGACGCCAATGTTTAAATAGGATTTTTTTTTGTGTCAACCGACCTTACCATCCTTTGTGAAATGTATTCATGATATTTAAAAAGCAGAGGTAGTCAAACGACTTCTCAGTCCATCCATAGTCCATTTATCTATTTAGTTGCTAGTCCGATATTCCAGTAAGATCATTTAGGAATACTAAATCAGCATCATTTATTTTTTAGATGGTACGTATTATACACACGGTGCTACATTTCAGATATCCCATCTCAAACAACCAATTTCCCCCCCCCCATCTATTCCTCTAGTCGGTACTCCATATGTGTATCGCTGATTCCAGCACTTTTTACTTCCACTTTCTATAGTTTTTCCTGGCAGTACATTTGCAGCGCAGCAGCATATCAAAAGCCTGTGTTTCACTGCTGCGCTGCCACACAAAGCGCAGGCAGTTCTGTGATTCACACGTCGGCCAGCGAACAGGAAAGGCATGGTGGTAGAAGCTGCAGCCGTCAGGGCTGCTACTTCAGCATCAGGGAGGAAGAGGTGGAGAAGGGAGGAGGTGAAGACAGAGAGTCATGATGTAGTTCCTAATGAGATTCCCCAGTGTTCCCTCTCATTGCCTTGGGGCTTCGACAGCCTTCCTCCTTGAGTTCAAATGGAGCCCTTCCCCCCTTGTTAACGTACATGTTTTTGTTGAAGGTCTTGCATTTTCGAAACCTCTAGCAATCTTTTGTATCGCGTTTGATCCGTCAGCCGCTGTCGCTGACAAATTGATCTGTGGTAAAAACATGAATTTATAAAATGAATCAAAGGCTGGAGTCAAGTGAAAGCAGAGGCCATGCTGTGTCACCCCTCTGGGTTCTTAATTAGAAGCAAAGATTAAATAGGTATTGCCTTGATTTGAAGTTGTGACTCAAACATGGATTATTTTCGTCTGACGTTTTGCTCTTCGTCATTGTAGTAGTAGTATATTTATAGTCATAACAAGTTCAACTGAAATTCTTTCTTGATGCTTGTGAGTGCTTTACTGTAGATTTTTTTAATTGGATATATCTTTTCAGATTTTTAGCGTTACTGATCTGCACTGTATGCTCAATATTTCTTGCTCAAAGCAAGCAATATTTATTTGTTAAAATAAGTGTTCAAAAGGTCTATATTCCAACAGACACCACTGATGTAGAGTGGTTGGTCAGAAACATGGGTCAACAACCTGTTCTGCAGTAAATTAACAACTCATTTTCATCCACCGTCTACCTACTTTATCCAATCACGAGAGCGAACTCCACAAAGAGGTGGTCCTCCCTGCACCTTTATCCAATCATGAGAGAGAACCCTGCAAAGAGGCGGTCCTCTCTGTGTCTTAACGGGCAGGCAGCAGGATTTCTATGTTGACTGACAATGGCGAAACAGGCAAAGCCACCGAATACCACTCTCCCAGGAATGGCTAACAGAACCAAACACGGCAAGACTGAAGTCATGCAGGAACCATATCCCTGTAGTGGACACGGGTTACAGTCTGAAAGGCCACCCTTTGTTTGGACCTCCACAGTAGGTACAAATATTCCAGATTTTGGCTGCTTTTGACACAAAAAATATCCCAATGGGCTTGGTTCATTTTTTTATGAGAACGTTTTTCAAATAGATGGCCTTTGTTGGCTGTTCTGCTCGACAGCAAAGGTGCATCCCGTGTGCTATTATCCTACATGCTTTTAGTAACATAACTGACCAGCAATTTCTTAAATTAAAGTGCCCATACCTCCTTCCACCAGATTCCAATCCCATTTAATCTATTGGTTTAGTCTGGAAGTGTTTTTGTCACGGCTTCATGTACCCGAGAGTTGAACTCAACCCCAAACTCTGGACAATAAAATATTATGCGACTCGCTAATAGTCATTATAAAACGCAGGTCTCATAAATATAGTTTGATAACGGTACTGTACATTTATGAAACTGTGTGAGACTGGAAGGAGTTCATGTTCAATGGCCCCAGTTTGGAGTTTCAGCTGAACTGGGGACAGTTATGCAAAGACAATATGAAGACTAAGGGTGCCGGTTGCCGTGCCAATAGAGCAAACCCTTCACCATTCTGTCATCGAAAAGCGTTCATGCTTCGTTTCATGGCCTCTTGAAATGAGCATCATTTGTTCCCATCATCTTTAGTTCTGCTAGATCGTTTGTATTATATGCAGGTTTGCCCACTACAAATTCAATCACATGTCTTCTTCAAGAGGTGGCCTTGTGCGAAATGCTATGGTGATAGCAAAGGCCTTTGCCCTACAACACGGTGAGCTTCAAAGTGTGCACTGGATGTGTGTATGCACAAAGATTCTAATCAAAATAAGCTTTTCCTTCTCTTCTCTTCTCTTCTCATTTATTCTATGTTTGTAATAACAGGCTTTCATTTGAGTTGCTTTCAAGTTGATAGAAATTGACATCATGGCCATGGTTTTTATGTTTATTTGTGTTATTATTCATGTGCAAAGCTGCAATATCATAACATATTGGTGTAATTGATCACAATTGCTGTGTTTTGTTTTCCAATGAAAGAATGTGACTGCCATTGAATATTTTTTAGAGATATATCTGTAATTACTGACTTAAACCTGCATATGTGTATGTGTTTGAATATGTACAAGTGTGTGTAGATGTGTGCGTGTGGTCCGTTTTCTGCACAAGCTACAGATTTCTTCCTCCGTATTTGAGCAGTAAATCCACATATCGATGTGGAGTCAAAGAGGTGCAACACCCATACGTCATATGATCACATTCCTACAACTCAAGGTTGCTCTTTATCTAACTTTATGTTCATTGTAAATCCTACACCTGCACATCATTGATTCGTCTACTGATCATGTGGAGAAACCACTGTTAGACGTAGCTTAGCAGTACTGCTGATTACTGTTGGTGTTGCCAAATGTTGCTGTTCCAAGCAACTCAAAAATATTAATTACACGTCAGATATTTCTTGTAAATACATTAATGGGCTGACTTTGACAAGCTATTATTCCACTCGTATCTGTGAATTAAAACTCTCATGAAACCACTCATTTACTTCTCTGGGATTGATTTGTGTCTGTCATTTAATGTTCAAGTATATTCCACTTTTTGGTAATATTTGTGTTTCATATATTTTCCTAATTTCTTTCAAAAACATTTGACTCTTTGACCCTCTCATTTTTCTTTAACGAGCTTAACTTGTCATTGCTCTGTTTCAACAATGGGCCCAGACACACAGCTTGTGTTGAATTAGGCTTGGTCTTCTGATTCAAAGGCTGCATAAGTTCACAGCTCAATGGAGAGTCACGCTCAGCTCCATAATGTCATTTTACATCTTAGCGTGGTCCGCAACGTCTTGCAGCCAATTTTCATTTTCTATTGACTATGTTAACGAGGAGTTACGTTTTCAAGGAGTAGCTACTACTTGCATCCACCAGTATTATTGAAAATGCAAAGCTGCAATATCACAGTATTTTGTTTACACATACACTTTTAGATTGGCCTACAATATATCCTGCATATATGCATACACATAGTTAATATTCTCTGTAATTCAACATGAGCCAACCAAACCTGAAATAAGTATACCACGTCTGATGGCGTCAGTTGTCAAGGGCATTGCATGTTTAATCCCAGTCAATATTTACTATATACATTTATGGTATGTTAGGTAGTATGAATGCATACACTCCAATTGAAAAGTTAAGCAGAGAGGGAAAAATACTGAGACATACTGCGATCATGCTAATAAACTGTCACTAATAAACCTAAAAACTGTTTTTTTGTCCCTCAACATCACATCTTTTTATTCATGGAGTCTAAAACTGTCCCAAAAATAGTTCATTCTGAATATTTTTTTTACACTATTGGAATATAAATTAATACAAAAATAGAGATGGAATATTCCTCATCGTGAATATGCTCAAAAACCAACAACAAAGTATAAATGAAAAAACTAACTTGGCACTTAAATTCAACTGGGAGTGGAGCAATTTGGTCCATCATATTCTGGGGTTTCACTGATTAGTTTTATATGAAATTAAATTGACACCTGGAAGGACACATTTGCATTGGTGTCTGTGTCCATTTATCGGTTGAACGGGCTCATCACTTTCAACATATTGAAATTATATTAATACAAAAGTATGACGCAATTGAGGCTTTGACAAAATCGAGTCATGCACTTGTTTGCATTGTATGGTTCCTTTTAAACGTCACACACATCATTTTGCGTGTAAAACTACTTCTGAATAATATGGTAACTTTACCCAGACTGTTGAGCATTCACATTGTCGTGTGACTTTACAAAGTCTGTCCAGGCTGTATAGAGCCATTGCTTGCCAACTCAATGATACCTTATCAAAAACCTAAACATTCTCTCACAGACAATATTGACTTTGATGGTATACCTGACTTGTGTGTTCATCCTGACACTGAGTAAAACTGAGCCTCTCCAGTTTACTCTGTGTTTTTGCTCTCTAGGTAGGAGTCCGTCTGCTAGCATTGCTGCAGTGGCTCAGGAGGACGCTGTATGTTGTCAGATCCCTTCAGGTGTCTCACCGCTCACTGCAAGCTGCTTGCTGTCGTGGGGCGGGTTCACAACATCACTCTCTAGGTTCATGAGAATGAGGTGAACTTGCGGCATTCCGTGACAAAGCATTGGCTGTCGTGGATTGGCCACTGTGGATAAATAACTACTTTTAGAATAGAGTGAATGGAGTCCTATTCTAATTACAGCTCTGTATCAATAATCAGTACTTAGAGGGGATGAGACCTCCTCTTCTGAGAAACCCCAGAGGGAGAAGGCAGACACCCTAAGATGCCACTGATAAGAGACACACTATCATCATAAATTAAGAATGACTTTAATTCAGCATTTTAAAGGCAAATCTAATTTGAGGTCATATTTTACTCATTCTGTCATTCTGTATTTAAATGATTGCAAATGAATTTGTTTACTCCTGTGTGCAGTGGTTTTAAAATTATTGTATTCAAATAATTGAATGTAGAAACTATATTTTATGTCATTGTTATAGGACTCATTTCATGATAAATTACTTCATGTGGGGATTGGTTGGAGAGCATCTTGTGTGTCTCTCGAAGAAGCAGCAGATCAACGCTGTGGCTGGATGAATTACTGGGGATCCTCTGGTCTTCCATTTGTCAGCACTAATGACCCAGTTACCTACCTCACACTGGGCTGTTGTTTTACCTATAATAATGGATTGATTTGTTACTCCCAAGCAAAGCTTCTCCGAGTGAGTGAGGAAAAAGTTTGCATTGAACTCATTAAAGTTTGTATTATCCAGTGTTTAGCATTCTGATTATAGGGGGGAAAAGTGCCATCTGCTTGAGGGAGCTGGGCCCAGTGCTCTGTATAATTTACCAAATGATGTTTGTCGCTCCAGTCTGAATCGTGCAGCCCATGGGGTAGGGCTTGGCCAAGGTTTTTGTTGCGCTGCAAAGTGAAAGCAGGTGTGTCTCCTGTGTATTGATATTATGTAGATTGTCTCTTCACCGTGTCCTCCTTGGCGTTCTTCTTTCAAGGGTTTTAATTAATGTTGTTAGATGTTAATGGTTTCCTCAACAATGAGTTTTCTAATTTGAAATTGGTTATTCTGTTGTGTAAATTAAAGATTAATATTGTTTTGTTTTTATACTACAAATTACACATATAAATACTTTGCTATAAACAAACTATTCGACTTTTCAGGACATTTACTTTTGAGAATGGCATACAACAACCATCCTATTAAATAAAATGTATTTAACAATAACACAAACAATGGTGCTTTTCGCACCAAGCAAACCATCTGAAGGAATTTATATCACAACAAAGACCTGCATAACACGGCTACTTAGTTAAAAACAAACATTACTTTGAAACATGTAAATATATTTTTATTGCTACTGCGTAAAATGAATCTAGGTGGAGCTGCATCCATAGCAATAATCTATTATTCAACAATGCCCAGCAATACCTTATTTTTTTTGTAAATAGTGGCTTCTATCCTGACTCACAAGCCTAAATTGTCGCTGTGGCTTATTTTCTGAAGCGGCTTATTGGTCTGCATCACAAAGGCTTCAAAGCAAAGGAAATCGGCACGGTTTTCAATGCTTTACATTTGCGTGATAAAACATGACGTTCCTAATGCTGTCACGTTGCAAAGACCATATGCTCATTTGCATTAGCGGTTTAGGGTTAGGGTTAGATAACCTCATGAAGAAATAAACATTGGCATCTCTTCTAACCTGAAGAGAACAACGAGGAAGACCGTTTACCATATGGTTTTTCTCAGTCGATAACCAATTATTCAAAGCCTCTGCATCTAAATAAATTGCTTGCAAACAAACGATTCATTGTTTTCTAAATCTGTCAAAAAGTTCAGGGTTTTACAAAAGCTCAAAGCACATTATCTCCAACCTCCAAACTCAGTGACACTCACCCAGCCATCCCCGTATAATTATAATAGGGGCTGTTGCTTATACTTAGGCTAGTTCACTGACGAATCAGCAAACTATTTACCACTTGTTATGTCTGCATTCTTAAAAAATGTCACCTCATTTTTGGAAATTACTGTTTGCCTTGGTTGTGCCCAAGTGCTGATAGAAGTTGTTTAGTTAGTTAACAACTATAACAATAAGAAATGGCGGGGAATTGCCATTTTCTTCAAAGATAATGATATGACCCTCACTTGATTGTCTAACCGGCTTTGGAAGCATTTTATGCGGGTCTTACATTTAACTAATAACACACTTATAGGTATATAAAGAAAAGTTAATTACTGGCATGTGCACAATGTTCATTGACTTTTGTATTGGCCCGATTGAGAGGACTTGGAAGTGCCTTGTTAAGTAAGCCAGTAATTCAGCCTTTATTGGATTTGCGGCCTCCAACGAGGGCAGTAAGCGCTGGTGCTTATCGTGACCGAATGCTTGCAGGCTCAGTATTTGTGAAATCGTGGAATGTCCTACCATGACCAATTGTAATCGATGATGTTTGACATGTCAATGAGAGCTGTTTGCTGCCCATTTCACTCTGGGTGTTGCTAAAAAGTGTTGTTTTTGTTACAGCATTAATTAAAAGTTCACCGAAATTGTTTTCTCTGTTCTGTTCTCCAAACATGCTCACCAAACTAGTTTTCTACTTGGGTGAATAAGATCATTTCCACTACCTTTTAAAACTCTTAATGTGCAGCACACTGGTTCAGCAGATAATGGTTGTGACTCTCTTCCTTTCTGTGTTTCTTATTAATGTTCCTTTCGTTAATGTCTTTATTCCAGCCTCATTACTTTCCTCATATTTCCTTTAATATCAAATCAAATATTTCAGTGGCAAGTGTACATGTTTAAGACAGCATTACAACAACCGACACTTCAAACAATCTCTTCATCTCTGAACGTTCTTTTGTTGTGTTTTGCAAAAGTCTAGAGTTCTTCTTTGAATGCAACAAGAAAAAGTAGGCAAAATTCTTCCGACTCCACCAATTGTTTTCAGTCATTCCTGGACAAACTG
>JAOTIX010000095.1:10991065-11002601 GCA_027123715.1 Gaidropsarus macrophthalmus | reverse complement strand
ACCTTAATTCAACATCCTCTCTCATGTCATCTTTGCTCAGCTCGGCACCAATTCAACATTCAGCTTTAAGGAGGAGAAGGGATTTTACTTAATCAGGACTCCTTTGTAAATTGTGTGAGTGTGTATGTTTGTGCATGTGTTCGTTGGTCCCAAAAGAGTGCGAGTCGATACAAAGTGTGTGTATCTCTGTGTTAATGAATGTGTGTGTGTGTTGGGAGGGGTGTGTGTGTGTGTGTGTGTTGGGAGGGGTGTGTGTGGGTGGATGGATGGACATGGGGTACCTCCTCAATGCAGGAGGAGGAGGATGGAGCTGTATTAGCCCGAGATTATGACCGGTCTGTTGTCATGGTGCATGTGATGAGTTAATTAAATCCAAATGAATGATTATACTGCTTTTTAATACCTTGTCCCTTTAGTTCTCTTTATCCAATGCAGAATGCACAAGCGGGGCCAGCCTTGGAATGTTTTCCTCTGAGAAATCAATCTGCAACCTTACAACATTATCTCTGTGTGGGCTGCAGCCTTCCCACCACAATAACAACAGCAACAGCAGCAGAAACACAGTGGAAATCACCGTTTCCGATGGTGGCAAAGTTCTCTCATAAGTGCCTATAGCACGCATTGCTGCCATCCTCTGGTCTTGTGGCTGCGCGAGCACAGAACCCAGCCGCCCGGGGTAGTAAGCCAAGTCCTTCATCAGCAATTACTTACAACCGCTCTCTGGCATTCCCCCGCTAACACGCTGTTGGTTTATACTTTATGGTGCAACTATTGTACGATTTTTGGGAGCTTTGGGTAGAGCAAGCTTTCTAGAATATGTGGGTAGCGATCAAATGTCAATGTTTAAGAACTCTTCCTTTGGCTGGGTTTCTCCGTTGTTCTTGCTTCCTGTGTTCTCTTTCTAAAGGTTACACGTATTTTATGGGAATTCAGGGAACAAGCTTTCATCAATACTTGTCGTTGGCAGGGGGGGGGCAGGGTCAGAGCGACTTGATGACTTGGTTTGGTTGAGGAGCAGTTGTGCTCTTTAGCACGGACGCTAACAAACGTTTTAGCATTGATTCTAGGCCCGCCTCCTTTTCATCCTGTCTTACGGTCGTAGCCCTCGTCCTTCTCCTAGTCTCACCCTCTCCTCTCCTGTCCTTATTTTTGCTGCTTACCTTCACCAATAATTGCCCCACGCTCCTCAGTCGGTGAAGTATGTAGGCCAGGTCATTCGCTGTGAAGCTGGAGGTGTTGCAGCGCACCTTCAAACCCCCGTTCTGCTCCAGCAAGCGACACTGCGGGACATTTTGTCTGCGTTGCCTTAGTTTTTTTCCCACTCTCGCGCTTCTATTTCCGTCTCCACTTCATTGAGTTAAGTTATTTCATTTCCTTGTACTGTACATTCGTTCGGACAGTGAAGAGAGTGAGAGACAGAGAGAGAGAGAGAGAGAGGTATCCGATTGACTCCATATGGCGAGCGATGGCAGCGGAACCTTGTAAAGTTGCACAGAAAAACCCATCAAAGATGCCCTTCAACATACACCGACCTACTTTGTATGGGTTATCCTTTCTCTGTCTCGTGTGTGTGTGTGTGTGTGTGTGTGTGTGTCTTTGTGTGCATGGACCGTACTATATGAGAGGTGCATGCTGGGATACGCCCGTGTTGCCCCGGTACGCGTCGCCTGCAGAGTGTGCTGCTCATGTGCGGAGCGTGCTCAGAGCACAGAGAGTCCTCCCATGTCACGTTACTCAGTACGGTGCCCCCCCACCCCCAGCGACATGCAATGTGTCACTCTGAATCACCATCCGCCACTGAGCATGTGCAGAACAGCACACACACACACACATACACCCCACTCTCCACTCTCAATGGGACCCCCTGAGTACGCCACAGGATGCCCACATAGGTATGCTTGATCCGTAGCTCTGGGGAGGGAGAGTGGTGCTTTAATCACATTTCCTCCTTGTCCTTCCATTCTGCGACGCTACGGACGGTGCCGCTGTCCCTGGTGGGCTTTTTTTAGCTGTGTTGCTGCCCTCGCAATGTTATTTAGTTGTGGTGGTCCGCTGTGCATCGTAGGAAACATGAATGATGAATGACAACGGCATCTGTGTGTGTGTGTGTGTGTGTGTGTGTGTGTGTGTGGCTGACACAAGCTGTCCTGGCACTGTGTGAACTATAGCGACTGATTGCTCCTTCTCCCTCATGCTACAGCCGCGGCGGCCTTTCAAGACGGCTCTGCTGCCCTCCCACCATATGGTGCCTGGGCTGAAGTTCACCAGCTATTAATAGGCAGGCGTTTGTCTTTTTCCTTTAGTTTCATGAAGCGTCCGTCCAGCGTCTCTCTCTCTCTCTCTCTCTCTGGACTCTCGTAGGGTTCGTTCCACTTTGACGAGCAGAAAGACGATCAAAGTAACTGGAAGTGAAGGATAAAAAAAGACCCTTTCGTGGAAGTGTTCTGATGAACAGTTGCCTAGATTTGGAAAGTCAATAACAATAATGCCGTGTGTATTCAGCAGCAGCACTTTGTTGACAGACCCGACAGCTGAGTCTGTGGGTTTTTTTCCCCCGTAGTTTTATCGAGGCCATTTTGTATTGTGTTTTTAAATCAAGAGGGAAAATAGGAATTATCCAGGGCCATTGCACTCATGCCTTACTGCATGACCGCCCCGTCTTGCTGAGGAAAAAAATGAACGCAGATGGCAGCTGTGGCATGTTTTCTGTCGATGTGTGATTGGTTGTCTGTTGCGTGTTCCCATTTCGGCGTGGAACTTAAGTGATACTTGAAATACTTTAAGAACAGAACTGAACTTTTAGGAGAACTTCACTCTTTTGGTGATCTTTTCAATATGTCTCTGTATTTTTTGTGGCAGAAATCTCATTAATGTTCTCTTGGTTTATTCTTCACAACAATGTTCCAACATTTTGTTTTGTTTTTTCATGTTCATCCTTCTCTTCCCCCTTATCTTTTATGCATCTTCAATAAAAAAATACACCATTTCATCATCAGTCTCAATCCCAATCACATCTGATTAGGCCCATATCTCAAGACACACACACACACACACACACATTCCCAACTGTGCATAACGAGGCAAGAGGGGAAAATCAGTTGCATTCATAATTGGCTGAATAGTTTCCTGTACATGGCAACCTGAAGGAAGGGAACAGAGGAGGAACTCCTGTTGAATGCGTCACACCTAATAACCCTGCAAGTTAGCAGGGAGTTAATGACGGTGTGTTTACATCAGTCTTCACTGCTGAGGCATCCAGTAAGATGAAAAATGGTTGTCCCTTGTTATAAGTAACACTCATAGATATATCCCCACGAAAGGAGCTCTGATTATGTTCTTACTAGAATATTTAGAAAGACTAGCCAAAAGTCTTCAAAGTGAACTGTCAAGAAGTGGTTCCTTAGTGTCCTCTTCCTCTGTATATTTATCCCCCTCTCGTTTTCCTGTGTCTTCTGTGTTGTAAGAAACCATTTTTCTTCCTGTCAGTACTTCTACAAACTCGACTGCTCTAATTAGCAAGCTGGAAGTGAAACCTTTTCAGGGAAGAACAAGGATGTAGGCGGGGTGTACCTGAACAGAAACTGTGTGGTTCTGACTACAAGAGAATGTCCCTTGTTTCATAAGAACAATAATTTAATAATAAATACTGGCTTACTCATGCTGACCAAAGCCTATGCTGGGTTCTGATGTGTTTTAACAACAAACATCTGCCCTGTATGACCTATGCAGATGAGGAGAAACGCCGGCCTTGCGCCTACATATTCGTCCGCTGATGAAAATGAAAGCAGGGAAGATGCTGATGAAACAGTGAGAAAAGAAGTGAAAGATAGCCACGTATCATCATGATGTGTTCCACTGTGCGAGCACGGTCATTTACATTACACAGCCTACACACACACACACAGCATGAGACACACACACACACACACAGGCCCTCACACATATCACAGCCGGGAGCTGTTGCCCATTTCGTTACATAAGCCTGCCGGGCTCTGAGCCGCGGGGAACTGACTCGGAGGGCAGAGGGGTAAGAAAGGGAAATAGGAGCATGGGAGATACTTGCGAGTGATGATTCGGCGTGTCACGCCCTGTGCCTCTCCAGCAGAAATGGCTCTTTTACACTTCTGTTATTTTCTTCACCCTACTGCTTGCTGAAGAAACTCTCGAGCTCCCGAAAGTGAACTTTGCGATGATGCGTTGAAGCAGCGTGTCGCCGTGCCCTCTGATGAGGCCTGCGTATCCGCGCTCCCCAGGCTAATTAACCCCACCAGACGCCACTGGAGGTGGCTCGACCGAATTATTAACCTAATGCTAGGGTAGGCACTGTATTTCAGAAGCGTCTCTCTGTGACACTCTTTGAAATGCATCCCGACAGCAATCAATAAATGAATCACCCGGCTCATAAGTAAATCTGCTATCTGTGGCTGTCGCAGGCTTGTCATAAAGCTCGTCCAATCATTCCATTTCCCAAATGGGATGTTTGGGTGGCCTGCCTCTCCGCCTACCTTGTTACCCGGCAACCTGGGTGCACTCTGCCCCGGCACTCATTTCGCTGGAGTCTTCCACAAGACCTACTGCTAAAGCTAGCAAGCTGGTTACATGTTGTGTGGGGAGTGCAGTGTTGGAGGGTTTGCTTGAGGTGAGGGTTAATCTCCGGTTGGATACTCTGATCGGGTGACCAGAGGAAACGAGAAGAAGAATGAATCTAGGTAGATGCCGTATTGCGGCAGAATGAGCCGAAAAGCAAAAAGATCCGAGGATTGAAGGAACCCAAAGGTAGCTGTACGGAAATGGAAGTGCCTGTGAGGAGCTGTACGGACCTGTCAGACGGCACACCTATCTTTTGTCGTTCCCTCCACCAGGCCAGGCTGAAATGAAACAGCTGTGGTGGTGATGGCAGTGCAGTGGTTCATATGGAAGTGACGAAGGAGTGCAGTGGCTTTACTTTCTCTCCTGGATGGTTCAGGTCCACACCCCTATGATGCATTTCCTTAAGATGCGATGAGACAAACGTTCGCCCAAAACTTTAACCAATTGTCTTCCTGGACTGCCCTTGCAAAATCTACTGGTTAGCGCGTTCCATCGCATGGCACACTGGGTCAAAGTTGAAATCATTTGGACCGGGAAGCGAGTCCCTCTGCGCAGGAAGCGCGTCGCAAGGTCAGGCTCGAGGCATCATCATCATCGCTCTGGGAAACTGCAGCATCGCATTCCCCACGGAGTGGGGGAACCCTGGAGTGGGTCGCACACGGTCTCCCGCTCTCTGATGAAGCTGAAGTCAACACATTATAAAGGAAGCAGAGCGCTCTCGTTAAGAAGGGGGAGAGAGGGAGACCGTGTGATGATGGGGTATCGGGTTTCGTCATTGCGACTAGCGGGTAGTAGTGCTGTAAAGGCTGATCAGTGCCTTGAAATTAGATTCGATTTGTTTTTGGACAGAAAACCCAGACTCCTGCTGAGAGGGAGAGATTCTAAGAAACCCTACGGTTTCCTTTTCGGGGAGGGCAGGGGTATCTGGCATGAGATGAGGCTCGCACGCCTTGGCCTTGGATCAATCGAGCGTGAAGGGAAGTGTGAAACGGAAAGGTGGGTGTGCGGGGGTTCGAGTCCCGACGGCCAAGTGGGAGTGTCGCTCTCATTCACCCACGTCCACCCCCTTCCTGCCCCACCACCACCTGCGGACCAAAGCCCACTGCCGTCAGGGCTGCTTCCGCCAGGCTCAGTAAATGACACTGGCAGGGGACGGGGAACGTGGCGGCGGCGAGGGGCTTCGGGCCTTGGAAGAGATAGCGGAGGTTTGCCCAGCTGGCTGAAGGCTGATTGCTGATTGATGTATTGACTGCTGCTGATTGGGTCTACAGAGGAGGAACAAAGGCGACTGTGATGATTACAGAAATTGGAATAAATGAAGGCAGGACACTGTGTGCACGCGTGTGTGTGTTACATTATGGACAATATTATCTACCTTTATCATTGTCCATAACCACAATCAATTCAATATGTCTACGAATGTTGCATGTCCGGTGGTGTCAGTGCACCCATGTCCACATACAGTTGGTCTTTTGGATGGTTTGCTAGCCCCCTCATGTCTGTTCTCATTGTGTGTGGTACTCTACAGTATGTGTGAGTTTCTGACATATGCTTCCCAGTCAGCGAGCTTCCTCAGAGCTATCAGCAGATGTCAATGAAACCGACCGCCTAAACTTCTGATGAAGCACTTTCCTTTCCCCTCGTCGTTTCTGTGGTTGACGCCCATCTCTCCAGCCACTTGATTCTCTATCCCCGCCTTTTTGTCTGTTTCTTCCTTATTAATGAAGACTGATTCCCCTTCGCATCGAGGGACTGGAAGTAAACCCAATTCACACACGGTGTCCCAGTTTATCTTTCGCACCGCTGACATGCACTCAGTCACTTCTTTTCTTCTGCCTTCTATTTTACACAGAACCCCTTTATGGTGCTTTTTTTCCATCGTTTCTGTAACGCGGCATTTCTGGTCAAAGTCCCTGCTGTTTTCCCTGCAATAAACGGCAGTCATGCATAATGTACGGCGCCTACACCTGTGCAATGGATGTTGGGTAATGTCTCCGTCATAGGTCGACGGCGACGCGCTGAGCCGGAGTTGGTTAGCAGTTACGGATAGCGGTGTGTGTGTGTGTGTGTGTGTGCGTGTGAGTCGTGCCCAGCCCACACCTCCCTTCCGCTCGCCACTTCAACTCACTTAGCCTCGACCGTACACACACTCTGTTGCCATGGGGTACGGCATCGCTCGCTCCACCATGTGGCAGGCTCAATCAATCGCTCCCCTGCCTGCTTTCACACTCGCTCCCTCGCTCACCCACTTGTTCTCTCTCGCATGCAACGTGCTCACGCTCATTCACTGACTCCCATCGACCCACCCACCGCACGCACGGAGCACCCAGTCACGCACTGATTCGCTATTTAAATTCACCTTGCAGCGATAAATATACAGTGCGTACAGTGCGTTTTGTGATGCAAACACACAAAGGGTCATCAGGGGTTATAAAATGCGTTGTTATCAATGTTATTCCGGTTGCTATTCGGCTGCGACGGCTTGCGCTGTTCCATGCATACATGTGTGAACTCCATGAATGGAAGGCTAACCTTAATGCTCTCAGCTCTAGGACCTCGTCCCTGGCGATCAAAGGTGTCTTCACATTGACGAGGTATTCTCTGGTCCCCATGTGCGGCGTTGGAGTCTCTCCTGTCGCTGCTTGTCATGTAACGTAATAATGAAGGGGAGGGTGAGTCACCCTGCGAGATGGAGAGACGGGTGATATAATAAGACGTACGCGTGTTATGCAGCTGAAATGACCAGGCATCTGGATAGCCACTGTTCCTGCTGCCTTTTAAGAAATATTTTAACCGTTTGAGTGACGGAATGAAAATGAGGGGTGTTGTTTTTGTGTGTGTGTGTGTGTGTGTGTGTGTGTGTGCGTGTGTCATGGGTTTCTCAGTTACGTTGAGTGGGATTGTTAACCGGGAGAATGATTTCGATCATATTTTATACAAATGTAATCCGAAGGAACAGGTTTTGGTTTTGTTGAGAGGTTGGTATAAGTTCTTGTAAAATAGCAGAATACCCACGTCAGTGGGGGTAAGTTGATTCACAATGAAGACGACTTAATGAAATGAAATGTAATTCTGTTGAATTTTAATTCATTTAATAATAAGTAGCCTCACATCGCCCCTCACTGTGACTACTCTGAACCGAGCTCTGCTACAGGTTCACCTCACAGCTGAGAGCCTGCGCTGGGCCATGCACAGCATTACAGCGAGGCAGGTGGTTGGAGTGTGCCAGTGTGTGCGTGCGTGTGTGCGTGACTGTCGGCACGGGCTGAATCGGGCCGCAGCTGGAGAGCATCAGCTGCTGCCCGGGTCGCCCTGCGGTGAGGGGAATGAACTTCCTCCTGGGTTGGTTGATACTCGGCGAGCAAATGTTCTCGCTGAGTATCGCCCGACCGATGGGCCCAGCTGTCGACTCCCTCTCCCCTCCTCTTGGGGGTCACCTACATCAGGCCTACCGTCATTGTTGTCGTGGGCCCTTTATCACCTCAAACCCAGGGGAACCTTCGGGAAAGTGTTTTCTTGATGTCATGAGTTCCTTCTGGTTCACGTCCCTGGACATAATGTCTTCCTGATTCACGTTTCTAAACGTTTCGACACTGTTCCTGTGTCAGAGATGTTCACAGGCAATGGTGGTGAAGACATCCACTCTCATGGTCCCACCTTACCTCACAACATCACGGAACCATATTTTCTGTTACTACGGGCCGTGGCCTAATGGCTAGGGAGCTGGACTTGTGCTCAGCGGGTTGCAGGTGCGATTCCCGGGGCCAGAGGGCCAAAAAATGTGGGTGGGGAGGGTGACTGAACAGTGTTTTCCCCCTTTCAACATCCACGGCTGAAGTGCCCTTGAGCAAGGCACCTAACCCCCAACTGCCGCTGGTACCGCTGCTGCCCACTGCTCCCTGCACAGTGTGGTTGTCTCGTGCAGGTGACAACCACTCTGTGCAGGTCAAATTTCCCCATTTAGCATTTTGGTACAATGGGATAAAAACATAACTTGGCTTTGCGTCGTATATGATTTATTTTGTTCTATATCAAACGTTTGAATTCGTTGTCATACTAAAACATATCCCAGAACCATTTTACACCGGAGTTCCCCTTTAACTTATTCCACTTCGTTATCCCGTCTTTTTATGCAAACCGAGACCTCTTCCTCAAACAACAGAAGAAGGAACATCCCGGTTAGCAGGGTGAGATGAACACTCCCAGAGTCAGTGGGAGGCCAGCCCAGCCCAGCCCAGAACACTGGCTGAACCCTGACACCCTGACAGTCCGGGAGAGCGACGGTAACAGGCGTGGTCCTTCACTCCGCCTCGTTCCGTTCTGTTTACACGTTGGACGGCCGGCGCCGTGGCTGGTTCCTCTCTGCCGTGCTCCGCTAGGGCTGTCCGCAGATGTTAAACGCACACCAGCTGCAGCGGTGAGAGACGGCCACCGGGTCCAGCGGCTGCGATCCCTCCGTTTATCCACTCATTTGTTGATCTATGACTGGATCATTTGTTCCAGTCTTCTCTGTGTTGTGCCGTGGTCTCCGGGTGTTGGAGCCCAGGAACAAAGTGCGGCGGAGGCCTGCTCTCCGTCAAACGCTGGCAGGTTGGCAGTCAATCGGTCAGCTGCTGCGAGCACAAGCAGGAAATAAAGTGCCGTCTGCTTTTAAAGCTGGGTTTTGCTCACCAGTGTGCTTGTGGAAGATTTAGATACGTGAATACATATTTCATACGCATGGGGTTTTCATACAAATCCTTTGCAGAACATTAAATATTAAATGTCAGTCAAGTGCCTGACCACTACCCACAGGCCTTGCTGCAGGGGTAGAGCATGCCTTAACGATGACTCGGATCCAGGAAGGGTGTACTACTTTGGGGGTGTTTACCGTCATGAGTCCCTGTTGGTCTGGATCTCCACCATGAGAGAGATCTGGACATCATTAGGCCTCACTGGAGCCCTTCCACCACGCAAAGTCCACGATCCAGAAAAGGAAAAATCTTTGTTCCAATAACCTTTTAATTAAGACAAAAACATCTTGCAGCGTTGGTCCGACTCCTCCTGTGATTATTGGGCGTCTACAAAGGAGAAGTCTTATTTAGTGTACTTGGCCGGCAGATTCAGAATGCTTCTGATTGGGATCCAGACATGTGGTGCACCGTCTGCGAGACGATGATGGCAGTAGGGTGCTGCTGGTGAGTTTGGAAGATGTTTAGCAGAGAGAGTATGTTTGCATATGATTTCTTACGACATGCACAGGTACAAAAGCAAGCACTAATCCTTGATACTTTCTCGATGTGTCGAATTAAAGTCAGAATTCTGAGATTAAAGTCAGAATGAAGTGAGAAGTATGGGTAAAGTCCCTGTAAGGAACCAACTTCAGTGATAGTGACGTCATTACATGTAGACGGGGAGACGCATAAACAAGGGAACATTTCAGATTTGTTGGAGTTTCTGAGTGTTTGAGGGGTCACCTCCAATTCTGAGGGGTCATAATTCATAATTCTTGTGGCCTTAAATCCTCTTCCATATTTACGGGATTCAAACTAGCGTCCAATTTACATGTTAACCTCAAGGAAACGGACCTGTAACGGTCCTCACTGCGGCGGAGCGGGGAGGGCCTCCGACACGAGCAGCCGTGCTGTTTGACCAGTTAAGTCGTGTCGGGGCCTCTGTGGTGTGGTGTCTGTCATGTTGAGGAGCTTGTGCAACATCTGTCTCTTCACAACTATCTCCAGGGGCTGCCTCAGCACAGAGCCAGCTTTCTTGATCAGTGTGTCGCTTGGTCCATTGTGCAAGGCATTGCTGCAATGCCTTATCTTATTTTTCCATTGTGCAAGGCATGACTGCAATGCCTTGCAAAACACATTTCAATGGATCAGCGGAAAAAATCAGTTTATTGTTGATAATGCCTTACACTGCCATGCAGATTTGTAGTCGATATGTTCGACATTTTAAAATTGTCATATTATAGTATAATAGTAATATTAACAAAAATATGATGATCCCAAAGAAAACACTTACACTAGTAGTACTGGAAATTTCAACCGGGCGATAGTTGCCTCTTGCTCTGTGGATGGTCTACTCAGCGGTCAGTGTCTGTACTTGATGTGAGCACAGAGACAGCCCAGATAGGAGCCATGGATGTAAGCCATGGAGCAGATACATGCTATCTGAATAGCTGAATAGCTAATTCTATGCAATAAACCTGGAAGCAGAAAAAAAGGAAAAGCAGAGAGAGATCGAAGCTTTGCAATTTAAGCTTTGCAGTAAAGGACATTTGCTGGAATTATAAGGTGCAATTATCCTGATGTAACTGAACTGTGCCCCCGTCTCCCATCCAACCATAGCTACATTCCCTGGAATGAGATTCAATCAGCTGACCAGAAAGTTCTTATTGAAAATATACCTCCTTATACCTGGAGGTGTAATTAGATTATAGTTAACTGCCCCGAACAGAACGTAGGCGGGTATGTAGGTAGGTAGACCGCAGATTATCGAAGTCTTCCGTCTGCCGCATCATGCTGTGACATGAGAAGAAAGATGCACCACCAATGATGGAGTGTTTGATGCGTCTTCACATAAAAGAGACAGAAGCTCACGTAAGGCCTGTTAACGTGCAAGACCCGGCCCAGACCTGTTGAGAGTATGGTGAAGATTCAGACTGCACAAGGTAGCGGTCATGTCAGACATACGCTAAAGCACTTCTCCCAGTTTGTATTGACCCAGTAGACACAGACACACTTAGATTCCAGTCGAATTTTGCTAGCGAAGGTCAAAATCTCCCAACCGTGTCCAGCTTGAACACTTCAAGAGCCATATGAAGTCAGCCTCTCTCACTACTGGTGTTAACACAATTTGCTCTGTTTTAACAAGTTGCCACCCTTGCTCTTTCACTCTTTTTCTTTTCTTCAATCTCTCTCTCTCTCTCTCTCTCTCTCTCTCTCTCTCTCTCTCTCTCTCT
>JAOTIX010000095.1:10940272-10951397 GCA_027123715.1 Gaidropsarus macrophthalmus | reverse complement strand
TGTGTGTGTGTGTGTGATCTATAGTATACATTCTGAATTGGATTTAAGAAAACACATATGCTTTGTTTGTTTTCATCATGCTATCTGATTATGTAATTATTATTATTTACTTGTATTTTATTGGCTACTTTGATATCTTTTATTTTATTTTTTTTACTGTATTATATTTCAATCTCTACTTTAATATTGACTTCTATTTACATCTTCATTGCTTGTTTCCATTCACGCTGTATTTCTATCTCGCATTGGAATGAAAACAATTTCCCCCGGGGATTAATAATGTATTCTGAATGAATTCTAAATGGATAATCTCCCTCTCTCTCCCTTCCTCCCTCCCTCCCTGCCTGCAGAGGGTTACTACCTGACCAGTGCGTACGGCGCCATGTCCCTCATCAAGAACTTCCAGGAGGAGCAGGCGGCCCGCGTGCTGAGCTCTGAGACGCGCAACACGCTGCACCAGTGGCACCAGCGCCGCACGGCCCAGCGCGCGGCGCCCTCTGTGGACGACTTCCAGGTATCACGCCTGACCTGAATCCACCCTGACCCCCCCTGCAGGCCGTGAGTCTAAAGTTGTCTTAAGCTGGTTTCAAGAACCAATCTCTCTGACCTTTCGGCATTGAAGGAGGAAAAGAATGAATGCATGGAAAAATCTATCGGGCGGAGCCTGTTTCTAAAGTGACTCCTTATGACTCATTCTCTCTCTCTCTCTCTCTCTCTCTCCCTCTCTCTCTCTCTCTCTCTCTCCCCTTACCGCTTTAAACACCAACCTCTTCGTTTTGCACCATGCATGGATTTAACTCGTTTTAACTGTGTTATCTTTAATAGGTCTCATGTCATGTCATCTCATGAATGAACTATTAACGACCATCTCATTGTTTGTCTTTATACTCAATTCTCTACTCAAGTTTTGCATTGGTACATTTCTATATGATTACATAAAACTCTGCTTGAACTGTACTGTACTAATTCTGTCTTTGTGATGATGGCGCCCCCTTGTGGCACATGTGACCATTACACACAATTACATGCCTTTCTTTTTCCTTCTCTTTTTAACTGCATTTGTATGGTGTATAGGTGTATTAAAACAGTGTTGTCTAGGTCTTCTGATTGTGGCTGTTAGATCTGTTGAACTGGGACGCATGTCCTCTTTTGAAATTAATCCATTTAAAATCCTTAATTTTCAAGAGATTCAAGATTCAAGATTATTTTATTGTTATATGCACAGCAATTACAGAGCAATGAAATTATTTCGTCTTGGACTCCTCCAACAGTGCAATATAAGAAAAAATATATAAATATAAGAGAATACAAGTGTAAGTAGCTGAGACAAAGAAAATAGAATACAATAAAAATAAAACTAGAAATATAAGATAAGATTAAAAAAATTAAAGGTATATACAGCAATAATAATCCACAAAACCACAATAACACTCTCCCCCTCCCTTCTTCCGCAGAATTATCTCCGCATCGCCCTGCAGGAGGCAGACTCGGGCTGCACGGCCAAAACCCTGCTGGTGCAGCCCTACACCACCACCGAGGAGGTGTGCTCCCTGTGCGCGTACAAGTTCAAAGTGCCCGACCCCGAGAACCACGCCCTGTTCCTGCTCACCGGGGACACCAGCCAGCAGCTTGCCCCGGACACCCACCCCCAGCGCATCAAGTCTGAGATGCACGGGCGGCCGCGCGCCCAGGCCTTCCACTTCACGTACCAGAGGGTGACGGCCAACCTGAACCTCCTGCCTGCCCCCGCCAGCCTGCGCAACGGACACGCCCCTTCCTGTTGAGGAGCAGGCAACGCTGCGCCGTGTGCGCGTTACCATGGTGCTGATGATGCAAATTTTTTCCCCCAGGGGCCTCGTGGTTCCCCACCCTTTGACTGTGTGTGTGTGCGTCTGTGTGTGTGTGTGTTTGCAGGCCCTTTGAAGGACACCTGGAGGGCAAGCGGTATGGATTTCTGTTTTGTATGGATTTTGAGACGTCTGGAGCTGCTCAGAGGTCTGTAGGGTAGTTTGTTGTTATTGTATTTCTATGTACAGGAGGTTCCCTGGAAAGGGCCAGTACTTTTGTAAAGATGCCTTACAAATGCACGTTTTAATGACGTCAAAGGGCTCTGCAAAGAATTTGAGGAAAAGTAACAACAGTATATTTTTCCTTTTTCATGATGGGGTCTTTGGCATGTTATCTATGAATTTGAGTAGCTTATACACCAGCACTTTGTAGGATATAGGAAATGATTCTATGACGTGGATTCTGACTTGGTGTACTGTCTTTACCGTAAAGTAAGTAACGAACGCAACATGTATCGGTTGGTTTATCTTGAGAGCCTGACCTGAGATCAGGGTACAGAGTACAGCTGCATACCAGCTGGTCAGTGCAAGCCAATAGTCTGGTGATGTTGTTCATATTGAGGGAAACGTGGAGGGTCTTAGAAAGTCTGTTCTGTGTGGGGGGGTGAAGATGCTTTTCAGATGGTCATTTTTTTTTTTACACTGACACTGAACTCACAGCAAACGTTTCAACGTTTTATTTAACTTATAGTTGCCATGGCTTGTAACTATGCACTTCTGTACCATCGGATATTGCACAAAAAAGCCTCCTGAATTTTGTAACTATTCCTGACATAGGAGACTTTAATTTAAAGAGTATATAAACCATGGTTATATATACTGCTTATGTTTGTTCTACAATTGCTGGCCAATTGTATTTCACTTATTTTGGAGATATTTTTTATTGAAATGATTGTTCATTTTTAATCCTTTATGTACAGGGGATATTTCAGGACACATCACATCACATGGCTCAAAGATATGTGTGATAAGATTATAAGACAAAGCATCATGGGCTTCCTTGGATTGAAAATTAGACTTTAATTCAATATTTTTGTTTGTGTTATTCGATTTATCACACTAATACATTCACTATTTAATGATGAATTACACAGCTGGGACATAGAGAAAAATCCCAAATGTATTTTCCTATAAACACATGTGAATGCATGCAAATAAAGAAAGAATATGTACATGTATTCGAAGAATCATGTTTTTGATAAAAGCCTACACTATGATTGCTTTTACTGCTTTGGAAGACGTAGTGTCAGTCATTTTATTGCATGTATTTAAGAGTTGAACTGAAACTATTTCTTTACATAGCGCCATTGGCAACCAGTACAAGACCAAGCTAACAAACAGTATTGTAGTATTTTGATGAAGAATTGATCATCTTGATTTACAATCACCTCGTATGCTCCTGAAAACATTCCCCGAAACTCCATTATTTGTTCATGTTAATAATATATGTGATGAATGTTATTATAATAAGAAAAACATGATGCAAAAAAGAATGAAAGATGACTGATCATTTGAGGGCCCCCTACATTCATCCATCTGGTCACAAGATGTCAGTATTACATAGCTTGGTCCTCACTTCACTCCCATCCACTCCGAAAATCTCACACACACTCACTCTCCTACTTTCTTCCTTCTCCCCCTCACACGCAGTTTTTCTCTCTCCCATTTCCTTCTCTTTATCCTTTAGTCTCTCTCTCATTACTAATGCTATCATAACCATCATGTGAACTTCCAGCCGCTGCCCAAACCTGCTGTATTTCCATCGTAGAACCCCCGAAAAGTTCTCTGCATGTCTCGTCTAATTTACCAAAGATTAGGAGAGGAAACGCGTCTGTTGTTCTTCTCTCCAGTGCGGTGCATTTGATCCCTCTCCCTGGACGTCAGCTGGTGGCCAGGGCTATTTTAGACTCCTCAGATGGGTTTTTTGTGTGTGTTGATTGTAGTGAGTCATAAAAACTGGCTCTGTGTGTCAATGGGAAAGGGGGCAGTGGGGTTATGAAGTTAAAAGGCAGACTGTGGGCGATTTGTATAAACAGGTGTAGTAACGCTCCATGTCCACTCGGGGCGCCAGAGTGCATGGTTATGCGCCGGAGGTCTGGTGGGGAGGGTGTATTACAAAACCACACCAAACAAAACTATTGGACGACAAAACGCATAAGTATACAGGGCTGAAATTGTAATAAGCCAAGATAAACGAAATTGAGCTTTGTGTGTGTGGGGAGGGGATGTGTGGCGTGTGGTTCCCTGTAGACGCAGGGGGGTGAGGGGGGAAGTAAAATAAAGCATGGGATGGTGCTGGTGCTGGTGGCGGGCGTGTGATGTATGACATGAAACGGTTTGTCCGTTTTATTTCACACACACACACACACACCACATGGGGGAACTCACACACACGCAAGACAACTCTGCAGCGTTGTGGATACAGCGTGTTGACCAAAGTGTTCCCAGAAATGTGCCCAAAGCAAGTCCATCGAACTATTGTTTACATTGCAAGAGTGTAGTGTGCTCACACACACACACACACACACACACACACACACACACGCGCGCGCGCGCACGCACACACAAACATCCCATTTTCATCACTTCCTTTCCCCTTCCCCGTTTTTTTCCTATGGAGATGAAACGGATCTTTCATCTAGTTTCCTCGTCGTGCATTATTTATCGGTGTATCCCACTTTATTAACTGGTTTCATCTCACATTTTTTGCAGGCTTTTTGTTTGTTTCTTTTTTCTTCTTCTTTTGGGGTAGGTGGTGGCTTTGAAAAATGGCTCTGGCACCAAACAATAACTTCCCTCTCTTTCTCGCTCATGCCAATAGCCCTTCTCTCCGATGATGAAGAAAAAAACAAAAGAAACCCAACATAAAAGAGACAAGAACAGCAACAACATCGAGACTTTCAAAGAGAATAGGAAGATACCGTGAGACAAACAGAATATAAAAGAAACTCCTTCAACTGTGTTGTGTCCTTGGGGGGGACATTAGCCGCGAACCATTTCGCTTGTGGTAAGTTTTAGTTACGATCATGGCCATAACCATTTCCTGACATCACCATACAAACACAAATAGTTTGACACATTCCTACTTCCAACCATGTCAATGTTGAGTGAACGCCTGACAGTGCATATGGAAATATACCAGTTGAGCGCAGAGCCTCAGTGAGGAACAGTGCCCTCTGGTGGTTGTCCTAAAAACTGCATGTTTATCAACCCGCAATCTAAACTCTCCCAATACATAATCGTGGTTCGTAAAAAAAATCCTAAGCTTTTTTTGTTGTATTATTGTTGTGTGATCTTGTGTGTATTCAATGTAACTGCTAGCAAATCTGTACTGCGTCGGGTCAGCACTGGGTTCCTCTGTAATCACAGGAGTGCAGGTGTGGATACACGTGGAGGCATTAGGAAATACGGCAAACACAGCAAATGTCGGAGCTTAGCGTAAGCGTACCAGCATGATGTCTCTACCCATCCCTCTTGGTGGGGCGAGGTAAGGGGTGGGGAGGTGTTAGCGCCAGATGATGTGATAACATTGATGCAGTTGGTTTTCAATGAGGGTTCACAGTTCACTGCTCTGGTTCGACTTTTTTTTTGTCTTTAATTCTTTGTACTATGGAAGAACCCGCCAGTAACAACACATACAAAAAATTACGTTATTATTTCGCATAATTTCGACTTTGTATCTCATAATTATGACTTAGAATTTTTTTTACTGGCGTAATTCGACCCATGGTCGTATTACGTGCTGTGGTTATCGCGAGATCTTAAAGAGTCATAGCTGGTGCCTGGTGGATAAACCCTGGCAGACCCTGATACCTGCACCGGCTCCTCTTTTTATTTACTAATTCCATCCTCTCCGGTACCAACTCCTCTACCATCATGGCTCCCCCGTTTTCCCCCTCCTGGCAGGCTTAATCTCTGCCCTTGATCGGCTGCCGACGTGAGGCTTTGCCATGCCTCTGCAACGGCTGCTCTTTTGGGAAAGCGATGTGGGAAACGCTTCGAGTTGGGAGAGGATGCGCGGTCTATGCGCGGAGCATGCGCAGAAGGGGCACCGCCTCTCTCAGGGTAAACTCAATGTCAGATCCAGAGGGCCCACTAGATTATTCATGTAAAGTCAGATTTTGTGGGACAAGTGAAACACAATTTCACTACGAGTGGGTGAGACCACTTTTTTTTATATTGTATAATTTCTTTGAATGTTTCCTTGGAGCATATGTTAATTAAAGTGCCTAGACTATTACGTTATGCCCTGGCTGAAAGGCCCTTTAGGCTTTTCACGATTTTCAACTTTGACCACCTCTGACTTTTCAGTGTGCATCCAATCACGTTACAGCAGTGGCCCTCAGTACAATTCCTGCTAAAGGGCACCGATTTGGCAAGCAGCAGCTCTCCTAGCCACAGAGCGGTGAAAAAAACTGAATTAACTGCGTCCGTTCAAATCGTCGGTTGTGTTCGGTTGGACTTCAAGCCGACCTCTTTTTGAGGCCACATTTTGCGGCATTACCTCATGCCCTTAATGTCCACCTTAAGCCAAACGGCGCAGCGCGCGGCCTCGCGTCATGGACTCGCCCAGAGCGAAACGCACCGTAGCCCAGCGTGAAAAGCAAACAGACCCATTACCAACGCTTTGATTCCCCCACCCCACCACCACCAACACCACCACCACCACCACCACCAAAGCCCTGCCTTTAAGGGTTTCTTTGGTCCTGCTGGCGAACGTGAATCACAATAAACACAACATAAACAGTCTTTTATGTCCACCTTAAACAGAGTGAATCCCCTTCAATAAAAGCCCTTTGTGCAGAGGAGGAAACAGCTGGAGGTGGCTGCCGAGCGTGGTATTGTCTGCCGGGAGCACCCAGAGAGAGAGAGAGCACCCATAGAGTCCGCCTGGCCACGGCCCGCCGGACGGAGGACGTGACCACATCAGTCACATTGGAGGAGGTAGACTGGAGCTCACCACCACCACCGTACGCCTCTCTCTCTCTCTCTGTCTCTCCCTCTCTCAGTGTCCTGCCTTTGTCCATGTTTGGAGAATCTCCTTTCTTCTTGTTGTGCTATCAAAGCGGCCGTTCTCCTCCTCTGTATGCCCTGCAGTTCAGAGCGTGACCTTTTGACTGTTTAACAAAGCACACAAATAGACGACTCCAAAGCCTGGTTAGCTGTAATGGCATTAACTTTAGTCTTTGTTCTCTGTCGTCTTTTTGTTTGTTGAGTAATTGGTGGTTGAGAGTTTCCCTTCTCTGAACTTGAGTTTTGAACAATATGGTATTTTGTTCTCCTCTTGTGTGTTGTCTGCTTTTCTCTCCCTTTATTTCTCTCTCTGTATCTCCCCCTTTCTCCCGGTTCTGCGTTGCTTAGATGTGGCGTGGGGAATTTACAAATCTAACTTTTGGAACGAGTGTCCAAGTCGCTTTGGTCTGGGATCAGAGGAGGGTTTGAGGGATAGGGGAGGAACGGATCGTATCGCACACACAACACACACACGTACACACACACACACACACACACACTAGTACACACACACACACACACACGGGCGGTTATATTTCAACTGCTCAGATCCAACTTGAAAGGATTAAGGAAAATATGCGAAATGTTTACCAAGTACTAAAACGGTCTGTTATTTATTGTTTTGCCATGAAAGTGACAATGTGGCCAGTATTATCAAGTCAACAGACAGTGTCAGTAATTGCGACCAGAGGAAAGCTCCAGCTCGGAGACAATGTGCAGTTACATGCGTTTTAAGCCAGTTGGCCACGGACGACGGAGGGAACTTGTCATAGTAGGAGTAGAAGAGGCGAGCCGTAGCGCCACAGTGATTGGGAGGAGTTGGACAAGGCTGGATGTTATGGAGTAAATCTAATGTAGGCTTCTCTTAATTAGCCCTTAAGTGCTTTCTTCAGCCCTTAATGTGTTTGTCCGTCACCATTAGGCTGTCCATTGTTTGTTTGTTTGTTTGCTACTTTACTGTTCAACAGAGATAAGGTGCTTCTCTGTCCGTGAGTGATGGAGTCATTTGCCCTGGCTTATTTGGTAAAAGGCATAACCATGTTCAATTTCACTGTTCAAAGAAAACAATAGGAGGTATTATGAGGTATTGTAAATCTAAAAGTTCCCATCTTGAAGATTTCAGTTTCATTCCCTTTGGCGACATCTATGGCAATAAACCGTCACATTTTTCGCCCAGATACAAACAGTGTTAGTGTTGCCTGTTTGATGTCAGTTGGTTAGCAGATGGTTGACTGGCAACTCGAGCAGAGGCCATAAAAAAAACAACTACGCCTCACATACAAGAGAGTGGAGGAGCGGTTTGCCACTGAGGAGAAGCTTTGTGTTGAAATAACAGGTCACTAACTGCGCAGTGCTTGTGTTTTTTCCTGGAAATATCGCCACCGATTTCCATTTATACATAATATTGTCAACACGTCAAAATCAGTATCACAATAGGGCTTTCACCAGTGGACCGTAGAATCAATCGCCTTGTGTTAGCTCAATCGGCAAAGTTATCTTAATCGCCAATGGATAGTGACTCTGACAGACATTTAACGACAGGAAAATCTTTGAGATTTAACACTAGGTTATGGTTTGTTTCATACTATTGTACACATGGTGGTGGTGGTGGTGGTGATGGTTCTGGATGCTCACTGATCCCGTCGGTAGAGCTGGCTGCTGCATGGATCCCACAACTAAATCGCCTCATGTGCTTTGTTTTACCGAGGAATTACTTTTGGGTTTCTAGGAATTTCTGCTTTCAAAGCCCTCTTTAATCAAACACATGCACCGGCTCTTTTTTCGGTCGGTGTCCGTAACTATTCATCTTGCATGTGGCCCCCGAGCATTAGATTCATATTTATTCTGGCGAGTCCATTATCAAGCCTGTTGGCGATCACGTTGATCAGGTGTTATTCTGGGTTCAGAATCCACGTCAACCCGTGGCCGTGAGAGCTGATTGAAGATCAGTACGTGTATCTGCCTCAAAACAATCATTTCCCTCCTCCCCGCTCGGTCTACGTCTCACCAATAGCCGTCTCTCGGATGATGGAGCGTAACCAACACCCCCCCACCCCCCTTCTGAATAAACCAAAACAAGAACCGCACAAACATGGAGACGTTCAAAGTGTCGTCCCTGAGAATTGATTGATGATCGCTACTTAAAGTTACCCTTCATTGGATTTTGAGCTCAGGCCCAGTTACTGCCATTGAAGCAGTCTCAACTCAATAATTCACCTGGCTGTTCTCGCGGAGAAATATGCCGGGCTGCATTCCTACGTCTAAAAGCGTTCACGTGGTTCGGTGGTGAGCATGACGGCTCGGTGGTTAGCGTGGTGGTGCAGTGGGGGGGTCATCCCTATGTTCCCCGGGTCCTATGTTCCCCGTTTTTCCCAAAAAGGATCCTATGTTCCCCTGTAGCAATACATACCTACATACATACATACATACATACCGGGCAACAAAGGGTACTGTGTTCCCCACTGTTGCGGGGGAACATAGGACCCGTTTTCTGGAAAAGGGTTCTATGTTATCCGTAATCTATCAATCTTTACGGTAGACTCTCAGCATGGCCAGCAGGACTACCGTCACATGGCCCACCTTAGCTCAAGCTGCCCAAAATGTACAATTGCACAGCAGCTACTTTCTGGTTACTTTGCAGTTAATTTTTTTGCTTTTTAAATCTAATTTAGGATCACTCCTGTTTGTATATTCCCACCCCTAATCATATTGTCTTGCATCAAGGCTTAGCTTTTTCCTTATTATCCTCGCTGTTCTCCATTGTATGGTGCATCCTTGTGGAGAGTTTAAAACTAAATCTCATTATACATTCACCTCTAACCTGGTGGCTCAGTGCTAGCATGGTGGCTCAGTGGTTAGCATGCTGGTTAGCATGGTGGCTCAGTGCTAGCATGGTGGCTCAGTGGTTGGCATGGTGGCTCAGTGGTTAGCATGGTGGCTCAGTGGTAAACATGGGGGCTAAGTGGTTAACATGGCGGAGAGCATGGTGGCTCAGTGGTTGGCATGGCGGCTCAGCGGTTAGCATGCTGGTTAGCATGGTTGCTCAGTGCTAGCATGGTGGCTTAGTGGCTAGCATGGTGGCTCAGTGGTTAGCATGGTGGCTCAGTGGTAAACATGGGGGCTAAGTGGTTAACATGGCGGTTAGCATGGCGGCTCAGTGGTTAGCATGGCGGCTCAGTGGTAAACATGGGGGCTAAGTGGTTAACATGGCGGTTAGCATGGCGGCTCAGTGGTAAACATGGGGGCTAAGTGGTTAACATGGTGGTTAGGATGGTGGCTCAGTGCTTGGTTTGCATGGTGGTTTGGCATTTAGCGTGGTGGTTAGCATGGTGGCCGAGTGTTCAGAGCTGAGGCTTGACAGCGATAAAGTCCTGTATTTTTTTTCCCTTGAAAAAGAGCATGTGAACCTCGGCAAGTCTAAGCTCGATGAATAAAGGGTAAATAAAAGATCAAACATAGCCGTTTCGTGCTCTCAAACATTCCCCATGTTCAGAAGAGAGGCTGAAACACACGGGCCGACATGCAAACAGACACGGGGAGAGGAACAAGATTTATTTTTTATTTTTTTCTCCACGGCATCTGGTCTGGATCTAGTTGGCGTTGAAACAGATACCCATTTTACGCGCTAAGTAAAGCAATCTGTTTTCACCTTCATCTGGAAGATTTACTTCCAGAAGAATCCCATTACCTCTGACCTATAAGAGGCCCCTGTTTGGGGCTTCTTCTGAATCAATAAAGATTACGCGAGAGAGAGCGAGCCGGCCCGCAAACCCTAGCAACGCTAACGGATGCCAAACCCCTATGTTCTACCTATAGAACACATGTCCCTGGTTACATTCATCAACGCTTCGCGCTATTAGGACCCCGGAGCAAGCATTATGCTAGCATTACTGTACTGGGAGATTCCCCAAACCGCCTCCCAACTTGTGGTGTTGGGTCAGGGGATTTGTGTGTGTGTGTGTGTGTGTGTGGAGTGTGTGTGTGTGTGTGTGTGTGAGTATGAGAGGACTTCCTGTCAACACAATGCCCCACAAAGTGGCATGATACACAGACACATCCGACCGCCGACAGGGCGAACATCTGAGGGCTGTCCACATTGTTCGCCTGCAGATAAAAGGGGACAAATGCGATGCTGATGATGTTGTTTCGGAATACACCGGGGAAAAAAGTGAACGGAGGCCGGGCTGGGTGGGTGAGGGGGGTGGGGAGGGGAGGGGAGGGCCCTCCTTCTGGTGTCAGTGTATCCTCAGACGTTGGTTTTCCCA
>JAOTIX010000095.1:10896767-10907541 GCA_027123715.1 Gaidropsarus macrophthalmus | reverse complement strand
GTGAGTGTGTCTCTGTGTGTGTGTGTGTGTGTGTGTGTGTGTGTGTGTGTGTATGTGCGTGTTTAGGTGTATGTGTGCGTGTGTGTGTGTGTGCATGCTTGTGTGTGTGTGTGTGTGTAAGTATTTATGTATATGCGTGTGAATATGTGTGTGTGTGTGTGTATATGCGTGTGTGTGTGCGCAGGTACATGTGTGTGTGTGTGTGTGTTTGCGCATGTGTGTGTTTGCGCATGTGTGTGCGCATTTACGCATGTGTGTGTGTGTGTGTGTGTGTGTGTGTGTGTGTGTGTGTGTGTGTTTGCGCATGTGTGTGTGTGTGTGTGTGAGCCCCTACCTCCCACCATCTGGGCCCTGTTTGGATATACACTGTGTAAAATCACAGTGGTACCGTGGCAGGATTATGGGTGTGAGAAGCAGCAGCACCTGGAAGATAGCTCAGCTCTGCTGCTCTGTCTCTCCTCAGACGCTCAGACAGGGCCCTGGCTCCCTGCGTGCATGGGGCGCTGGATTTAGGGGCTGACCTACATGGGCGCCATGTTCCTTTCGGAGAATCGACAAAAACAAACAACAAAAAATAAAACGTGTGCAAGGCAATATCCCAGAAGGTGAAAGTGACACCCGCTCGCAGTGAAGTGTGAGTGCGAGTGTGTGTCTCATTGTAATGAAAGTGCGGTTATATAGTCCGAAACATATCATCACATTTTTCACTCGACTCAACCCTCCCCAACAGTAATGCATGATGAAATGTGTGCATTCGGACTAGGAGGTTTTCCCACTCGGAAAATAATCAATCAGGGCTTAGCTGGAGTCCAGACTAGCTTTAAGTCCTGCATCACAGTAGTACTGCAATCACAAACAAACACGCTCTAATTACCAGGGCGGCATGACTGCGGGCTAATGGAGGTAATGATGTGGACATAGAGAAGGTGGAATGACCCAGAATCAATGGGCTGTATCAACCTGACCTTTACCGAAGAACAGACAGTTCTTTTTTTATAGTTCATCAAAGAGAACATTCAAATATTGGCTCACATTGCATGCAGGACTTCTCACGTCGTTGTGATTTATGTGAGGACGCAGGACGGCTGACATTGACCTGAGGGTCCGAGGCTGTGTGGTGCGGTGGTTCTCTGGAAGTGGACGGTGGAGACGTACGTGTGAGAGGCTCTGACCGACCGCCATGACGCCCTTATCAGACGCCATGACGACGCTCGGCCACATCAAACACACCATCCAACTCTAATCTGGACAGCCATACAGTGTGTGTGTGTGTGTCTGCACTTGTCTGTACTTGCCTTTGTATTTACTTTTTGTGTGTGTCGTTTATAGTGTGTGTGTTGTGTATTGTGTATTGTGTGTGTGTATGTGTGTATGTGTGTGTGTGTGTGTGTCCCTGGACCAAGTGTGCGCGTGTCTGTTTGCTTTTGTGTGTCATTCATCTCTAGTGTACATCCATGCACATATGCATGAATGTGTGTCATTTGTGTATGGCAAGTGTGTATTTATACACACACACACACACACACACATGCATCCTCACAAGCCTCCGGACCACTCGACCCTGTTGCCATGTTGTGATTCCACTCCCCCTTTGCCAGCCCCCCGGTCCTCAGCACGGTTGACCTCTGAGGGGTGGCGGCAGACGGTAGCAGTGGCCGCTGTTGCTGACATCATCCATCTCAGTCACCTCCCCGCCCCCGCCCCCACTCACACACACACACACACACACACACACACACACACACACACACACACACACACACACACACACACACACACACCCTGCCCCATCTCCGAGGCCTCTCAATGAGACCCATTGTTGTAGCCGTGCTTGATGTAAGCGTGGCACACTCCTTCTGTAAATGATGAAAGCGCGTGTTGTTGCTGAAAGAGCCAGCTTTTGTTGGCCCGGCAGCTCTGGGCACCGGCACCGAGAGACGGGCGGGGGGGGGCCTCCTAAACTCTTCCAGTCCTCCCGGCTCTCCGGAGGCTTCGGAATGAACGGAGCGATTGTTTGATTCCGATCGTTTCAGATGGGTATCTCGCGGGTCAACGCTTTGCAGTGCCGATAACATTTGAGGAATAGTCTGTCAAGAAGAGGGATCGACGGGGTGAGACCTCCGCGGGCCCGACAGTCGAAACTTTTGTTGCCGTTCTTTCCAGTTATAAGTTCCAGGAAAGTTTATTTTAGTGCCTTGAAACAAGTGCGCTGTGAACATTTGTCTAGCGTTGATGTTGTTCGTTGTTGGAACTTTGGTGTGGAACGTGGACGGACCCACAGTCTGATAGAAGGACAACTGATAGAAGGACAACCTTATGTTTCCCGGGTATCGGGTCTTGTTCCCCTATCTCCTAGCGGGTTCAGGGATCATTCCCCTGCAGGCATGCATCATGACAGCCCAGTAGCCATCAGTCAGACAACACATCTCCTCTATGATGACTCCTGCTTTTTCCGAAGATTCCACAAGGCTTGACACCTGGAAGAGTAGTCGTAGTATGTCTCGCTGCCCTATGAGAGTCACAGCTGCGAAGAGTGTGGAAGTGCAACGCCAGCAGCAGATTAGGGCGTGGCGTTCTCAAACACATTTGTAACTTAGCTTCAGCCCTTGGGGACCGGGGCCCCCGGGCAAGACACGATGAGTTGATTTTTTAAAAAGTCTCTGTTTGTATCTTTGCAGAACGTAATGTGTGGTAGCTCCAGTGCTATCATTTAATCATTTAATATCATTTAATGTGTATAGCATCACATGCCCTATGGGAGGAGGTACAGAACACTACCCTGACGTCTTGGGGTGGGGCAGGACGAAGCGATCGGGAGGTGAAGGGTTGATTCTGTTGACGTTGAACCTTCTCCAGAACACACAGTACGTGCTGTTATGGACGTTTTTATGAGCTGTCGGATTAAAGAGATGGAGAACTTTGATGACTTATGAGTTTAACAGTATTTCCTAACAAGAAGCTTGATCAAGGAGTAACAAGAGCCAACCGCACATGATGCCAGCCACTTCTGTTCTGTGGAGGATCTCAACAATAGTTCCTTATGTCCTCCTCACCAGATGTCCAGATAAGGAGGCCTTCAGCCGTATGAGGCGATGGTTCGTAAGGGAGTCTCTCAGAGAGGGACACAACATCCCTGTCCCATGTCAAGAGCGGACTTTAGGGTCATGTTGACCCCTCTTCTACGAATTAGACGAATATCACATGACTAAGAAGGGACTTTCCTTCGCACGTGCTCACGCTTGCTACAGGGAGAATCGTCCCCGCTTCATTCCTCTACACCATCCCGTGTCTCGCATGTCAAGAGTCTTCATCGGCCGATCGGCGCTGTGCAGTGACGCCAAACTCTTTTCACCGTACCGTCCACGCAACGCCGACAAGCTTGACAAGTTTCTGTCGTTTTCCACTCGCTCTTATTCTTCACGCTGGCGTCATTCCGACAGTCTTTTTAACGGCGTCCTCCACGGTAAAATACAACAGGCCGGTGATCCGCCGACCAGTTGGTTAGCGAGCGTTTAGGGCCTCGACGGCGGCGCTGAACCTCAGTCATCACCAAGCTTCGGTACTATTCTTTTTTTTTAACCCCGTGGGCTGTCAGCCACGTCAGTGCCGGCGGCGCCACATCCCGATGACGCTAAGTCGCGAGCTCAACCTCACACTATATATAGCTGGAGATGTCCCTTTTGTTCACCAGACAGGGAACATGGGCTGTGGTGAACACACTGTGATTTATCACTTACAAAATAACCTGAGGGGATGGCATGAAACACTCCTTCTGCATTAAATAAGAAATGCAAAGGCAATCGCTCTTAAGCGGGGAGTGTTTGAACTCGCTGTCGGCTGTCCGTCAAGAAGGACGGTTCCCTTCTGCGAGTGATGCATCTGATCGTTAGATGTCCTCAAAGTGTCCACAGGTCTCTTTGTTACTGCCTGGTAACACCATGAAATGCGAGCGATATCATTTATTCATTTCATGAAAGACGACGCGAATCAAGAGTTTAGCGTTCATTTCCGTCGCACCAAATGCTGATGTGTGCCGGTGAAGTCAGCCTTCTTTAGAGGCAGAGCAGGATGTGTGTGCGTGCGTGTGCGCGTGTGTGTTAAATCAAAGATTTCTGTCGTGCTGTGCGATTTGAAAGGACCACTGATCTTTCCCTGAAAAAATAAATGGTGTTCAAACTTTTTCAGACTTTTTTTTTCCTATTTAGCAAAGCGCAAAGTGACAACTTTGAGAATATTCTGTCTAACTAGGTGTTCGCGAGCGGCGTCACATCAACACATTACTGTAATAAGACGCACAATGCATTCTTTATCATGTCTTTGCGGTGCGCCGGGTTGATTTGAGATGTGTTGATTCCAGGCTGCACATACATGCAGCTCTCCTCCTACATTATTTATTATACTACATGCACATGCATTAATTAGAGAAAAATGGCATACCTCAACCGTCGCTGCCACTTCAAATGTGGTTTCTAGTTTGCCTGTAAGTTTTGGAAGTCCCTTCTTTCCCTGCACCTTTAGATTGTTTTTCATTTTTTTCCGGGTTTTTTTTCAGATAACAATCCTGTTGCGAGGTTTTTTTCCCCTCAGAAGTTGAAAAGTTTGTTTCATGCCTGAAGTTTTTTTTCCGCCAGCTTCCCCCTTTCAAATGGCAAGATGAATATCGGCGGGGACAAAGCCGAGAAAGGAAAGGGCCTTTGACAACACTTCTGAGGCTCAGGAGCTCGTCCCGTCGCTCCCTTTACACCGGTTTTTTTTTTTCTCTCTCCCCCTCCGTAACTGGCTTTCTCGCGTCGCTGCTAAAAAAGACACCGTATCAAATGCAAACTGAGGACTCGCTGGCTTTCAAGGTACATCAGTGGGGGCCCTTGTGGAAATGCTGCTCAGCTTAGACTGGGGTGTTTTTATTTTTTTTTTCTTCTTCTTCATGGATTTTTGAAATGAAATGAGAAATTGGCACATTCTTTTGTTGCAGCGCTGATGGTAAGCTGATGTTCTGCAGATAGGGAAAGTGTAAGTCGACGCAGCTATAGGGGTATACACGCGACCTTCCCAGGCACCGGGATATTTGCTTTGAGACATTCGGGGGGTGCGGAGTAACCCCTAGTGTTAGCTAGTTATGAAATGGACGGGCTACGTAACGTAGGCGCTAACCACGCTGAGTGCGGTTTTTATTAGCTCGTGTAAATCTGAAGTGTCGGTGGGACTCGATCAGGAAGGCTGGGAGAAGGTTTGCGGGAGGATCGAGGTGGGGGTGGTAAGTGGTGAAGGTTGACACTTTCAGGGAGTGGTTTCTGAGACAGTGGTGCTGGCATCGAGAGAAACCTGAAATAGCTGAAACAGGACCTCTGTGCAAATAATCACTGGAGGCCTCTGTGAGCCGTGGTGTTTATGCATTGTAAATTGTCAAAAGGAACGCTTTAACATGTGGCGTATGTATTTCAAGGGTTTCTGTATGGCATGCTATCCAAAATTTTCACCCACTCAACCACAGGCCTTCGTGGTTCCAGTGTTTTCTAGCGAGGTAATGTTCTGATGCCTCAGGGACTATAAGGGGAAACCTTTTTTCCGGGGCCGCAGAAAGAATGTGTCCGAGACCGTTTCCAAACACCGTTCAATGCATTTAGCTCTCTGCTCTTTTTATGTTACAAACTTCATATTCCAACAGATCCTCTGAGAAAATACGGATGTGGGCTATGTGAAATGTTGAGGCCAAAGTAAATGAAATTCCAAGCATTTCCTAGTTTTGGTTGTTTGAAATGTATCACTACAGTTTTGCAATTTTGTGACAAACACACAGAGCAACATATTTTAGCATTGCGTGAACATGACCTGAACATGACATATTTCACGGCCGTTACTACATATCTCTGACGTATTTGGTAACGGTGCTTTCACCCTTTTAATAGTTAATGTAATTCTAATGTGCTTTGTCATTAATACATTTAATTTTCTCTTTCAGCCTTTCCATTGCAAGCAGCACGAGTCCCCGTCTACAGGTATATGCTAATTCGTTTTTTAAAAACCATGCCAGGCCAGTAGGAGGCGATAACTTGTCCTAAGTCAGACGATAGGTCAAACACCACAGAAGAATATGAATTTATATAATATTCATTGTGTTTGTGAGCGCAAATTATGCAAGGTAAACAAGTTTTCATTTGTGGACAGTAGTTTGCCCTTTCATGAGTTGCCATATAGAGCAGGGCCTGAGCTATTTAAATGTTGCAAATACTACAAACTACACTTCATTGTCAAACAACATATCTTGACACGGTTATGCTGGCTTTTACTTAAATTCGGCTTAATTAAGCTTAATATCTGAGGGTAGATCGACTGTCACTTCCACCTAAAGGAGTTTGTTGAGACCGATGATGTCATGCTAACAAACCAACCGATGATGTCATGCTAACAAACCAAAACCGATGTTTTTCGGACACATGGATCATCGGCGTGGAACCAAACACATTCACACAAACACACACACACACACCGAAAACAAGCTCCACATAACTCACTCAGAATACATCTTGTAAAATCCCCTTCCAAGAGAACACCAGAGATACAGAAAACAAGCCAAAAAAGGACAGTGATGAACAAAGGCGCCTAGATATTGATTTTTATATTTGCAACATAAATACAGCATGTGTCCAATAGCAGAGAACATCCACGACGCGTCTACTTGATACATACTGTGTTCACAGGACCTGCCTCGCATGTTCCTTATTCCTTATAACGTGAAACTCGCTGTATTCATGTCATAAGCTGCACACTGACTGCAACACGCAACTTACCGGATAAATCCACACCCACGCATCCATGGACGCACACTTACGTGGGCGCACACATAAACAAGCGAGATGCCGGTGTCCCTTTGAAAAGCAGCGGGGAGATATAAATCAGTCGGAAAAGCAAGTAGGGTGACATTGTGGAGCCTTGTAGCTTGATAGCAGCCTTGAAGGGAAATATGATAAGCTATTGCTGTGGAATGCATTGGTGAGAATGTGCCCTGACTTGAACCTTAACCCTGCATGTGTGTGGCTCCTGAACTGAACGCATTAGCCTGTCCTAGTTTAGTTTTATTTTCTGACACGTTTTTTAGTGCTCAAGTCGCCCGCATATCACAGATTATCACCTGACTGACAAATTCTGACGCGTTTTTACAGCCGTGATCATAGAATAACATTTGGCCGTTTGTGTACCCAAAGTGACAAGGCACACGTGAGGCCAGGAACAAGCCGAGCATACCATACGAAATGGATTGCGCTACAAGATATAGCTAAAACATGAGGTTTCAGCACCAATCGAGTCACATTGGGTTTATAAAGAGCAAGTTTCTGGTCCATTGACTGCTAATAACTAGGGTTTTTTTTGTCTTTTGCAGGAGCGCAGTGGAATTTCTTGGAGGGGGAATATGACCCTGAAATGGACACCAGCTCTTAGAGACAGCGGATGGTAAGTAGCTTTATCTGGGCTTGTTGTGGCCTCATTTCAAAGACTAAAATAAACATTTTATCCCCCTGGTTTCAGCTTATACCCCCAATTTCATTCCAATCAGTAAGTGCCTTGATCATGGGGTTTCTGGGTAACCGCTGTTGACTGAGCCGCTCTGTGGTCTACTTAAGGATGAGGTGCATGTCCGTCATCCAGTGCGATGATGCATCGACATGAATCATCCATTAATAGGCCCGGTCCAGATTCAGTTCCAGTACATCAAATGTCAATCCATGTGCATCAATCAGCACTGCGTGATACACTTATAATGAAATGACAACATCGTAAATACTCCCACAAGAACAGCTGTCAGCAGTCGTATCCCAAAGGCAGAGCATTGCTGTGAACAATGTACAAATGAGCTTGAATGTCATTCCGGCGTTCTCTCGCTTGTGTGAAGACTTTCCACGGACCGGGGGCGACCGTTCCTTCCCTAGCCACCGCTGTTAGCATACCGCTAACCCACACAACCGCTAAGACACTCAAAGCAAAGGCAGCCCAGAAATTAATCTCCAGAACCAGTATTAAAACAGTTTTTTTCCCAGAAGAGCTTTAACGTCATCATCATCACACACACGCATGTACACACCCACACACACACACACACACACACACACACACACACACTCACGCGCTTGTCATTAGTGTGTGGCATTAGCTGGCCATGGGCACTAAAGTCATGTTGTCCCAGTTGTGATTGAAGGTCCAGCTGGTTGGCCGGGCTCTTTTGATCCCTCTCCCTTTCATGAGAAAGATAAACAGCTCCTTGTCGTCACCCACTCTGGCTTGATTGATACGCACACAGGCATGCACATGCGCACGCACACACACACACACACCCGCATTCACACGCAGACGCACACACACACACACACACGTGTTTAATGGATGCCCTCTCTCCCACTGTAATCATTCAGCTAATGACCAGCTTAGACTGAATGAAACCCAGAGGGCGAGAACAAAAGGTGCTGAGGAAAGAAATGAATCACAGTCTGCTCACGTTGGTTTCTCTGTGTCTGGGCGTTGGTGTGTGTGTCTGTGTGTGTGTGTGTGTGTGTGTATGTGTGTCTGTGTGTGTGTGTGTGTGTGTGTGTGTGCATATGAATGGGCGTACATGTGCATATGTATGCATGTGCACGACTGTGTGCGTGAAAATGGGTATGCGAGCGATATTTGGAATGTGACTTGAATTCTTGCCCTGTATGTGTGTGTGTGTGTGTGTGTGTGTGTGTGTGTGTGTGTGTGTGTGTGTGTGTGTGTGTGTGTCGCCCAGAAGGGGGTCAGTGGTGTAGAGGGAGCCAGGGTGGACATGGTTGGGGCATGGTGGGGGGGTGGGGGGTTCACCACTGGCCTCAATGTCAGCAGCCCAACTTCAGTGGCTCGTTGAGTGAGACCCCGTGGGGGGTATTTGCTGTAGGATGGGTGACTCTACTCCTGGTCCGTGCTCCTACTCCCAGCAGGGAGCTCAGACCCCAGGACAGAGTGTGTCCTCCAGGGAATGCCCATGGGCCTTCCAGGGACTGATACGACCAGAGTGGATTGAAACTCAGGTTTACTTTTGAATTGAAAATGTTTTAGCATTCATGTGTAGCGCTTGGAGAAAAGTGCTAAATTAATGCATTTATTTCAGGTGAATTTTTATAATTTTCTTTTCTTAAAAGCAAAACCAATATTATCAATCAATTCAGCAATTATTTCCCTTTCTGGGTCCTAAAAGCACCCATGTATGTTCCCCCCACTGAAGGCTAGCACACTAAGCAGTGTTCCTACCAACACCAACACCGCCATGTTTTTAATGTATCACTTGGCATAATAATCAGAGGATCCAGCACAACAAACACAACAAAACCACTTCAACCACGGGCCATTTCACAAACAAAAACACGCTTAGCAATTCACAACGAGGCGGCCACCTGCTGTGTTTAAAGGAAGCCCCCGCCCCCCCCCATACTTAAGAGAGAGTAGCAGTGAACAGAGAGAGCTAAAGGGGGGATTGAGGAGAAGGAGGACTAAGGGGACTTAAACAGGGAACCTCTACTTCCTGGGCTCCTGGAAGCCCCAGAGGCTGATTTCCTCCATCACTCATCCAGAGCGCAGCCTGTTTCCCATATTCCCTTTGATGAAATCAGCCTGCAGACAAAGCTCTTGGACGTATATAATAATGAATTCCTAATAACTCCCGAGTTGCGCCATGACAGGTGAAAAGGAGCTCGGGACTATTAGGATTGCAGTGAGCGCCGTATTAGACAATGCTGAACGAGGCGAGGAGAAAAAACTAGATTTGGCCCGACCGGGTAATACCCAGTTTGAAATGAAAGGGTAAATGGAGTGATATGGGGAGAAAGAGGAGATTAAGAGACAGAGGGAGAAGGGGCGGGACAACGTGACGGAGACAGAAAGACAGGGACAGAGTTTGGCACGCCACACAGGAAAAGTGATCCAGAGGAGAGAAAAAAGCTGCATTCAGAGAAAGTGAGTCTTATGATAAAGATTCCCACTATCTCTCTCTCTCTCTCTCTCTCTCTCTCTCTCTCTCTCCCTCTCCCTCTCTCTCTCTCTCCCTCTCCCTCTCTCTCTCATCATCTCTTTCCTGCTCTATCCCATGTGGTCGTGCGTGTTGGCATCATTTCCCCTCAGAAGAAGGAAGAAACACACACACACTCCGACACTTACTGCAGCGCCTTGGAGGAACAGAACAGGCTGTCCGTGAGCTCCATGGCAACAGGTGGCGGTAACCATGGAATGTGGGAGGGGCTAGGAAGATGGCATCATCCTCTAAAATGGCCAATATAAAATAATATCTGAACACATATCCTCACCACACAGACACATGCACACGGGTACACACACACATACAAGCAAGAGGTACACTGCAGAATCCGATGTGCTGGGATGCCGTTGCTATGGTTACGTACTGGAGTTGAGATGGAATAAGATGAGAAACCAAGTGACCTTCTGTCTCCACCCTTCACCCTCCTTCAACACACACACACACACACACACACACACACACACACACACACACACACACACACACACACACACACTCTCTAACCCATGTCTCCACTGTTTGCATGCTGTCCCTGTGCTACGGCCCCCCACCCAGCCCTCAGTCACATGGCCTTGCAGTGAACCCCTCGCTGCCTTGTGTTATGCATTAATCCTATAGAACGCTGCAAGGCCTTGATTGCACCCCAAATCAATCTGTGACAGACGTGCATCACTGCACATTCCTCAAGCACATGATCTCAGTCGGGGCTTCAGGTGAAACGAGTCCTAGAAAAGA
>JAOTIX010000095.1:10856220-10870378 GCA_027123715.1 Gaidropsarus macrophthalmus | reverse complement strand
CCCGAACCCCAACTTCTAGCCAACGGGCAAGCTGCTTTGAGTGTTGGGAGAGTACTTTGGTGATTTGATTTGTTTTGGGTTGGTCAGTTGGTTTTTTTTCCGTTTTGTTTTTCGTTTTCCACGAGAAAAGAAGTTGATTGCTAGCCGCGCTATTCCCCCTTAGCCTATACCGCCCCGATACCAACCACCTTAAGAACGGGCATCCACACGGTGCACTCTCACACCCTCCAGCTATTGTAAGAGTCCTCCATTGTCCTAAATGCTGCTGATAGTACAATTATGTTGATCACCTTCGTGGTCTCACCGCCCCTGACCCCTCTGGTTGGTCTCAGCCTCTCTCGCTTGTTTTATTTCCCTTTCTCTCTCTCTCGCAGTCCCGCAGCAGAGCTCAATCTTTTTGTTGTTGTGCCTTTGTTTGTAGACCGTTGCACAGGGCGGGGTGATGCATAGAAAGAGACTAGGGGAGAGACGGGGAGACGACGGAGCGTAACTTATACCATCTTCGAATGGCAGTGTTTACAGTCCGCAAGCCAAACCCAAAATTGAGCTCGCAGACAAAAGGTTTGCGGCAATTCCGACTTCGGGAAGTCAAAGAAAGCGCTTTGAGGAAAGGAACATCGGGGCTTCAGAGGAGAGCGCAGTCGGCGATATTACTGTTTGTTGGTAATGTCGTGACTGTAGCATCGTGTTAAAATTCAGCAGAAGTCCTGTACACATTGTAATTATGCATTCTGAAGTATGGTTACTGACACACGCAAGTGAACATATATACACACACACATACATACACACTTTGCATAATAACACTATATATATGGTGTTATATGGAGTACAGCACCTGTGCCTACATGGATGTCATACCATGTGCTACCCTGTTTCAGGGTTTTAATATATATCCCTTGGTTTTCAGAAGGGTTTTATGTTCAAAAGATATTTTTATGCTTTTAATAATATCCTGTAATCATGTGTTTTTTTTACATGTTTGTTTTTACAACATTAACTTTTTTTGTTTTATCTTTACTGTAAATTATACATTATATAAAGAGTCTCATTTAAAGATTTACATGGACCTATAATTATTGTAATTATTGAGAGATGTAGCCTTTATTAAAGTTTTATATTTTTCAAATGAAACACGTTTGTGAATGTGAAGTACTTTTTATCGGCGGCTTATGGTATTCTGTGTCCAAAGTGAATGCATCCCATAATTTCAACTAGTGATTCATAAAAAGTTATTGGCAAATGAATGTCCTTTCAGTCGCTATCTATCGACAAATTAGGTAGCACAATGGTGATTGAACCAATGGCCCAATGATGAAACTCACCCGGTGTCGATGGTGATACTATTTGTATCGCTGAGAGAAAATTTACAGCTTATCTCCAAATGTATCGCCAAAGAGAACCATGGGGAAATCTTCAAGCGGACCACTAGTATTTCACATACTTGTGTGCCAGAATACCCCGGCAACGCAAGACGCTACAATTAATGTGGAACCTCTCCGTTCATTATTGATTTCCAAAGGGGCGTCACCCATTTTGCGCAGACAAACATGCCTCTGGACGCAATTGGATAAGCCTGCAACCAATCATAGCAACAGAACGGGCGACGTAGCACTGAACGACAAAAATTACGACGAAAATTGTAAACAGACGATATGTTTACAGCAGAGAACCGCTTAATTTCAACATACGCAGTACAGAAGTGCAGTCGTTGTTGTTATTTTACTGAAAATATACCGTCCAGTGTGTTTAATACTGGTCTGGATAGCGCAATAAAAGGCACGTTCTACATCAGCGGCAGCCATCTTGTTGTTGAAAATGCCTCAAGGGCACATCCCCGCCTCGTCAGCGTGTTTCTCCCGCTTCATATTAGATAAACAGTTACGTGATTGGTCCGACCCTCTCAACCGGGCAGGAATCTTTTTGTATGTGAGGGGAACCACCTCCTCTGCAGTGCACATTAAACGAATTCACGAGATTCGTAGTGCGATGGTGTGCGTCAACAAAACAGTTTTTACAGCTCCAGGTCAGTGCACAGCAAACATTGCAATCGCATACTGTTAATAATTCAGAACCAGACTTAAGACGTGATTTGAGGAGGAAGCAAGTTCATCGATTCGTGTTTATTTGAACCGGAGTATGAAGAAAAAGCGGCGCCGGCTACATGCTGTGTGGGTGACTAATGGCGTCATCGCGGCTGACGGGTATCCTCAAATATTTGTATTTTTAGTCAAATTAATGAAAACTAATATCAATTACTGCCCCGTATATGTCTGTCCTATTGGAATATTTGAAAGGAACACGTGAAACGTGTTATTATGAATATTTTGTGAATTTTTGGCAATTCATATTTTCGGGGGGATATTTAAGCAGTTTAATTTAATGCAGCTTTAAACTAACAACCACAGAAATCGAAAACCATTTATTGGCCAAACATTTCATCTTCACACATTACATATGTGATCCTTTTTTCATGAGGTATAAAAGTATGGCTAGAATAAAGGATTTTTACAATCTAAATGACAATACAAATGTTGACCCTCCATATTTTCAGGCAGGTTATATTGTTATTGTGTAGAGCCATAGCCTTTGATACCTCAAGCATTTAAACCCTCCACAGTTTAATGTGAGACCATTGGCTGTATTCACTGGTTTTAATTAGAAACATTAAGGATGGAAATTGAGGGCATGGGCTAATTGATCCTTTACAATGCAATAAAGACTAAGTGCTGTCAACACTGAAATATTTCATGAATCGCCCTGTTGCATCAACTGTCTGAGGGCCTCAGCCTTGTTTGCCATAATTATCTGGTGTTAAATGAATAGTTGGTTTGTTTATGCTAGGAATTATTTAAAGGGTGGAGCACTCTATCCATTCCACACGCTCCTCATTTGTACGGCTTGATTCACATTACTATTGACATGAAAAGAGATCCACCCTTGCCAAAAACCAGCGGCATAGGGGTGTAACTGCGATAACACCAGTCATTACTGACAGGCTTCTCGCTAAAATCTATTTTATTTAATTGCCTGCTCCCCTATTAGCTTTTTTCCCCTAATTAGGAAAAAGGCTGACACTGCTGAGTTATGAAATGTACATTGACTGTACTGCCTGAGGTTTCATTAAAATATAAATATAAATGCAATGATATATAATAATAACATCATTGTTTTCATTCTTCTTCTTCTTCTCATTATTATTATTATTATTATTATTGTTATGATATGATAAGCATTTTTCACAATGGAAATTCGTCCCAGCTAGTTTTGTGAAGGTGCAAAGACCCGCAGGGCTCATCCAACGATTTCTATAGAGCCGCGGGGTACTGGTCCAGGTGTCGTGACCCCCCCAGCCCTCTTAATGTCCCGCCCTCCTATTTTTAGCATCCTCCTGTAGACCAGCTTTGAAGAAGAAACCTGTCCTGATAAAATTGCTTGCGTTTTCTTCCCAATCAAACTTGTTGATAGATGGACATCAACCGGCACATCCTTTGAAACCGGCTGCGGCTTTGCGCCTCGGTGCAGCCCTCCTACAAATCCTACACCCGGTAATTGGTGTTGCCGGGCCGGTTTTCTGCCACCGCTCGCAGATGTGACGCGGGTCGCCACGTTTAAAGGGTAATGATTATATTTTTTTTATGTTTTCACAGCAATGCCTAAATGTGGCAGAAGCATAAATACAGAACACAAACCACACACGCACAACTGTTGCATTCGGTCGGTTTGGTGGCTTTCGATTGTCGTAGTGGTGATTAGCGTCGCGCGGCGCAGGCTATTTTAAAGATGGCTGGGGGAGAGAGAGGCATCAGTCCACCCAAGCTAACTTGGTGCACCAGTCAGGCATGGGCCACTGCGTTTTGGGCTATTGTTGTGGCGCAGAAGCCTTTATAGACACACCGCGGATCCCTTCGGGACTGTGTCCTCGCAGCCTGCCCAGCCTCACTTTGCATTTTGTAATTACCAGGTAAAATCATTTTGGTGAAATCCGTTTAATTGTATGATTGTACAGTAACCGCAAAGAGCGAAAGCGAGGGTAGAGAGAGAGAGAGGGATAAAGGGATAGAGAAAGAGAGGGAGAGAGAGAGCAGCAGGCAGCGGAGAAAGAAAGAGGTCTGTGCCAGAATAGACATCAAAGCCGTGCCTTGATGTTGATGTTGAATGGGCATTAATGGTTTCTGAAGGCAAGAGATTGCAGCGAGGAAAAAAAAAAAGGGAAGAAAAAAAATAAACCCTCCTTTTTCTCTGACAATCCCGCTAGCAATCTGGGTAAATGCATAAACATTGGAAGCCATTGCCAGATCGAGAGTTAGAATGGAGAGGGCAAAAACAAGGAGTAGAGCGAGGGAGGGAGAGAGTCTTTTTGATAGTTTGACTTTCATTTCCCCCGTGGTCCAAGGAAGATCGGTGTGGCGGAGGGGAGATGAATCATCTGCTGAAATGAAGGCTGATGGGAGCGCCATTAGCACATTAAGGAGCTTATGGTTCAAGGACCAGCCCTATCAGATGAACAGAGCCCCATTCTTCATCAGCAGCTCCCACAAAGTCCCCTGAAACCTAGACGCTACAGGCCCTGATATCACTTGTCCCCATGGCCGGTACTAGCCATTCCACAACCCGTCATATGTAGTGGGTTCTCTCCGGTACGTTGTTTCAAAGCGATTTGGAGATCGTTAACAACAGAACACCAACAACCTACTGTATATATCAATACAGAGATAGTACTGTCAATCTTCAATGCTGCAACGCTGCGTAGCCCAGTTTCAGTTTGGCAGCTGATGTTGTGTGCCACTGGGATAATCCGGTCAATAAGTTGACGCTTAAATAGCTCAAGTTGGAAATGCGCTTGGGCTTTTGTCACACCCTTTGGTCTCCATTCATCTGCAGTCCCACGAGGCCGCTGCGTTTTTAGCCATGGCTTGGCAATTGCGTGTGAACCGTCCAAGCGAGGGGGGTTTTAGCGAGAGCTTACCTCTGTAACTCGTCCAAAACCATCCTGATCCACACAGGACTGGCGCTGCTGGAGATCCACTCTGGTAGTGGTGTGTCCCCCGCTCGCCACCCCCTCTCTCTGTTTTTCCCTCTTTATCTCGTGCTTGCGATCTCTCTAACCCTTTCTATTTATCTCCCTCCTGCACATGCTCATTCATGCACCTGTACACTCGTGAACCCCACAGAAGAAAAACACGCTCACTCACATTTCAAACACGCACACACACACACACACCAGAGACTCTTCCTGATTGGTCTGCTCCATCTGTGAGTCGTGTCAACCTTTGCTAAATCTTGCGGCGTTTTGTATGTGAGTGTCGGGGTGTTGGCGAGAGGGGGCGAGGTGCGTTGGGGGTCACGAGAGGCCTTAAGTCTTTGGCACAAATCTCTGCCCAGAGGAGATCAGCTAAGCATGTTCGTACCACGACCAGCTGTAAGTCTCTGACACCTTTACAAGGGGATGCTTAGTGCGAATGTAACTTTGATTGAGTCGGTCTCAATGTGTACTACTGTGGCTATTCTGTAGTCTGGTCTGGTCTGGTATGCAGCGGTCCACCTACTATGTTTTCCAGCACCGCTGATGAGGCGCATGTGCACACTGCACGACGCAGATAGGTTTTCGGAGGGGGGTGTCACAGATTCCAACCAGGGCTCTGGTGTATTCAAAGAATTGGTCTCAAACAATGGTACCACAATATAACATTACAAGAAATACCATGCGAGCGAGCCAGTTTCTTTGGGGTATTTACGTAAGCACAAATTCATTTTTTACATCTGCAGTTTGTGGCCATTCCACCCGGCAGTCTTCAAGTTACTGCTGCCTCCTTTCTACATAATCAAATACGTAGAATTATTTCTGTTATGAAGTCACTTGATGGGTGACCTTTATCCCTTTTATGCTTCCTACATTTATTCTAAAGCCATGTCTATCATCATATCTTATTTGTGTTGTTCCAGAGCAGAATACGATTTTGCTCATCATTTCTAATAGTAAAAATAAGGCCATGGTTTACTGCAGTGGAACAGGCAGGGCTGAACCCCCTCTGACGGATGCTTGCAGGGGAAACACAAGTGTGGTGAGCTATCTCATGGCATCGCATGATTCATTTGTAATTACAAGCTGTTTGTTGAGCTGGATGTTTAAGATGGTCGGTCCGACTCAATGAAATAAATGTGTTGATGTTTTGGATATAAAGCCTTGTTCAAGAAGCTTTGAGTTGAACAAATAGAACAATACTCCCTCTATAATTGCCCGTAAAATGTTGTTTACAAATTTGCCGAGAAAAATATGAATAGCAGCAGCCATTTTGGGTTTTTTTCTACGCTGTAGTTACGAAGAACCACAAACAATACAATCACCCGCAAGATCGCGAAAAGGATTTTACAATATGGGAATGTCTGGCCTTCAAAGCCCTCCGTCCTAATTCCAGATCATTCTTTTGGATGCCTTCGTTAATTTATTTTAAGCCCCTGCGCGTCCTATTCCCCGCCTCGCCGCGGCTACGGCGATTTCGGCGGAAAGCGACAAACAGACCTTGTCTATTCCCCCCACCCCCACCACCCCCCCCGCTAACTACCCCCTGGCGGGCCCCAAACCATCCCCTTGTGTTCTTTGGGCAAAACAGATAGAGCGCTCAGCCCAAAGCCACACTCGACGGGGGGAGCAGTTTGGCTGGCAGGGCCCGTATTTACAGACGGGGCCGGACCGCAGCTGCATTTAGCAGCGTCCGCTCCGCCCGGTAAACACAGCAGCAGCAGCAGGTCCCCTCACATCTCGGCGAGATCGCAACAAAAAAACAAAAAACGCTGCGGCGCCGGCGGGGGGGGAGGGAGGCGGTCTCTTTTTTGCGGACGGCCCCATTGTTTGGGGAACTTCAGAGCGGCCCCAGTGATTTGATAATGTGAGTCCGCCGTGACATGCAGGCAGGTCCGCATTCCCCAGCGGGCCGCTGGAATGCGATCCCTCGAAAGGCTGCTTCTTCTTCGCCTGTGTGGCCCAAGGGTTCACGGCTGCTGCTCGGCGCATTTTGAACCCGTCAGACGACCCCGGGGGGTACGGGGGAGTGGCGTTTTCCCAAAATACGATGATTAAAGCACTGGTGGGTTTTGCCCCTTTCTTTTGAACGCTGGGACAAAGGCTCCGCTCCAGAGCGTCGTGCACACAATCGGAGCATGTTAATGCGTTGCGATGTCGCTCCTCACCTCGTTTGACTTGGCGGTGGCCGTCTGGGTTTCATAGGACAGAGGAGGCTCGGGGTTCAGCATCTCACAGGCATTCCCAGAGGCCGCAAATATATTTATCTTATTGTGTATATTTATAAATATTAGTATATTTCACTAAATCGATTCACCTTAACTTAAAATAGAAGGCAAGGAGTGGCACAACGTTCCAAACAATATAATGACAATAACTTTGGAGTCAAAAGTGCTTTGGAAGTGAGTACTCTAATGATGTCGTGATCCGGTCTCGCCAACCCAGGACGTGGGTGGGGGGGGCGTCACGTCACGGTAGCTGAACGCATTCTGATGGCCGTTTTAACGCTGCCTATAAAGCTATGTTTAGGTCGGCCGTAAAGCGAGTCGGGTTTGAAGGTACCTCTCTGGCCACGCCTCCCTGGATTTCCAGGCAGGAACCAGCGGGGCTGTAGGAGGCATGCCAGTCTCCCTCTTTTACTGGTGGACCTGCTTAGTCACACATCGCCGGTGTGATGCCTCGTAAAAAGCGCTGCTCTGCTGCCGCTGGAAATGCAGATGTCTGCTTCTAATTTGGATGGCTAACCTGGAACAAGTAATTGTTCGTGGACAGGGCAAGAGTTTGGAAAATGTGATTCCCTCTTTAAGGAAGACGGAATGCTCTAACAATGTGGCGATGAGGCTGCGTGTGTTGTGCACGTTGCTATGGGTGATTTGGTGCTGTGCCATCGGTGTTGGTGGTGGGTTACAGCAGAGAGATAGGTGTCAAATGATTATATCGTAGTTATAATCCAACTACTATCCACCAAACACCACAATACGGTTGTCTTTTATTTGATCTTCATATGAGTGTACATGGGATGTACATGCATGTACAGGCTAGCTAACATGTAGTGACCGAGCCTGACTGCATGGAGAATGAAACATCTGGAGCAATGATAAACTGTATTCTCATGGCTAAATAATGATAGGTGAGGTGTTTAAAAATGGCACAAATAAAAAAATGCCACACTCTATGATCACAATACAGATCAACAGATGTACAACATGGGGTTAAATAGCATTGAAAACAATGATCTTCCAGCTCAGAGCTGTTTTGTACAGTGTCCTTAACACAAAGAAGAACATCATAGAAGGAGCATGTATTCCAATTAAAGGAACAACAGGCGGTGGAAATTACCCTAAAGAAGAAAGAATATCAAACACAGAATTACTTTTGACTGTGTGGACTGCGGCTGACCACAGAGAACATTGTCCTATTCTGTGAAACATCAAGTCTTGTTGGGTGTGGCTGTCAAAGACAACATTCGGCTCAACTCTTTTTTAAGCATTGGGGAATTTCTCCGCGCTTTCATGTGCAGACAGTCGTAGCGCCTCAGCACTAACCGTGCCTCACACATGCCTCTGGGCCCACACTCCATTCCACCCCAGACGCTGGTGGGAGACGCGGTGAGGCCACTCTGGGTTTGGAGGCCTCCCAGACACCACAGGAATAAAGTCGATCCCTCATCATGTGACACGGCCCATGTGACCCGGACACTTGTGGAGCGGCAGTTGTTTTTGCGAGGAGCACTTCAGACGAGGGTTCCGGCGTGGACACTAACATGAACACATGATTGTGCTGTGGTTTTTACTCGTGCTTTGATGAGGAGCATGGTGATAATAATGTTTTATTGTTATTCATTATGACAATGGTTATGATGCTGATTATCTTTATGGTTATTTATCAGGCACACAAAATGGCTGCCTGTCTCTGCAGTCCTGCTTTTGACTTTGTTCAGTTTGCACTTTTCAAAAAATGTAAACAATATACTGAAAAAAACGTTTTAAATCAAATCAGGTAAAGATGAAGCTCTGCATACCCTCTATGTTGCGAAGGCCCCCGAGCCTGCCTGGTTCCCATGGTTGACATTCTGCCTGGCAAAGCTGCAGGCTTACATGCTTTTGTTTATCCTTCACCCACAGAGCGCGCCACCTGTTAGAGATTGAGCTGCACGGCACCCAGCTGGGAGCTATTTCAGCTAACACCCCAGAAGATAACTACCCCCGGAGAATTAACAATTATGCTAATATCAGCCCTGATGTCGGGAATGTTCTACATTAGACCCCAAAAAGTTTGGAAGCTGTAGCTACAAAATGGCGGCGTGCCGCAAAAAACAAGAGTTTGAAACCGGAAATTGGACTACAGATGCAGCTTTGTTGTAGTTCTCAATGACGATCTGAGTCACCTTGTTGTGTTTGGTGCGATTGCCTTGTTGCCATTGTTTTCCTGCTGGAACAAGAGGTGCATTAAGCAGTTTGTGGGGGAACCTGCCCCACCGCGGCCCCACCAGCCCTGGTTCCGGCGTTCTCCCTGTCGCCAGTGTGTCCTTACTCTCCCTGGGCCTCCACCAGTCAGCCAGTCGCTTTCCCAATATCCTGACCTCCTCCTCCTCCAGATGTCTTTGTTTTTTTGTTGTTTCCTTGTTCCTCGTGTGTTTAGTTTATTTATTTTTTTCTTTTTGGTTTTGTTCTCGCTCGCGGGTTTCTTTCTCTGGGTGGGGGGGGGGGTCGCGATGTGGGCGAAAATGAAAGAAGAAGAGGCAGAAAAAATTAGGAAGGGCTTCATGCGAACCACATGTGTTCCTGGCTTTTGTGTTTGGTTCTCTTATGAAAAAAAGATGGCGGTGGAGGGGAATGAGGAAGGAGAGTCCTGCATATGGTTCTTGTTTGGCGAGTTAAATTCAGAGCTGGCCTGTTTGTTTCCTGGGATGAGTGAAGGGAAATGCGTTCTCGTAATCATCTCAAGGTTCTCCTGCTCGAGCAGCCACACTGTTTTTCCCTTAAACCCGAGAAGTAGCACTGTTTCTGGTAATCTTACTCTGTACTCTGCTCCGTAAGAGGTTAGATTTATTTTTTTACTCATTTGTTTTCAGTAAATAGATATCACAATGAATGGCTTTTCTCTCAGTCTCTCTCACTCTCTCTCTCTCTCCCTCCCCACTGTGAATCTGTGTACATTGGAATCTGTTATACTCGGGGAAGGAGAGGGTTTGCGTCCTTCTAATGAGTTGCTTTGTAGTTGCATTAGGCCTAGATGTAGAGGGTAAAATGTTGCAGTGATCAATTATTATACTGCAATGTTCCAGACAATGGCCGTGAGAGGGATTGGACGCTCAAACAGAACCGACTGTAGTGCCTGTGGAGCAGGCAAAATGTAACAGTGCAATGACTTTTAAACCAAAGCCAGCTTGAAGTGGAAGGATCCATTAGTTCCCTCACATAGGCCTACATCTGTGTTGCAATCTGTACGCTCCAAATTGGACAATGGAAACACAATCACGTTGTTCATTATAGTGCAGCTAGTTGTTTTGTTGGTCCCACTTGGGATTTTTCTTTTTTCTATTTCAAATGTCAAATGACCGGTGTTCTTTGAAAAAAATATTCCATATAGCTCGTACAAACGGAGGGCAATTTGAGGAGGCTTACTGTAAAAGCCAGCCAGGAACTCTTTGAAAAAAACAGCTCAGAACAATACCAAGTTAGCAGCGAAATGACCGCCATTAGAGTCCGTGTCTTGTCATCATGGTTGCCCGAGGCGCGTTGGAAACAGAGGAAAGACACAACACAGAGCACAGAGCCGGGTGAGAGAGAGGTGGGAGGTCATGTGTGGACCTTGCGGAGGAGTGCGAGCGAAGGAAATGGAAAGAGAAAGATAATCAGGAGAGCTTTATTTGTCGGGGTGTAGTCTGATGTAAACAAACGCAGAGCTTGTGCAAGCTTTTGATCTTGTGAACCGTGAAATCCTCTCGGCGAAAACAGGGGAATCAGGCCTCGCTGAGGGGGGGGGAGGGGGGAGGGGGGGAGGAGATGGGGCACAAGAGGCAAAGGCTCATGGGAAAAGATATTAAGTCCGAGATGAGGAATTTCTAGATATTAATTGAGCTCCCGCCTGCTTCCCAATCTGACTTAATTTAATACAGCTTAACACTGTTTTTCCCCAAATGTTTAACCCCGAGGAACTCCGAGGGATCTGCGTCGGATCATTTATTGTTCCCTAATGAAAGTGGCAGGGTTGTAATGGAGCCCTTTGTAGTTTAATTATCTTTATTCAATGACAGGTCCTTGTGGTAAAAGTTTATTCAGCTGGGGCGCAGCTGTGGATAACGAGCCGCCAATAACACCGCGATTAGTTTGTTTTTTTCCACCATAAGAAAAGAAAAAAATAAAACACATTTTTTTTCAGAAGCAGCTAGTTTGCAGGGAATCTGTCCGGGGCCAAGGCCCTTTCCTTTTCATGCGCGGCTCCCAGAGAGCCGGCTGATTTTCATCGCCGTGCCACAATCCTAACCCACATTTTGTTGACATTCGGGAAAAAGGGCTCTAGTGATCCATGAAGGAAAAGCACGGGGGGGGCGTGAGAAAATGCGTGAATCCGGGGTCTCCTTGAGAGGGGAAAAATGACGAGAAAAAAAAAAGCCTCTTGATAATTTTGCCCACAAGCGCTTATTTTTAATTCTGTCACACCCCCACCCCCACTTGAACATAACTCTCTGCTAGGATGTGTGCAAAACATTCGGTTTGGAGGTGAGCAGATAGCAGCCCACCCCCACCCCACCCCTAAGGAAACTTGTGCCCAACAGCTATTCACTTGAACATGAGAAGGGTGAAGGCTTTCTTGTGAGAACTTGAAAGCTGCATCTTTAGAACAGGTTTTTTTGTTAGAAGTGCCCATGCATGCCTTCTCCGCCTGATAACGCTGTGTGGGACAACATTCTGATGTTTGATGATCCTCCACGCAGATACCAAACTGGTTCGTCCTGGCTGGAAAGGAAAAGGTCTACGGGGAGATGGAGGCCAGAAGCAATGGCAATAAAGACAAGAAGAAGGTGAAGAACCTCTCTGCTGTGACTCTGACTGTGTTGGGATCCCGGTGAGAGGCAGAGCCGAGCGCAAGGTATTCACAGGTGGAACGGAGAACATGCGCAGACACGCGCTTCGCGTAATCCTTTAATCGTTCACCTCGCCGACTTTAAAATAACTGTTATGATTACACATGCCCTCGATCTCCATCAACATCAAGAGATTTTTGCAGGTAATCTTTTAAGATGTCATCTATGGTTGTAGTTAGCAACATGGTAAACGAGGGTTGTTTATCGCATAGAAACATTGAAAGGTTCACTGGGATGATGTATTTTATTTTGCTATTTTATCATATTAGTACATAAAAAAAGGAAATCTGGCCTTGAAGCTAAATTAAGAATTGAGTTGACAAATTAATTGAGTTGCAAATATTGACTTTGACTGACTGTCATTTGCAGAGAAGCTGCTTTAAAATGGCCAAAGCAGAAAACATCTCCAAACTTCTCTCCACCTAAAAAAATATTTTGCCATATTTCTCTCGAAAAGTTTTCTTTTAAGATAGCTTCAATCGGCGAATGGATAAAAGGCAAAAGTCGGTGGAAAAGAACATAGGAAAATGTTAAATTTAGTGTCCCCAAAAAAAATCAAAGAAGCAACATTATAAGCGGCAAAAGACGGTTTAAACGTCGACACTGCTGCGTTTGAAAAAAAAAAGAAGGAGTAAAAATGAGAGATTGTGGTGGCTGGGACTTCAAAGCCCTGACTTGAAGAAAGTGGGCCAATATAATACTGATAGCATAAGCTTAACCTGGCTGTGCTGACTCGTGTGAAGCTTCTGAGGAACGTCCAACCACAGATCTTTTGGCTGTTTGAGTTGAAGGAAGGGGCGGAGTCAGTGGGGGGGCCGTGGGTGGAAGGGGGCCCCGGCTCCCAGTGTAAACCCAAAGGTAGTCTTTGGTCTCTCTCAATCCCTCTCTCTCCCTTTTCTGTCTCTCTTCCCATTGTTTCTTCCCTTGCTGTGTGTCTGGGGGGGAAAAAAAGAGAAAGAAAAGATGGCCGACATTGAACTCCACGGTAGGTTCCAGAAGCTGCTGGAGTCTGTCCACTTCGGCGCAGGGCTGCCAGTGTCTGGCTGGGTCATCCTGACAGGCTGAAGTCATTAGAGAGCCAACACACAGGACACACATTGACACATTTGCTGACACAGGGTATACAAACACCACCTTGTACGAGAGTGTGTCTTTGTGTATGTTGTTCAGGGGAATAGTGGGGGCCATTTTAATTGGCTTGACCTACAGATTCGGCAACAGTGCCCTGATGTGATTGGACAAATAAGGGTTTGCTTTTTATTTTTTTCACCATGTCAGTAAATTGGAAGTTCTGCAGCCCATCTGAACTTTACACCTGAGAGTATAGTTTCACAGTTAGTGAAGGTAAGCAGTATTTTAAGTTATTTCAACTGCAAAAGGTGAACGTTAAAGGTTATTTTATTAACAAACTCAAGTTATCTCCGCTAGCTTTACATCATCATAGGCAGAGTAATCAAAAATCCTTTCTCTATCTTTGTTATGACATTCATTTAGTGTCTGGGACTTCAAAGAGCGGATATATAGTGCGTCCTCATCCCTCAAAGCACTTTGAGATTCTCCATCCTTAATCGCCTCAACAGGATTCGTCTGTAAATATGTGCCATTGCCCTTCATTTTCAAACTGCTTCCATTTCCCACATATTTATTTTTAATTAATATAATTAGCCGGCCTGGCTAGAAAAGGTTTTTATGCTAATCCCGGGGAATTGCTAGCATTTCGGTGTAATGCCTACTTGTAGGCTCTTCTTTCACCACTATTTGCCTCACAGTCTTAGCAAATGAGCTCCGTACCCCATATTCCTTCGTACCCATAATTTTATTGGAACGAAGATCCCTACCCCTCCACTCACCCACCCCTCTCTCTCTCTCTCTCTCTCTTCCCCCCCCCCATCTCTTTCTCTCCCCCATTTTTTTTTTTTGCTTTGATCCCAGAATGTGTTTTTGAATCTGCTGGTTGTGTATGCAAACATCAATGAAGAAGCGGGTGCACGTGCTCGCTTTGAGTATTTTTCTGCAGAGATGAAACATCAGAAGAGGGGTGGTGA
>JAOTIX010000095.1:10813321-10827408 GCA_027123715.1 Gaidropsarus macrophthalmus | reverse complement strand
GCACACACACACACACACACACACACACACACACACACACACACACACACACACACACACACACACACACACACTGCACGTTAACTCTTAGTGGGTCAATACAATAGCAGCTACATAAACACATCTCTCGCTCGTTGTGTCGTTATTCAGGTACAACACTTGGGAACCAGAGGAGAATATTTTGGACCCCAGACTCTTGGATGCCTTCAAAGACAGGTGTGTTATGAAAGTCAACCGATTCATCTAAATACATCACAATTTCTTGCCTAAATATGGACATGCAAAACTATGCCAGATTAAGACCACGCCTACCACGTGGATTGATGAGTGGTTGGGTGCCTCTCCATTCCCAACGTATATTTTCATATCTGGATTAGAGCCTACCAAGATTTCCTCTGCTGATACTGGAGCAGAAACTTGAACTAGACAAGAAAAACGCCAACACGGTCAAGCCTGACATCTTTGCTAGCACAGCGATGTCACTCTGACATCGTTGTCAATGTGACTTCCTGTAATGGCCACAAATTGCCATCACATGTTTCCTGTATAAACATTTTGAGGGTGCCATGTTCAGGGGTCAGGAATTACAGAATTACAGCCCACCAATATCAATATACATCTGTTTCCACCGTCTCACTCCAGGAGAGAGGTTTTATGGAAACTAATTGTGGGTCTCCCCAGGGTGCCAGATTGTCTGAATGCCAGACTATGAAAATACACTGAGTCGTCATTTTAATTAGATGTGAGGGAGACGCATGGGGCTTGGGGTGAGGTGGGGGCGGGTACAGACATCACTTGTGTCTGCAGTATTGAGTTAATGCTTCAGAGAAAGGCTTGAAGCAACGCCCTGGTTAAACTGAAATGAAGTTCACTCGAGACCGACATACACTACATTTTTATTGAGGGTGGAGTAGAGGAATACTATAATTAAAAGCGTGCAGAACAGGACCATGCATAATCAATGGAGAGAAAGAGGATTGACAACTTATGTAACATTTCACAATAATTGTGAAAGCAGACCTGAAGATGCAGACCTGAAGGAGCTACATAATGACTGACCTATACAATAGTGTTGCCATGTAACTACACTTATTTTGACTACACTTATTCTGACTAAACTTATTTTGAATCTATCCAACCAACCCCCCCCCCCTCCATCAGGCCTACCTCTAAAGCCGTTCCCCCAAAACATGTGACTAGCTTGCTTGCTTTAGCAATTAGTCTGGCTAGCCTTTTGGAATAATATGACAGCCATCCAATCATTTCATTTGGCTTATTATATAGTCAATATTCAATATTGCAATATTAGTCAATATTGCATTTTAGCCACTGATACGATTCAATGGGAATTCCAACAAATATGACTAAATCTGCTTGTAAATGAAATTGCCTACGGTGCCTTTAATTGGATTTCCTTGTGATTCATCTTTTCAAATTTTCTCCTTCCAAAGAGAAAGACAAGAGCAGCTGATGGGCTATCGCAAAAGAGGACCAAAGCCCAAACATCTTCTAGTTCAGGTAAGATTTAATGACTAAAGGATTAATGAACTTATAGTGAAGCCGAAAGCACCCATTGGTGACACAACAAAGACCAACATAACGTTTCAGACTTTTTGATGATGAATTTGAGCCAAGTATTTTACTTTGTGAAAAGGGAAGACATTATCCATTCTAAACTTCTATAAACCAAGCAATGCATGCTTAAGGCGGGGGGAATTGAATTTTAATAATCAATCATTCAGACGGGTTTGTGTTGCTCTGGGGAGGCTGTGGGTGAGACACGTGGGACAAAGTCAGTGATGGGACACAAAACAGCAAGTGGCATTCCTATTTGCTGGGATCACAGCCGTGGAAGCTGCACTGAATTGTGAAAGCAACTCACACGTATGAACATGTGACTTGCTTGGGGCCCGTAGTTGGCACTGTTCCCTTCAATAATACCTTTCCACCACCAGATAACCCTGCTTTTATGTTAACCTGGCTTCGGTTCAGCTTCGGTTAAGGAGGAGCTACTCTTGCTTGCACTTGCAATTATTTTAATAATGACTGTACATTTTCCCTTACTTTGGTCAAGTTTGCTGTGTAATTCATCTGAAAATTAGATGTTTTCACCATGTTTTACCTCTAATCCTCAATAAAATGTCTTGTTTCAGGTCCCATCCTTCGCCCGGAGATCCAGCATTCTGTCTGATTTCCAGGAAGCCTCCCTGGATGGAGACAGCTGTCCGAAGGCTACTCCCGTCCATATGTTGCACTCCCAGAGCCAGTCGTACCAGCTGAACAGCAAAAAGCACCACCAGTTCCAACCGCTGAGCAAGGATGCTGAGCAGCAGGCCATTGGTAAGAAGAAGTTTTACTACCAGCTCAACAGTAAGAAGCACCACCCCTACCAGCCAGATCTCAGGATGTACGAGGCTGCTCACCTGAAGCCCAGAGACGCTAAAGTTCCAGAAGTAGCTAACCAGGCCTGGAACCTTCCCCCAGCGTTACAGCAAAAGTGGGTTCGGGACAAGGACTCCGGCTGCCTGACCAAAGTCAAGGACATCACCATGGAGCTGAAGAAACTTCCAGCAGATCTCAATGGACATAAAGAGCCAGAGAAAGTACTGCCCTCCCCTGAAAAAGACAATCCTTCACTGCCTAGTTCTGTAAGCAATGGGAAGCTTAAGATTGTCAAAAATAAAAACAAGAATGGACGGATTGTTATTGTGATGAGCAAGTATATGGAAAATGGCATGCAGACAGCAAAAATAAAAAACGGGGACTCTACAACTGGGGATGACCCTTTGTGCGAGGAGGACAGTATTGACAACGAGGTTGAAAAGATGAAACTTATCAAGAAGCTTGGTCTGATGAACGGATTTGCCAAAAACCTCAAGGACAAGCCTAAAGTTTCCCATGCTGAAAATGGCCATCAAGAAAAGGACCGGCCTCTTGATACAGAGGCCAGAGCAACAGAGCAGCATAAGCTAGATGATGTCAGAGGTCAAACGCCTCCTCCATTGGACCAGCCTTTACCACTGACAACCGGAGCTAATCTGATCACTGGGCATGTGGAAGAGACAGTTTCCTGCCCTGCTGAGTGTGGAGAGACCCATGATGGATTTCTCGGACTCAAAAGGCACTCTTCTGCATTGGACAATGAGGACCAAGGTGGCCGTAAGAGATTTTTGAGCTCCAGAATTAGCACACCGCATACATTGTCTTCACCCCCTCAAAGTGTAGACGGAGACCAAAATGCCTTTATCAGTCAGTACACCAACCAGGAATATGGATATACTGAACAAGAGGAACCCATTGATTTGAGCATTGTCAAGTCCAGGCCTGAGCCTATGATCCAGAGTGAACTACAAACAGAGAATTTAACTAAAAAAACACAGGTGGAGCCACAAACAGAGGCAAAGGCAGTATCGCCAATACTACCAGAAGAAAAATCGGACGTTAGCTCTGCCCTGGAGACACTGACCAATACTTCGGAGAGTAAACATAAAGAGGAGCCCTTTCCCTCTTTCAAGCCTTTCCTGGGAAATATAGTCATTACAGACATTACCACTAACTGTCTTACGGTGACCTTTAAGGAGTATGTGACAGTGTAGCGCAATCCACAATACTTCAGAGTACCAACTATTGATGTGTATATTTGTTTTATGTTGTACATGCAATATATGGTATTTTTGGATGCTTGAATGTACAAAAGAGCAATTATGTGTTTGGTTTTTTTTAACAGTCATACTTACCTTGATCCCTTGTTGAATTGTGGACTTTTATGGTAATTTCTAACAAGTTCCGTCCAGTTACTCCTCCGGTGATTTGATCATATGCAGTATCTGATTTAAACTCTTATAACAAAGAAATGTTTTTGACCAATCTTCTATCAGCAAATAAGCACTTAACCTTGTAATTATCAAGTTTTTAAGATTTGAATTATGTTGCCATTCATACACTCAATGCTACATCAAAATAATATGCATATTGAGAATTTAGTGAGGACAAATTATAGGAAAGGAATTGGTAAAATACACTGTGTGTGCGTGTGTGTGAGTGATTACGTGCGTTTGAGCTTGTGTGTGTCATAACAGATGCACAGGTTGTTAAACAGAAAGCATGCTGCCTGGACATCTCAGGTGATAGATAAGCAAGGAAACTGAGAACCATGTTTCATGTTATGAAAAACAGTAGGCCTACAAGGAAATTGTTGCTTTAAGATGAAATATACGTGGGAAATGGTAGGTATATGCTTTTTTTGCACAGGTCTTATCATTCTGTTCATTATTGGGTACGCTCTCAGAACCCTAAATTGAGCACAATTCACATCCATTAAAGCATTTGTCACATTTTTGGGCCTAAGGCATTGGTGTAAATTTTTTCTGTATGCACCATTCAGTAGGCAACGCTCTGAACTCTAGAGTTCAGATGTTTAGCCCATTTCTAATCCACTTCTTTCTTCAATGACCTTCCTGGTTCATTGTAGTCCTACACAATTACACTTACGTCTACAAATGTTTCACATGGTTTGACATGGCTTTTAATAGCCTATTCCACGTAATTGTGTAGGACTGAGGTGAAATCACGCTTTATTGGACACATTATTGACATCTGCCTATATGTCAATTTGAGTTTGCCATTATGCCTGCTGATGTTTTGCCGTAAGACGGTTCATCAAAGGCGCTTTGTTTGTGTGGAAAAATGAAACGGAAGGCTTTCGGTGACACATTTGTCAAACCGTCAATCCTCGACGCATACTTGTAGCGTTATATGACCAAACGGGGACCGCATAACACACCTTTACTTAAAATAATGATTCGCCACATTCAAACACAGTTGCATATCACCATACATTGTGTTTATTATAAAATCACAGTCAGACTATTGGTTATACCTTATTTAGGCGTCTGCAGCGTGTAGAAACGCATATCACTCAAAATAGGCCCGTGTTGCGTTCATGTTGAGAGGACCGTGAGTAGGCCTGCCTGGCTGCGGGGTGTCAAGATTATAAGAGGACTTGCTGACGTCACCAGCTTCATCGACCACCACCGTTCTCCTGACCCAAGCCAGGGCTATTTACAGAGGCGGGCGGGGAGGGCATGTGTCAAAGGATAAAAATAATTGTTAGAATGAAGACTTTATACCGGCTACCTCGTTGCGCCAAGTTGTCTCATTGTTGATTAATGTGCTATAAGTAAACTCACGCCTGAAGGCAACGCAATTATAATTGCGACTCATACACACAACTAATAAAACGTATTTTTGGTCAAAAAAGATATCGATTACCTTAAGGCCTTACCCATTGAAGTCGATAGGGTTATATATTCGTCCCCTATGTTTGATATAGCAATATCCCAGTCAATTATTAGACTACGAGCTTCGACAATAATCGTCTCATATGATCAAAAAAGCGCAATTCGACGTTATAAAATGCAGTCTATATCCATATTTGGTTTAGATCGAGTCAAAAATAAATCGGCACCTTTCTTGGACCTTCGGGAAAAGAGCTCATTCAAATTATTCAACCAAACATTATTTCTTATTTTTTTCTAGAATGGTCTTCATTCTGTATTCAGTCTGTTTGCTTGTGAATGTCTTCAATAATGATACGCTACAAACAAAACACATTTCGGATATTGGCACATTGACATATGAAGGACAGTAAGCTTAACAAATAAAAAAATGTTCACAAACAAAATAGAACGGTACGTGACGTATGGATGGCGCGCGACTGTCTGCGGTGCGGCGTGCGACGTGGAGTAGAGTAGACCGTCTGCTATGCAGCGCGACTCCGAGCAGACCGCCTGCTTTTGCTGCGCATGATGCCGAGCAGACCGTCTGCTATGTCGCGCCTGCCGCAGACCAATATCGCAGCTGGACTCAAAATGCACTCTGCGCGTGCTAGCGAGAGAGAAATAGAAAATGGCTGTCCTCTGCAGTCTATCCATTCATTTTCTATTGTGCCACCCGGAACCCTTTTTTCCGCAGCCACGGCCGATAACAATGAAACATATATTACACGTGTCTAAAGGCAAGCCATTGAGTTTCCTTTTGGTTTGAGGTTAAAATAAATCTAAGTTATATTTGCATTATTGGGTAGCCTACATCCGTGGGCCGAATTAACAAGTGTAGGCCTAACTGAATTTCGCAAATTACTTTCGTTCTGCAGGCCGGCCCACAGGTCCAGTTGGACCTAAACAATCATTAGACATGGTGCTAGAGGTAAACCCTTGATTAGCTAAGCTATTTGCAAAGTCCTACCCCTTTCCCGGCCTATAATTACAATCATGACTGAATAGCCTACAGTTACAATCATGACTGTGTTGAAATGGGTATGGGTCACCGTTTGAATCCGAAAAGGAGGTGGATGACCAGCCCGCGCCTCTGAGGAGTCCTGCTACATCTCATCATCGCAAAACAGGCCTCGTTGCTCAAGCAATAGTAAGTGAAGACGTTAATTTGCTAACCAAAACAGTTGTCGGCCAAGGCTGGAAAGAAGTGATAGCTCTATAGCAAGCCCATTTTAGTCAAATTCGTCGTTTTGGAATATTCCTGTTTAATTAAGACTCAAGTGTTGCCTTGCATTTGACAAGCCAAGAGGAGCAGATATTCAGTGACAGGTCGGTTACACTACATATAGCAGTGGAGCTCCTGTGCACCGCCGCATCGGGCCTTAAGCATAGAACCTTGCGTTAGGAATCAAAATCCTCAAACCCTAGACCTTATTGTTGTTTTTTCCTTTGACAGATCAGATTGCCATAGGCCTTCACTGGCCCACTCGGGTTGCATATCTGCAAAATATTTAATATATAAAGGCTTACATTTTAGTTATCTGCTATGCTCGGTTCGACCGACAAATAATGGTTAGTTATTTTAGATATGTTTAGTGTTGGCCGCATAATTCTATGTGGCCTATTAAAGAGTAATCTGGATGTAGGCCTGTGTCATTTAAGCGTATCAACCAATCCTTGTTAAAGATAAAGACATCATTGGCATATATCACGTTAATTGTTTTGATTTCTCTAAAATTCTCCGAATAGCCTATTTTTACTCTGCAGACGGTTGACCAAAACGCTATATATTTGCAACCCTTTGAGAAAAAGCACGGCAGGTGAACAGCGTATTATGCCTGGATAATAAATATAGGCCTAGGACCTAATTGTTTTTTTTATTTGTATTATCTTACAAGGATGTTAGGCCCAATTGATTGTAATAGCTAGTTAGTAACGAAATCCGAATATGTATCACACCGGACACTTTTTAAATTAATTTAAAAAGAATGGCCAAATCATTTAGGTTTTCACTGTCCGCTGTGTTTGTGCAAAAGTGTTTTCTCATCTCCGGAAGAATCGAATCAACCTATTCAGAATTGCATCGTTAATACAGCGCGGTTTAATTAGGGTAGAAAAAACATAATGGACGGAAAATATAGCCCATTCCCTAATGCCTTCAGTAAAAAAATGTCATTCGTCTTATAACGTTGTTCTGGGCTATCTCGTTGTTACTAAGGTAGGCCTACTCAAAAATATATCGATAGGCTATTGAAATATAAATGTGTAAGTCACTTTTCTATGGACAACCGTTGTGTTTGCACGATGGCACTACGACGTAAACTTAACTCAAATGCAAGAACCATTGACCTAGGAACAAACACTTTATTGGGCCTCCTTTAGAAAAAATAACGTGCCTAAAAAAATCTATAAATAGGCCTAATTGTAAATATTATACTTATGCATATTAATATATGTACTATATATACACATTATTTATACATACACATTTATTTAAACTTCGGGGTAACGCTTAAAGATTATTTTCCAGACATTGTGAGTCGTTCTTATATTAATTAAAGTAAGAACGATATCCTAAATAAAGTGCATTATTTATTTAGACTTAATTTTGAGTTTTAATTCACGTTTGGTGCGTTTTAGTTGGCAACTTCGACCATAGGTCTACAGTTAGGGACTTTGAAAAACATGTTAATGCATGTGGCACATTGTAACAAATGTACGTAGGAACACATACAATACAAATAACACCGTTCAAGTCACTGCTTGTTAACGTTATGATACAGGCCAACAATAAAAAAAAAACGATGTAGGCCTTTGCAATTGCTATTAAACATGTTATTGGAATGACTAAATATGATGACGTGCGCGGTGCTTCCCGTGTCCCTCGCGTTTCAATTCGTTCCAAATGAAACGCATTGTATTTCGGAATGCGGGTCGTCGCCCAGCGAAATAAAGGTGTTGTGTTTCCGAACGTGTCAAAAATATCGCGCGAAATTGATCCGACACGCTGAAGCAACCATTTTGCTCGAGAATCCAGAAGCGACTTAGACTTAGGCCCCTCCCCTTCACTTAGCAACCTTAAACACGTAGCAACGGCTCCGCCAATGGGGATATCCGTAATCGGTCCCACCGACTGTGGTTTCCTAGCAACACTGTAAAAATGTGATGACGTATATTCTGTTCGGGAGTATTATGGTCTGTCGGGAATTCAGTGCGCGAGAGACAGGGCTACAGAAAAACATCTTTCCCCAGCTAGCGTTCACTAAGCTAACGGTAGGGAGACAGCAGCGTGTACAGCATGGAGCTGTCCGCGGTCGGAGAGAGGGTGTTCGCTGCAGAATCCATCATCAAACGGAGGATAAGGAGGGTAGGTGGAACACAATCACGCTAATCCGCTCACTGACTACAGTGTCCAATGCACCACCGCCACGCTCGTATCTCCCCGAGGCTAACCAACTGTCATGTGTTTAACGTTTCTGACAACGCGCAGGGTCGAATGGAGTACTTGGTGAAATGGAAAGGCTGGTCTCCCAAGTAAGTCGTCATTCTGTCATTTTGAGACCGCTACGATCACAATTTTGAGAGCAGCGCTGTCGGGAGGAGTCGCCTGCATGTGTGTACTGTCTCCTCTTCTTTTGGGGGGGCTGTCGTTAGCTGCCGCTAGCACAACTCTGCAGTCGGTGGCGTCGCGCTTTGAACATGATTAGCTCGGTGGCTAATGCTAGGGCAGTAGCTGGTGACTGGGTGCCAGTGCTCGCGCCGTGCCGACAGGGCATGCGTGTCTTCTGCTCTCTGCGGTGCCGGGGAGTTAAAACGTGCACCTCTTGTCCTCTGTAGATATAGCACCTGGGAGCCAGAAGAGAATATACTGGACTCCCGACTCTTCGTTGCTTTTGAGGAGAGGTAAGGGATATATATATATAGTGCGTGTCGGGTATTAATCAAAGCGAGTATATTATTCGATTCCCGGTAATCAATGCTGGATGAACTTTGATCCCTTCACCCGTAAAGTGGTTGTCCGTTGCTGTTTTTGGTAGGGAGCGCGAAAGAGAACTTTATGGGCCTAAAAAGAGGGGACCAAAACCCAAGACATTCCTGGTGAAGGTAATCAAGTGTAGCTGCTGCGTGTATTTCGAATAACGTCTGGTTGCTTAATTGAATATTTAAACATTGTATTTAACATGTATATTCAATTATTTTAATTTAGAACGCACAGAATATACATGTTATATATGTACCAGATTACATGATGAAGTACTTTACAGGCTCCTCTTTTGTTCAGCATTAACTTGAATTGCTTTGACACTGTTCACCACAAAGTACAATAAAAAAAAAAATATATATACCAATATGTTTATTTAAAATCAGCCACTCTTTTTCTTTGTAATGCTGGGACAAAAGGCTCAGGCCAAAGCAAGGTCTTATGAATTCCGAAGTGAGGCCGTCCGTGGAATGCGCATCACCTACCCGAATCCGGAGCCCGTGGTCACCCCTCGTGCCAGGGAGGGCCTGAGGGCTGTGGTGCCCACCATCTTCCCACCCAGCACCGTCAACCGCGGCGAGAGCGTCCGCGTCTGGCCCCCGGAGCCGGAACGCGAGCACCGAGGCTCCGCAAATTTGCGCACAAGCCCGGACGGATTGGTCCAGGAGCCCAAGAAGAGGGGCCCCAAGCCCAGACTCCAGTTCAAGATCAGCCGTGAAGGCCCTACGCCAACGCCCTCCGAACCCCACAAGAGGAGAGCGGAGGGCGGGGAGGAGGAGGAGGAGGAGGAGGAGGCTGGCTTTCCCTCCACCCAGCTGGCCCCCTTGCATGGGGATATGGGTCGGGGTTCTGCCTCGGGGCCCATAAAACACAGGTTCCACCAGAACAGAGCGCACGCCCATAAACACCACCATAATCGCCATCACCCCCACACGCACTTTCGGACCCTCTCCTACGCAGCGCCCCATCAGCAGGTGGGCCACTCGAGGCCAGGAGGCGGGACGGACCCCGAGGCCGCGAGCAGGACTACAGTGGGCTCCGGCCACAGGGTTCTCACACATTTCAAGCACAAATCCAAAAGCAACCTCGGCGCGCTCCAGACCGAGCTGTCGTCCGCGGACAAGCCGGCGTTCTTGGACAGGCTCTCCCCGACCCCTGCCGCCGGTGACGTTGAGCGGGTGAGGTGGCGGCCGTCGCTGGCCAATGTGGAGAAAGTACTGGTGACTGACGTGACGAGCAACTTCCTGACCGTCACCATCAAAGAGAGCAGCTCCTCTCAAGGCTTCTTCAGAGATTAAAGTTGTAGTGTGTGTGTGTGTGTGTGTGTGTGTGTGTGTCAAATGAACTAATTAATAATTCATTTCAAAATGTTTAATAACATGATAAGAGTGGCACTGTTTCTTTCATGCAGCTAGGCTTACCTTATGTACAGAGCTTGTAAATTATACTATTTTCTAAGGTTTCAGCAATCTTTGTTTTTTCTTCTAAATTTCATATTCTACGTCTAATATCATTTTATGCTAAAACTGAACTGATAAGTGTTGACAGAAAAAATATTGGTCAAGCCTAGACTTTTAGTGCAGGTTAAATAGGCCTCAATTGGTCCAACGGACTAGCATGTAAACTCATGTCACTAACAGAAAATAATTGTTTGGGCTTGTTCTTCCTTAAGGAAATCCTCAATTTAGTTCTGGTTGTATTGTGTTTTAAGTTTAGTTTTACAATATACGCCAAATTCGTTTGGAATTGTATCCAACATTTCAGGAAAATAAAATCATTTCTATGCTGTGTCTTTTCACATTAAATGTTCCCTGACAAAACAAACCCCTATAGAAAGTTACCAGTTTGTTCATTTGGTAATTCTAGATTATTCTTTACGCAAATGGTGAAGGCAATTGGCAGAAATTGTAAAGGGGCTATTAACCATATGACCACCGTGATAAATGTGGGCCTATTTTCTACTCCTACCAAGAGGTAATTTAGACCCTCATTATGCATCACCGTCTATATAACTTAAAAATAATTGATAAAAGTACTAAATGAAAAACGGGTTGACTATAGATTGGTTGACCCAATATCAAATATGATTTACATTTAATCAAGTAAGACTGTCGATCTTTAACAGATTATAGCAAGTGTAAGGTTAAATGTATCCTTTGGTTTAATGTAGGATGCGTTTTTAAAGTAGGCCTATGTTGCAACCAAATAAATAAATTGGTCTTTGGCTCAGGATGGTGCACTTTATAAAATTAGAGTGAACTCAAGGATATACTTGAACATTCAAATTGGTAACATTTGTAATTGGAAGACATACTGATAAAGGCTAGGTTGGCTGTAGATTAGGCTCATATAGGCCTATGTCCTAATTCCGACGCTTCATTTCATTCCGAAATCGAGTTGCGCAGCCATATTACAGACTGCCTTAAAGCGGTGATTTGTTTTGTTAAAAATATTTCAGCGTGGATTTATTACGCCTTTGGGCATAGGCCTACTATTAGTTACCTTGTTTAAAAAAATGGAAACGTGTTATATTTGACTAATTCATGGAGTTACTCATTTTGTTATTTTTTTCTGATATTGTAGGCCAACATTAAGGCCTTTCTGCCAAATTCTGTGAATAAAAATAACAAAACGGTATGTACAGGTATGTCTTGGTGTGTTTTGGAAAGAATATATTGACAGCAAGATTTAGGTTAATGATTCTACTACATTCCTGCATCGAGAACAAAATGAGGCTTTTCTGTCAGGTTTATATGAGGCCTCTGTCACGGACGGATTCAGTCCATTTGTTTAGGCCAGTAGAACCATTAAATGACATTCACTGTGAAACCGACAATATCGTAATATTTGTATTTATTTTGTGATTATATTCATAGTTTGCATGGTTACACATAAAGCCAATTTACAGTGTTAAGAACCATATAATTATGATCCACTTTTAGTTTTAACTTCTTTAAATGTTTGGATTATACTATAGGATGAAACATTTGGGCCGACAGAAAACAGCACAACCTAAAAGCACGTGTTCTTCTTTTATTCAGCATGGTCGTCGTCTTATAGCCGTCAAGTCATCGTGAGCAACAGCTGGCACAAAAAAACATAAAAAAAAAAACATGAAATTGACCCCTGAATAAAACATTATTCTGCATGAAACGTAGGCCTACAACAGGATTCGTTATTTAGTAACGTTCCGAATAATCAATCCGTCCAAATGAATTAAAGGCTGTTGGAGCCGTATCTGACAATTGACTGACCGGTCTTTGAGACCAGCGCTAGACAGGGTATCACGTGACCGACCTGGGGCCTAAGCACTATACAGGGTATCCGTGGTTCCTGTCGCAGCGCGGGTAGCAGTGTGGGTTCAGCCAGTGCTCCAAGTTGGTCTCCTGCGCTCTCTGGTCCAGCGCCTGCATGTGGAGCATGTGCTCCTATCATGTGGAAGACATTTTGGGTATGTAGTTTTAATAGATTGAAATTAACTTTGTACAATTATTTCTGCGGTTTACACAGGGTGGATCAAAAAAATACCAAACCAAAAAACAGCCATTTAAGAAAAAGTGTCGTCCTTCCATTTCATTCATTTCATGACTGTTCGAAAGTGTTGTTAATTGGCGCAGATTAAGCGGCGTGAGTGACGGATAGGAGGCGGGGCATATCGGGAGCATGCGCATCAGAATCGAGCGCACAGGAGACACGGAGCGTATCGGGAGCGAGCGCACGTGAGACAGCACGGAGAGCTGAGTGAGAGATAGAGAGCGAGTGCTCGCTTATTCCCCATGATCGTGTGCGTGCGTCCGTGAGACATGTAAATTGTACCATTTCGTTCGTTACTGTTGCTCAACACCATTAAAGCAGTCAACTAAAGGAATGTTGTCAGGATCCATGTTTTAATATACCTGGGCAAAGCCGGAAATCAGGATCAGTCCAAAGAATATATACAGTCCTTTATCAGAGCCCTCACCAACAATGACAATCTCAAAAGTTTGCAATAATACTTATGTTACCCATAATTGATAAGAAAGAAGTGTTTATTTGTACACTTTATTCAATCAATTCATTGTTGGCTTCAACATGACATTATTATCGATGTACATTCTTATAAACATATTTCCTTTGAAATTCGAAATGTTCCATCAGGAACTGCCGACTGTTTCTGTAATGATGTAACTGTAGACCTTTGACCTCTTTGACCCTTACCCTCATTGGCTCATCAGGGTGGCCTGCCTTGGCTGGATGGTCCTGCCGCTTGCTGCGGAAGAGCTGCTTAGCAATGCTCTCCTTTATGATGGGATTTGCATCTGGCCATAGCAACAAAAATACAAATAAACAGCAATGTTTTCACTTATTAGGGACATGACAAAACTCCCATTAACCAGCTACCCAGACAAGCAGGTACGATTTGATTCACAATTATATTGTGTGTATTAACAAACATTCAGAATCCTCTTACATGGGTATCTTAATTGTAATCTTTGTAACTGGACTTTGTTATATATAATTAATTGGTTATCGGACTTTGTTATACATAATTAATTGGTTATTGGTTATAAAAAAAAAATCCAGTTACTATTTCCCACATATTAACTGATTTAACAGCTTGTAATAGCTTTAAAAGTCAGCAGTAAAATTTAAAAATGTTAAAATGTTTTATATAGCCCATATGAGGCTATTCATTCCCCAAAGCTATAGTCCCAGAGGAGGCTCACACACACACACACACACACACACACACACACACCTCCCTCTCTCTCCATCCCAGTACTCTCTATCAGGAGGAATGAGGGTTTTTGGGGCTAAAGGAAACAAAAGTGGCCCTTCAGTGCACGGGG
>JAOTIX010000095.1:10780341-10791544 GCA_027123715.1 Gaidropsarus macrophthalmus | reverse complement strand
AGGAGCCAGAGGTTCGAACCGGCGACCTTCCGGTTACCGAACAAGCAGCTCTACCCCCTGAGCTACTGCTGCCCCATCCAAGTGGTTCGTCTAGGTCGTTTAAAGGGCTAGGTCCTTTATTTACTGTAATACATACTGATCACATCTGTCCTACAGCTTCTTTCATTCAGTGTACAGTCGTACTTATCATCAGGTGCATTTCTGTCAGCAGAGTGGCGCAGCGGAAGCGTGCTGGGCCCATAACCCAGAGGTCGATGGATCGAAACCATCCTCTGCTAATGGCTTACACTTATATTCAATGTGCTTTGAAAGCTGCCTTTTTGTTAATCTCACAACCAGACCCAGGCTACTGGATCCAACTGACGATACAAACAAGATAGAAAATATTCGTTCACATTTTGGGAACATACTATGTAGCCATGGCGAATCTCTGCTATTTAAATATAGACAGGATGTTCTCTGTCTTCACCTGCTGGATCCGATTAGTCAGGCAGCCGACAAACCAGTTGCAACAGGTGGGGGATAAAACAATGCTGGAGAGCTGACCCAAAAGGGTCATGTGATCAACTGAATCAACTGCCTTGGCTAGTTCTATAAAGCTGGCAATAGAGGCTTGCTTGTTATCCAAGTAAAAAATGCTGTTGTCAAGGACCTTAAGTGTGGCTGTTATGCATCTGTAGCCAGAATAAAACCAAGATTGAAGATCAGATATAATGTGCTTGTTTGAGGACCAGCTTCTCGAGGACTTTAGCCAAGCATGGCAAGATTGAAATAGGCAGGTAGCAGTTAGGATCGGAGCTAGATCCACCCTTAAAGAGGGGAAATATCCAAGCTGATTACCAGTCTAAAGGAAAGGTGGAGAAATGAATGGACAGATTGAACCTGATGATGAGCAGCTGCTTTGAGAAACTTTGGGTCCAATATCAGCCAAGTCAAGAGAAAACCAAGCACTAAGGCGATTCTTAATCGTGTTTATTGTGTTTTTTGATAAAAAGGTACCGTTTACCTACGAGATAACAGGTAGGACTTGAGATACTAGTCTATAATGCTGTCCTTGTTCTTCAATGCTTCTGTTTCTCCACCTGGATGTGCTCCACCCCACTAGGAGGCTTCACTCAGCGTGTGGGTGCAGTTTGATGACGACTCCTCCTCCCTGCTCTCCTCCTTCTCTGGCCTGCCCTTCACCCTCCATCTCTCCTCTTTGGCTGAGAGCGTGGTCGCCGTGGTGCCCGGCTCCGCTCAGCGCGTGGTTGCCAGAGGAGACGGGGGCGGCCCGTTGCTAAGGGTAGAGCTGCTGGTGCCTGAGTGCACAGAGCCGACCCTCAACTCAAGCTTCCTGTCTGAGGAGGAAAAAGAGGAGGCAGAGGCGGTAACCCGAAGACTGGCGGGGGGTTCTGGTTGGATAAGAGTACACCTCGATCTGGACCCGCTGCAGCCAATCAGCAGCCAGTATCTGGAGGGGGAGGATTTTGAGCTGGACATCTCGGATACATTGGTGGATGCAAACGCCAATTTCTACCCGTCCAATCAGGAGCAGGATGCTGTTGGGGGCGGGAATCAAACCCATGCTGACTATTATGGCGGGAAAACCCTGGAGCGAGTCGTGTGGACTCAGCAGAGGGGAGAGGGAGGACAGGGGGGGGAGAGAGGAGGAGGAGGAGAAGAGGGGGAGGAGAGATGGGAAGGGGGGGGAGAGTGGGAAGATGGATGGGGAGGGGGAGGACAGGGGGAGGAGAGCTGGGAAGGGGAGATAGATCTGGGGGTGGGAACGCTCCTCTCTCTCATCTGCCTCTCCTCCCTCCTCTTCCTTGTTAACTGTCTGCCCTGCTCCCTCCTGGAGAGGAGGAGGAAGAGGAGGAGTCCTACGGGGGGGGATGGGGAGGAGAAGGGAGGGGGTGAGAGGGGAAGCAGAGAGGGTGGTGGAGAGGTAGAGGTGAAAGAGCGAGAGAGGAAGGAGGTGTAGTAAGCAGGCAGGGGAGGTGGTGAAGGAGGGAGAAATCATTTGTTGATGTTTTTTTCTTCAACATTGTTGATTGAGTATCTAGGAATGTGCTCCCCGCAATATCATATCATTGTTTCTCTGACAAGTACATTTTTTACGTAGATCATTCTACTAGGACAATAATATGCAGGGATAAGTTACATTCTCATAGCCTTGAAAATAATGATCAGGGCTGTGTGGTGTTGATGTCTTATAATCATCATTAAACGTTAATTAAGTATCCTACTATAAATCACACTACATTAGAAGGGGCCACTCGATTCAATCGTGGCTCCCCTCTTGCTGCTGACATTACAAACGGATGTCAACGGAAATCTAAAGTTCCATACAGAGGCTGACCGTGTTTGAGTTTTGTATTGGAGAAGGAATCATAAAATTGAAATCTTGCTCATATAGACCCATCAGTCCTGTTAATGAAGTGCTGTTGATGACGATTTTATTTTTTTTTGCTTGTTTCCGCCCTCTGTGATTTATATTTGTACCATGCGGTATAAGAGCTCCTACCTGGTTATGTGGGGTCCCACATGGTCATAAGCTCATTAAAAAGATGGGAATACAAACACTGCGGGAGATTCACTGAAGAAAACATGTATGGTGTACGAGATTTACCGTTCCTGATTTGTGGCTGCACTGGCAAAGGGTCTGACAGAACACTCGTGAATGCATGACATGATCGATGTATCGATACATTATCGATGGTTTGTGGTGATCAAGTGGTTCGTCTAGGTCGTTTAAAGGGCTAGGTCCTTTATTTACTCTAAGGCATACTGATCACATCTATCCTACAGCTTCTTTCATTCAGTGTAGAGTTGTACTTATCATCGAGTGCATTTCCGTCAGCAGAGTGGCGCAGCGGAAGCGTGCTGGGCCCATAACCCAGAGGTCGATGGATCGAAACCATCCTCTGCTAATTGGTTTACAATTATTTTCAATGTGCTTTGAATGCCTCCTTTTTGTTAATCTCACAACCAGACCCAGGCTACTGCATCCAACGGAAGATACAAACAAGATAGAAAATATTCTTTCACACTTTGGGAACATACTATGTAGCCACGGCGAATCTCTGCTATTTAAAATAAAAATACATTGTCACCAAAACACTTTGTAGTTTCATAATTTTTTATTGTAGAACGGAAAAAACATCAGAATCATTAATAATAGTAGGTAGCTTCGTCAAATATAAAACTCTAAACTCTGGGAACTCATCATAGTTATTTGGCCGACACTTCGGTAAACGTTTTTCGTTTTCTTCTAAAATTAATAAAACATGTCCGTATGTGGAAAATACACAAGTCTTGCCAGGTAAATTCCACGGAGGACTCCATTAATAAAGCCCCTCCCCAAATGAGAAAGGTAAAAGGTTTTTGTTCACCAGAAGGCATATTTACAGAATTGCTCCAACCGGATATTTCCCTGTACCTTATATGAGTTAGCTGCCACCTAGAGGCTAAACGGGAACATGCACGCTGGGCTATTTTGTACTAAAAGAACTGCAACACGTATTGGGGGAAAACAATGGAGCAAGTTCTGGACCACTTATTTGTTGATACATAGTTGATATTCATCGTGAGTACACTCTTATACTATAAAATAAAGATTGAAGGCTCCCTTGAAAGTGCTGCTGTAGTTAGTCTGGATCTGTAGTTATTCTGGATGGAATGTATTTGCCTTAGAAAAAGTAATAACACAATGTTAATGTTTAAATAATAACATAATAGCTTGCTCCCCTGTCCCTGAGGTTATATCTGAGTCTTGTGGCATCTGGGTGTCACTGGGTGGCTGTTCCAGATCCCCAAGGGCCAGACCAGTACTACAGCCAGCTCCCGTCTGCTGGTGGGTCCTCAGATTACAGACCCAGGCGAAGCGTTTCCCACAGCGGTGGCAGCCGTAGGGCTTGTCCCCGGTGTGGACGCGCTGGTGCTTCTTCAGGTTCCCGGCCTCCGAGAAGCGCTTCCCACAGGTGGAGCAGCTGAAGGGCTTCTCCCCGGTGTGGACCCGCTGGTGGGCCTCCAGGTTGGACAGCCCAGAGAAGGCCTTCCCACAGGCCCGGCACACGTAGTTCCTCCTGCGGCTACCGCCTAACCTCCCGCTAACATCCCCTAGCCCCCCGCTAACACCAACCAGACTCCCACTATCACCACCTAGCCCGATTCCAACACCTCCGAGCCCAGGGCTAATATTATTCAACTCCATGTTACCATCTAGCCCAATGCTAACACCACCTAGTCCTGAGCCTACCCCACCAAGCCTTGAGTGGCTTACACCACCAATACCATCTAGCCCCATGCTAACACCACCTAGCCCCATACTGACATTATCATGCCCAATGCTAACGCCATCTAACCCAATGCTGACACCACCTAGCCCCAAACCATCACTGCTCAGTGCCTTCCCTTCGCAGCCTCTGGTGGGAAGACTGGCTGGGGAGAAACTGGGGAAGTTGGTCAAACGTCGAGCCTGTGTTCCGGAACGATGGCTAACATCGTTAAGTCCAGCGTTAGCGGTTAACATGTTCTGAGCGGAATGTAGAACACGATGGGCTGTCCTGTTGCTGTGACCCGCCTGCTGCAGTGACTGAGTCTGCGTGGTTCTCATCATGGCCGCCGCCCTGCTCCAGGTGACCTGTGGAGGCGGGGCCTGTATCCGTGGTGATGCAGACAGCGAGGTACCTGTGAACAGACTGCGGTCAACATCCCAGGATCTTCCACCACGACCACAGAGTGAGAATCTATCTTTGAACAGAAAGGGCAAACTTGCTTTGCACTTTAATTTTTGTAACTTTGTATTTTCAGAGTAAAGCTTATTGTGAACCATGAAAGGCGTTGAGACTCCTGTAGCAGTATCTACCTCTACCTGTCTTATCTCAAGAAGGGGTGGTGACTTTTTACCTGGGGAAGGGCTGTGATCGGTCTGTCTATCTGGGGAAGGTGTGTGGTCTGTTTACCGAGGTAGGTCTGTGATTGGTGTGTATGCCTATGGAAGGTGTGTCATTGGTGTCTTTACCTGGAGAAGGGCTGTGATTGGTTTGTATTCTGGAGCTCCTCTGACTGTTCCCCCCTATCTTGCGTAGAGGCTGTTGGTCCTTCTCCACTAGGACCACCTCCTCATCCTCCAGCAGCTCCTCTGTGCTGAAGGAGCAGGATGGCGGTGCAGCGGGCGGGGCCCCTGACTCAGGGGTCCAGCGGGTGAAGAAAGCCTCCAGGTCCAACACAGAGCACTCTGACGCTGGGGCCTCGCTGCCCGGCCGCCGGGGCTGATGGGAGGTTGAGTTCTTGGCCGACGTGTTGGTGTCAATCCCCTCGGTGTGGACAGAGATGGCAGTGCAGGGCTCTGCTGAAGGCTTGGACTGAGGGTCTGCAGGGGTCTAGAGAAGGAGAGACAGGTGGTCAACGGAGGACCTGGAACACCTGGGGTTTAGACAAGTTGAGATACAGGGGGTCAACTGGAACACCTGGAGTTTAGACAGGGGGGAAGGGGGGTGGAGAAGAACAGCGGACTACTCTGCTGAATGTCGACTGTTGGCTCTTGTCTAATATAGATGCACTGTTTGACTTGCATGTTGTTAAAAATTTACTTTTCCATGAATTGTTCACAGAAGCATAGTTAATGCAGCAGATAGAAATGTTTTATGTATATATGTCTACGTATGAGGCAGTTCTTATATATATCTTATATAAGAAAACACAGGACAGTACCTGTAGGTAGTAAACACCATGATCCCTACACGTTCCAGTTTTCTGGATAGATAAGTAAGCTTCATTAATATAATTACTATTGTGTCACAACTTTGTAATTTTCCTGTGCAAAACTCAAATGAATCAATCTTAGAATAACCACAAATTGGCACATCATTGTAGTTTTTTAAACATGTTTAATCATTTCGTCTTCACAGATTAAATTTACAAACATGTGACACAATATAATCCCTCTATTGTCCCATATTTCTAGTGGATGAAAAAAGTACCAATCTATCATTACCAATAGTGATTATTCAATTATTCAGATGCTCATAAAAGATAAAGAACTCAAATATAATCCGTACCATGATAAAAAGTAAACTGCAGGCATATATTAGTGAAAATACATCAGTAAAAAACCACAATGTCAGTCCAGTTAAGAGGACCATTCAAGTTTTCTGGAAGCCGAACTCCAGAATCTACTCTGGAGAATGGAGCTGAACTAGAGTGTAGCGGAGCCATTGGGACCAGTTAGGTACTGGAACCAGTTCTAATACGGTTATTCTACGACCTCCAACTGTTCCCCAATTGGATCACCTTTCCTGAATTGAGGCTCAGTAAAATGTTGGCCTTTAAGAAGAAGCATTAAGAAGAAGCTCACTCTGACCACCTCACTCTGAACAGGTCACTCTGACCACTAAGATCACTCTACACCCATTAGATGCTGACCACTCTGAGCACAGCAGATCTGAACAAGAGCCCTGGATATTGTGAGTCAGACCCAGCCTGACCTCAACCCCTGAAGAAACCGATCGAACCTCAAGCTCTATGATGACAGAAAAGACCTGGACCTGGGCTGGTCCAAGCTGGTGCGGACCTCCAGCCTGTGGAATGGAGACGGGTTTGGTTGGAGATGTGGTTAGGCCCTAGGTTTGGGGTGGTGGTCAGTGTTTGTATTCTAGGGTGATGATAGGGGTGCTTTGGATGTGGGTCTAGGTCTCTGCGTGTTGTGAGTCTAGGTGTGGGTCTAGGTCTAGGGGTGGGTGTGGCTCTAGGTCTAGGGGTGTTTCGGCTCTAGGTGTGAGGGTGGTGTCTTCTCTGGTGCTTCTTGAGGTTGCTGGGGTCTGAGAACCTCTCGGGACAGAGTGGGCACTGGTAAGGCCTCTCCCCAGTGTGGGTGTTTCCGTGGATCTTCAGGTTCCACAGCTGGGAGAACTTCTTGCCACACACAGTGCACCCGTAGGGCCGCTCCCCGGTGTGTGTCCGCAGGTGTGACTCAAGGTTGGCTGGAGAGCGGAAGTTCTTCCTACAGAAGCTGCAGGCCCAGGCCCGCTTGGTCGCTGGCCGGGCCGGGGGCAACGCCCCTCTGGATACCGATGGGTCCAGACTCTGGGCCACATATTGTGACCGCTGACCCCTGAGGACCGCCTGGATGGGAGGAGACTCCTGGGAAAGGTACAAGGCTCTGGAGTGGAAAGTACTAGAACCTCCAACGCCCAATCCCAGCCCACTGGAACCATCAGCAGCCAATGCCCTGGCACTAGAACGACCAGCAGCCAATCCCAACCCACTAGAACAACCAGCACCCAATCCCCTGGCACTAGAACCACCAGCAACCAATCCCAACCCACTGGAACCCCCAGCAGCCAATGCGGTGGGAGGGCCAGTCACTAGGGTCCTGTTGAGTGGGCTTGAGGGGGAGGAGGGCCTTGGAAGACCCACTCCCCCACTCAGACCAGCTCCCCCCCCATAGGTCCAGAGAGACGAGGGGTCAAAGCTGACCTCTGAGAAGCCCCGCCCACATTCCTGGGCCGGTTGGCTGACGGCGTCCAATGGAAGGCTGGCTTTGTAGTCGTCCTTACCGGACTCCACCAATCCTGTGAGAGAAGCCGGTCGACCCGTCAAGTAAGAAGAGGCTTACAAGCTCCTACAATACACACACACACACACACACACACACCCTCACCCTCTTGTATGATGAGTGTGGGTTGGGCGTGGTCTTTAGTCTCTAGTCCCGCCTCCTGCTTCACCCGCATCACGTCAGTCTCCTCCTCCTTCTACCGCACAGAGGCACAGAGATATATCAGACATTACAGAGCGCACACAGAGTGATCAGACATTACCGAGCGCACAAAGACCGATCAGAGATTAATTACAGAGTTCACACAGAGACAGATCTGACATTACAAAGCACACACAGGGACAGAGACAGGTTAGACGTTAAAGAGTGCACAGAGAGAGACCGGACATTACAGAGCGCACAAAGAGACAGATCAGACATTACAGAGCGCACAAAGAGACAGATCAGACATTACAGACAGGAGGGTAGAATGCTGGTGTTGACAGTAACCTTCATATGTTTAGTCTGGTCCTTGCAATTTACCCTCAAATATTATGCGACATCAGCACTGATAGCATGGCTACATCGGTCTATAAACATCAATCAAAAACGTTGTCTACACAATATCAATATTATCAATATTATATCAATATGCATACACTTCAGTACATCGAGTTTCCTTATATCAACCCATGGTGAGAGAGGCCTAAAGACAATGACCACAGGCACATTCTTTACATTTGCTATGCGTTAGAACCAAATTAATTGTGGTAATAAAATATAGCTAATGCAGACACACTTTTCTATCAATCAGAAACACCATACTTCAGGGGCCTAACTCATTGTAAAGCAGCACGAGTTAGGCTAAAGGGGTCTCTCCTGTGCTTCTGCACCGTCAGAGCTCAGAGGATGGACCACAGGGATCGCCTGGTGAGCATGGAGGACCGGTGGCTCTACAGGCCCAGGACACTTTCTAGGTGTGATATGAACGGCACCCTATCTTCTCACAATGCAGCTGGTTTGCTGTGATCGTAAATCTTAGGCTCTTGGTTTCTATGGGATTGTCAAAAAGGTTATGCTTCAGTAACTAGCTGGAGAAGTTGTATGCAAGTTTGTTCAGTGTTCAGTAGGTTTAGAAGACATCCACTCCATTGAAACCCAATTAGATTAAATAAAGACCATAACTTTTATTGAATATATTTTATTCCCGGCATGTTTTTGCATATGAAAAGTGTAAAGATAAGGACATCCATCTACACACAGGATCATTTGAGTAAAAAGTTGCACCACTCCGCTCATAAAAGCAGTTCTACACCAACTTGGTAGGCATGACCAGTAGCTGAACCGCTAAAACTGAGTAGATTACCTAAACATTAGTACCCACCCTTATGAGTACTATTTAACCTGCTAACCAGATGATTGATAGCTAACCTGCTAGCTGCAGCTAGCTACCATGCTACCTATAAGTGGTAGCTAACCTCATGGCTGCATCAAGCTCATGTCCTCTAGCTACTGCTTGGTAATGATGTGGAAAGTGGCTAGCCCCAACAGGCCCTGACTTTGCGGGGCCTGCTGACTTTTACGTAGCTTGTAAGAGACTGCATCTCTGCATCTCCTCATCAGCATGGCTAGGTGTAAACTATGGAAGTAGGGACCACATATAACTGAAGGGGCTGGTGTCTTTTATGGGGACATTGTCCGCACAGAGGGAGAACACATTTGGAAGTCAGAAGTGAAACTTTACCCAACTAAACGGATGACAACTACTAAAATACCAACCTTATCACTGGTGCAAGTGAAAACATTTATGAAACAAAACAATGGGAACACTATGAGACTGACTCAAATATCCACTTCAGAATTAAACATTCGAACAAGTAGACCATACCCTAATGTAAAGTGTACTATCTAACCAAAAGTGAAAATGTTTAATAAAAATAAGACAAATCATATTCATTAAGACTACTATTTTGTAGCATATGTTTACATTGGCTATAAGACATTCTAGAACTATAACGTGAATGTAATTCCTATAGCATGTGATATGGCAGAACCTGCAGACTGGAGGTGATGCAACAAGCCTTAGTTGTGAGGTCATCAGCCTTATTTTGGATGTCACCAAGTGGCGTTTACTTGTGTCCCTGGGGTGCTGCTGTTCTGTTGGTTTCAATAAGGCTCGCTCCTCTTCAGGGGGCGATAGATCCCCCCTTTCAGTTCCAATTACAACATTTTGGTTCTAGGAAAGAGGTGGGAGGGGTTATCCCCAAGGTTACGGCTAACACCGAATGCGTTGTTGAGTTAGTATCGTTGCGGTCAATACATTTACAATGCTTGCTGCTGTAACTGTACATTTCCACGTTTGTGTGTGTGTGAAATGTAGCTGGTTAATTCCTTAGGTAATTCTGCAGGGTTTTTTCTGCTAGTATTGGGCTTCGTTATATTTCGGTCGTCCGTAACCACCAGAGTTACATTATGCCAGCCCGATCAAAACCAGGATCCGATTCTATGGCTTCTACGGTGTCATGGCGGACGCTGCGTGGGCAGGGAACAGAGCCAACATGGCATCCCTGAAAGACCTCCCTGAGGATCAGGGAGAGCCTCCCTGACCAGACCTCACCCGGAACATCGAATCAGTGGACAGAGTCAAGGTTTGTATGACCATCTAAGACACCAAATGTTCAACCAGACACCAAAACAAAACGAGATGATCTCAGACAGGAAGACCTTCTTTATCCACCTCCCTTCAGATCCTGTCAGTTGTGCGGCTTGTCACACATCTCCAGCCAAGGACAAAAGATACAAATGCACGTCAGTGGCCATGAATCCCTGCTCCAACAGCCCCCATTGTTCTGCTCTGCCTGGACCAAGACTCAGTTCTCCTGGTCCAGGGGGACCTCCGGGTGGCTCTTCCTCTGGTGGGCCTTCAGGTTGCGTATCCAGGAAAACCCTTTGCCACACATGAAGCAGCTGTACGTGTCTCCACTATGAACCCTCTGGTGCTTCTTCAGGTTGCCTGCCTCGGAAAACATCTTGCCACACGTGGGGCAGCTGAAGGGCTTCTCCCCTGTGTGGATGCGCTGGTGGATCTCTAGCTTCTTGGGTCTGTTGAAGGCCTTCCCGCAGAAGTTGCAGACAAACAGCCTCTCCTGGCGAAAGGCCTTCTCCTGGGGGCCCGATGGCCGGGGCGGGCCGGGATCCAAACCCTCGGCTGAGCGCCTGCGGCCCCACCCGTTAGCGCCCCCATTAGCGCCGCACGGGGAGGGAAAGGCACTCGTTCCGGAATAAGAACACGAGGGCCGGCTCGCAACGGTACCGGCGTCTTCGAGGACGTCGCCGCAAAACTCTGCCTGCAGCGCGCCGCCGTTTGTCACATGACTAAAGGTGTGGAGGGGCTCTAGTGGGGTTGTTGGGGGGAGCAGCGAGGCGTGGGGGCCGTGTGCGAGGGCCCTGAGCTGGGCTTTAAGGAGAGGAGAGGAGCCACTGACCTCCACTCCTCTGGTGCTGGCCGACACTGGGTCCGGACACTCGCTGTGGTGGTAGTCTGCCTGGACCTCCTGCTGAGGGCGGCTGCTGCGTTGAACCTGACTGCAACCAGGCCCTCTCTCCAGCTGACCTGAAGACCCACACAGCAGTCAGCACACAACGCTCTTATTGGCTACTGGAACACTGCCTAACCCACAGAGC